>CM064571.1:17930690-17978594 GCA_032716605.1 Paralithodes platypus
CACATCACAATCAAAAGACCCACCACCCACAACCACCACCAGACCACGTGTCGGCGTTCGTCCTAGGAGTAACAACCAAGGCCATCCCGTACTCTAGGTCCCACGGGTGCCACTCTCTTCTTTTCCCAGGGCAGCCTCCGCATCACTTAGCTCCCCCAGTCTTCTCTTGTGGAGCCTTAACTTTGGGGTTCATTGTGGTCGGAATAATTGAAGAGAGGGAGAGAGAGAGTGTGTGAAGTGTGTGTGTGTGTCAAATATATAGATAAATAGATCGACAGAGAGAGAGAGAGAATAGATTGAAGAACTAAATGGAAAAGGTGAGCATTCCTATCCTACCTAACCTGAGAGAGAGAGAGAGAGAGTGTGTGTGTGTGTGTGTGTGTGTGTGTGTGTGTGTGTGTGTGTGTGTGTGTGTGTGTGTGAGTGAGAGAAAGCAGTACATTGTTATCTACGTACCCAATGTACCGTACGCCTTTGTGTCATCTCATATTTCAGAAACGAGATATTCACAGTAAAATAACCAACATTGTTACCTATAGGCTACAACGAAAACTATACTCGATTCATTTTAACTTGGCGGAAATTTGACTCCCTCAGCAGCTCATTTATCAAAACCTAATGGGAAAATAAGAAGGTACGAAGTCTCTGCATCGTATTATTGACAGGTCTTCTTAAACATTAGTTCCACTAATTTCTTCTTATCTTCATAACAGAAAAATACGTGTAATGGTAGATGGCCTTTATTCTCAATTTCACTCAATAAATGCTGGTGTTCCCCAGGGATCAGTTTTGGCCCCAATTCTGTTCCTCATTCATATCAATTATCTCATATCTACCACTCATAATCCAATACATTCCTACGCAGATGACTCAACACTCCACAGTTCCTTCACATTTACCAATTCTTTCACCCAACCCGATCTTATAAATTCAAAAATAAACACTGCAATTTCTCTGAACCAGGACCTTTCTAGAATTAATGGATGGGGACAATAGAATCTAGTTTCCTTTAATGCACAGAAAACCAAGTACATTCAATTTTCTAACCGACAGAATCTCACTGACTCCCATATATTTGTTAATGATGTAAATATTCCCACTTCCCCTAGTATTGACATTCTCGTCGTAAACATTAACTACTAACTTTAGCTGGACACATTATGTTAGAAGCATTGCTAAGAATGCCTCTAAAAAACTGGGACTCCTGTACAGAGTTCGAGAATTCTTCACTGGCGAGCAGTTGGCCGTGATATTTTTTTTTTTTTTTTTTTTCTATGTGATTGAGGGAGGCAAAAGGCATAACTGCCTATAGCGAGTGCCTCCCCCATAGTTGAAAGAGTGACAGGGCCAAAATCAAGGGACGTTCGAGCCAAAATGCCTGGACACACGGAGTTTGAAGCAATTTAGTCATAGGAAGAGGGAAAGACTGATTCTGGGAGAGAGTTCCAGAGCTCAGCTGTTGAGTAGAAGAAAGTGTGAGAGTAACGTTTCACTCTTGGGTTGGAGAGTTGCACAGAGTAGGGGTGGGATTGAGTTGCAAGACGGGTACCACGTGCCCTACGTAAAGGAGGTGGTATGCACTGGGATAGCTCTGAGGAAGGATGATTATTATAGTAGCGATAGAATAGCGAGAGAGATGCAACATTGCGGCGGAGAGAGAGAGATTGCAGAGAGTTGGTGAGTGGACGGGAGTTAATGATACGAAAGGCCTTCCTTTCAACTTTGTCTAGGATAGCGGTGTGAGAGGAACCTCCCCACACATGTGAACAATACTCAATACAAGGGTGCACTATGCCCCTGTACAGAGCATGAAGCTGTGCAGGGGAAAAGAACCCCCTAAGGCAGTTGAGCACACCCAGCTTCTGGGAGGCTGCCTTAGCAAGACTGGTAATATGGTCCTTCCAAATGAGAGCAGAAGAAAAAGAGACACCAAGAATATTGAGAGAAGATGAAGGGTTGATTTTGTATTGTTGAAGAATAAGGGATAGTCCGCTGGGAGATCCTGACGGGTAGATAGATGGAGAAATTGGGTTTGGAAGCATTAAAGTTAACAAGGTTTTCTCTGCCCCAATTGGAAATAGTATTTAGATCAGAATTTAAGAGTTCTATGGCTTCATTACGTTTGTCGTTGAGGGATTGCTGGCTGGGGCGTTCTGAAAAACTAATGGAGTAGTGCAAGGTGAGTCGTCTGCGTATGAATGGATGGGAATTAAGGTACAGTTAAGGAGATCATTTATAAAAATTAGAAAGAGAATAGGAGATAGGACAGAGCCCTGAGGAACACCGGAGTTTATAGGGTGAGGAAGTGAACAATGGCCGTCCACAACCGCGCTATGGAACGGCCAGAAAGGAAATTATAGACAAAGGCACAGATGGAGGGATAGAAACCGAAGGAGGGTAGTTTAGAAATAAAAGATTTATGCCAGACTCTATCGAAGGCTTTCGATATGTCTAGTGCAATAGAAAAATATATAAAAGTCATGTGCGTTCTCAGATGGATTACTGTTCACCTCTGTGGGGTGGAAGTGGAGTGGTTGCATTGAGGCAGTTGGACAAAATTCAAAATAAAGCTATTAGATTAATCAATAACCCTGCAATCACACAGGACCTTCCTACATTATCCATACGAAGAAACGTTGCATCCCTTGCATTATTCTACAGATATTTTCACAGCAATTGTTCCGAGGAACTTGCTTCAATTGTGCCGCCTCTCCACATCTTTCCCCGTAGAACTAGGGCAGCTGAGAGCGCCCATGAATTTACACTTTCTTCTCCACAATGCAGGACTTCTGCTTATCAGAATTCATTTATCCCCAGAGCTACTACTCTTTGGAATTCACTTCCCTCGAATTGCTTTCCACAAACTTACAATCTACAAATGTTTAAATCCAGTTGTTACAAACATTTTATGAATGGAGGATGCCTTTAGGCACATGGACCTTTTTGTTTTATCTGTGTTTTTCCTTCCTCCGTTCATTGTCTCTTTAAAAAAAAAAAAAAAAAAAAAAAAAATCAACAAACCAATTGCTCGCCAGCTTATGAAAAACTAGACTATACAATATAATAAACGACAACAAAACAAAAGGAATGAAAGACACATGAACACATTGTAAAAGACACATGAAAGCTGATATACAAAAAAAAAAACACTCACACGCACACACATACACCAACATAAACAAAGCCTCCCAGTACACATGCTCACACACACACACACACGCACACACATATAAACCAACACACACAAAGCCTTCCCAGTATACATACATAAAACCCACACAGGAAAGCTACCAAAGTGACTCTGAGACCGACCCTAAAAAAATATGTAAGCTCTCCCATGCTCTGACCCTTTTTACAGTATATACAGTATATATATATATATATATATATATCTATATATATATATATATTATATATATATATTAGATATATATAGATATATATATATATATATATATATATATATATATATAATATATATCTAATTATATAATATAATTATATATATATAAATATATTATATATATATATATATATCGTATATATATATATATATATATATATATATCGATATATAGATAAATATATATATATATAATTATATTATATAATAATATATATATATATATATATATATATATATATATATATATATATAAAATGTATATACAGTATGTGTGTGTGTGTGTGTGTGTGTGTGTGAGAGAGAGAGAGCATTCATTTAAATTTTCAGGTCAGGTGGGAATGTATTCGCATTGCTCCTTTTAATTATTAATATTCTCTCTCTCTCTCTCTCTCTCTCTCTCTCTCTCTCTCTCTCTCTCTCTCTCTCTCTCTCTCTCTTTCTCTGTTATAGCACCTCTTCTATTCTCTCTGTTTAGAATCCTCTCCGTCCCTGACCGGGTCGTCTCCCCGCTGTCTCTCCTCTCTTTATACGCGCCTCCTGACCCGAGGGTTCTATTTCCTGGGTATTGTTGACCGGGTTCATTGTGGCGCTGGGCTACGGGGGAAGGGGAAGGAGGGTTTTGTGGCCGTTGAGTTTTTACGATGGTTGGAATTTTTGGCGTACAAGGTTAGGTGTGGGTATGTGTGTGTGTGTGTGTGTGTGTGTGTGTGTGTGTGTGTGTGTGTGTGTATGTGTGTGTGTGTGTGAGAGAGAGAGAGGGGGTATATGTGTGAATAACTGTGTGTGTGAAGGTTATGGATGTCTGTGAGGGTATAAACTGAAGGTGTGTGTGTCTGTGGGTGTGTATGTGTGTGCGGGGGTATATGTGTGAGTGACTGTGTGTGAGAGGGTATATGGATGCCTGTGAGGGTATACTGAAGGTGTGTGTGAAGTTAAAAAATATCGAAGTGAATATAATCGCTAAAGATGCTCGCTTGACAAAGTTGACACCACCTGAAATGATTAAGGGTGTAAACAAAATGAAAGATGCACACACACGCACATACACACATAGCATATTGACACACACACACACTGACACACACTAACACACATAGTATATTGGCACACACACACACTGACACACACACACAACCAATAACAGACCAGAAGACCTTATAACCTTTCTATACCTTCCCTTCCCCTTCAATTGTCCTCTCTCTCTCTCTCTCTCTCTCTCTCTCTCTCTCTCTCTCTCTCTCTCTCTCTCTTCTCATCTCTCTAGTTTTTGTACTAGTTGACAGCAAACAAAAACATTCACTAAAAATAATAGTAACCCCACTAGAAACAAAAAACGGCATCTACAATCTACATCAACAACAGCAAACACAACAACACAAACAGAAAAACAACAGACTAAAGCAACAACAACAATAACAACAACTACTACTACTACTACTACTACTACTACTACTTCTTAAGCAACAACAGCAGCAAAAACAATAAAAACAGCAAAAACAACTACAACAGCAACAACAACAACAACACCTGCCCTCAAATCAACACAATTCCCACATATCACAAATCAATTCCAACCAAAGATTCCTCACTCATTTTTTCTCCCATGTCATTTTTTGTTCACTCAATTTTGAAAAGTGGAAAAAGAAAAAATGGTAGGTTCATGTTTCTTGGTGTGTGTGTGTGTGTGTGTGTGTGTGTGTGTGTGTGTGTGTGTGTGTGTGTGTGTGTGTGTGTGTGTGTGTGTGTGTGTGTGTGTGTGTGTGTGTAGGGGGGAGGGATATGGTGTGTGTGTTTTCGTGTAACTGTGTGTATGAGCGTGTGCGCGAGAGAATGTTTGTGTGCGTGTGTGTGTGTTTGATTGTGAATATATGAAAATTCATTTGAGTTCGTTTGCATTCCCCCCACCAACTCGGCTAAATTACACGATCTTAATCGTGTCCGAGTGGTTACGGTACCCAACTCTTCCAAATATACCTGGAGTGAGTGGGTTCGAATCCTGGTCAGGTTACCTTTCTCCCAACAATGCACGAGTTTACATATATGGTACAGTAAATAGTGTTAAGCATGTATCAAATTAATCTTGATACGTTGCTAATATTACGGATTACCTTGGCTAAATCAGGTTAATTGCATCGGGTCACACTCTGCATTTTGGCGGATTAAATTAGCATATAAATTGAATCAGATCAACATTGATTAGATTGGCCTAGTTTACCTTCAGCCACTTTTCGATTTAGATTCTAAATTCAATGAGGATACGTCAGATTAAACCCGTTAATTATAGATAGGGTACAGTAAGTTTGACTAAAATATTAAACTCCTCCAGAATACGATACGGGGATCATTTAACCCCTTCTGTATTAGAGAGCCTATATTCTCTATCATGTACCGGCGACGTCTTTCTAATTGTATTCTAGCTACATTTAGACGATTTTATGAAGCTCAGGAAGGATATATTGTAGCTAAAAGAATTAATTATTATGTTCTATCCAACAACCAACTCTACTCCTAAAATCGATTAATGAAATATTACAAACACATGTGGCAGTCCGTGGATTCGAACCCAGGACGCTCACACCGAAAATCAACACCTTATGCATTGTGCCATGAAGACAGTTAAAGAATGGTGGACACTGCCTACGATTTATTATGCAACTTCGAATCCTGCATATCAATCTAAGCATGTACACACATCCCAACTGCAACTCACGTAGGCTATGCATAATGTGAATGGAAAGAGCAATTAATGGGGCCTTAACCTTAATTGAAATAGTCTGTTACCTTTGAATAGGTAGACATCTTTTCTAAGCTGAACATAAGTCAAATAGTTGCCAGAATAAAATGAAAAGGATGTCATCGGTACTGAATGGGTTAAAGGGACAGTGGTTACATTTTTGGGTCTATTTATTTATATATTCAATTTTTTTTTCTCGGTAGACCTTCATCAAGCTTAAAAAAAAAAAAAAAAAAAAAAAAAAAATGACTACGATTATATATCCATTTATAGAATACTGGATATCATCAGACCCAACTACACACTGAATAGCCCAATGTTTAAGTGTAAGGAAGGAACATTTAAGGGGGCTGACCTGTTTTTGTTCTGTCCTTTTCTATCTTTCTCTGGCTTCTATCCATTTGGCCCCATTCAGCCTACTGTTTTAAGACGTTTATCCCCATCCAGGTGTCAATTTTTTACTGGTGAGCGGTAGCGAGCCAGCATATTTTTAATTTTGTTTGACAACAGGCTAAATTTGTACATTTTCGATAGAAAAATTTCTCCGGCGAAGCCGGATTTCTTCATACAATGCTGGCTCGCTATCGCTCACCAGGAAGAAATCGACACCTAGATGGGGATAAACGTCTTAAAATAGTTGGCTGAATGGGGCCGAATGGATACAAGCCAGAGAAAGAGAGAAAAGGACAGAAATAACAAAAAGCAGGTCACCCCCCTTAATGGGACACAGCTTTCTAAGGATAACAGTCATGGTGTCAAACGGAAGCCAAGTCCCTTATTACTATAGTCTGTTCATTCTAGGTTAGCCAGAAATCCTAACCTACTACGGTACCTATCATAACTCAAACAGAACTAGAGTAATCGAGCTAATATTCTTACCACATAGGAAGACTTGGCTAGGAAATAGGTGTGGAAATTGCCAGCACATTTGCTCTAGCCCTTTTTTAGTTACAGAGGTTAGAGGTTACGATTGCTGTCCAACCTAGAATGAAGGGACTATAGTCTTTACTTTTGTATATATAAATATAAGAGTGTGGTTTATAGTTCAAATTATGTCTTTGGATGTGATAAAATGGCTAGAACAATACTATTTTAGGGTCATTATCTTTAATTTGTTCTCATATGCATTCAAGTCTTCAAACAAAATTGTTCCGATGTGACCCCCTGATAACAGTAATGAAATAGCTAGAGTTACCTGGGGCTGCAGATCCTGGCCAAGTTATTCCATTGGCAGACTCCTCTTAGACATGGTCTGGGACACACCTGAAAATGGATCAAATATATAACTAGAAAAGTAAATAAATACGGTACATAATATAAAATAAAGTAAATAAATACGGTACATAATATAAAATAAAGTAAATAAATACGGTACATAATATAAAATAAAGTAAATAAATACGGTACATAATATAAAATAAAGTAAATAAATACGGTACATAATATAAAATAAAGTAAATAAATACGGTACATAATATAAAATAAAGTAAATAAATACGGTACATAATATAAAATAAAGTAAATAAATACGGTACATAATATAAAATAAAGTAAATAAATACGGTACATAATATAAAATAAAGTAAATAAATACGGTACATAATATAAAATAAAGTAAATAAATACGGTACATAATATAAAATAAAGTAAATAAATACGGTACATAATATAAAATAAAGTAAATAAATACGGTACATAATATAAAATAAAGTAAATAAATACGGTACATAATATAAAATAAAGTAAATAAATACGGTACATAATATAAAATAAAGTAAATAAATCTATCTATCTATCTATTGCCTGACGCCGTGATCCCCGAAGGGGTGGCCACGAACGAACCGCCCCCATGCACCTCTGTCCCCAGTCAGTCGACGCCCCTCCCCCCAACCAGCACCGCCTTCGTTCATGTAGTTCCTCACTCCATCCTTCCACCTCATATTCGGTCTACCTCTCCCCCTCTGTCCCTCCTCCTCGCTCTCGTACACCCTCTTAGTCATTCTCTCGCTTTCCATACGTACCATATGTAAATACGGTACATAATATAAAATAAAGTAAATAAATACGGTACATAATATAAAATAAAGTAAATAAATACGGTACATAATATAAAATCAACCTTTAGGTCTTTCATTAAGGGGAGGTTTCTAGTTTTCTCCCTAGACCTCCATCAAGCTTAACAATATTTATACCCTCAAGACCCCCTTTCATGATAAATTTGCTCGCTCTGTGCTGTATTAGTGTTTGTCATATGTTGAATAGGGTGGGTAAGTGTAGGAACATGGTTGTATATCTCACTCAAAAAGAATAAATCATATGTAAATATTGCTGATACCAATTATTTATCAAAAGATAATTGGTGCTGAGATATCACTTATTAGCGCGACCGTACATAAACACATACAAACACAGACAAACAAACAGACAGGATAAAAACAAAACTCCTTATATTACTCCACCACCTTTACAACACAATTACCGGTACCGTACTCATTTTGAACCCTTTACCCAACACTGTCTTGCCAACATGCGTCCCCATTTAATGGCCTAGATTCCTATTTTTGTAGGTAATTACACCCGACGTTATAAGTCCTTGATGAAGTTAGCCCAAGTCGGCATCAAAGGGTCGAGACGCTGGATATTAAACTGAGTCATTAATAACTTGGTAAACGGCGGCGGCCTCAGAGGACACTTGTGTTCGTATCCTTGGAAACTTTGGCGACTTGGGCTTACAAAGTCTCTTTGTTTTGGGGGGATAATTAACTACTGGTATTCCCATGTTTGCGTTAATTAAGGGGGATAATCGCCGAGTATATATGTGATACATATAGCCTACATTGTTTATGTGTATGCAGGAGACAAAAGGCAAAGCTGCCTGTAACAGGGGTTTCCTCCAAAGGAAAGTGACAAAGAGCCAAATTCAAATCATGTTTGAGTCAAAATGTCTGGACACACGGATCTTAACCCTCAACTCGCGGTGACCGTCAAATGACGGGAGAGAGAATATTGGCCACCCCTGCAGTGCCCGTCATATGACGGGTGCCATTATGAGCGATATGAGAGACCGAGCGTTGGGGGGGACGATAGGCGGCCTTGGATCACTCGCCGCAGCTTCGTGGCCGGCACTGAGGACGATTATATTTCATCCCCGCCTCCCTACACCTCTCAACAAGGATAAAATTGGCAAAAATACCTCATTTTAGGGTATTTTCGCCTTCGGTTGCACGATCGTTGCAAGAGAACCAGTGGTCGTACAAGGATGATTCAGGTGTCATTGGAAAGCTTTATTATTGCCCTTTCATAAAATTGTAGATATAATACAGTAAGCACAAGCAAGGGAAGAAATGACATCACTGCCTATTTTAAATGTATGATACCGGTAAGTAAATCATGGCCTGTGATTGGCTAATCCGCGTGAGCGGGACAGTCGGTCTTCTCTCTCGCTTACATCCTGTGTTTATAATTTCATTATTTCGCTTGTGTTTACTTTATGATATAGTTATTATATATACGTTATTATTATTTTTCATGTGATATCCAATAGCTCTTTAGATTCGGATAAGACTATAATTTATTAAGTAATCATTAAAATTACTTAAACGTATATAGTTTAATGAATAAATAAGGAATAATATAGATAATAATAAATATATTATCAGCTCTGCCACTCATTTTGGCCTGTGATCAAGGGTACTGATAAGATAGCCATTCATTAGCCTCTATACAAACACCAGTTAGGAGCCAGATGCACGGGTCAACTGAATGGAGTAAAGTATATACCAGTAGAGGTAGACTTCACTAGAAAAACTAGATAATCTGAAACAGATACCGGTACACAGTATACATAAACGAAACATATAAAAATATATATATACTGTATATACTGTATACATATACTGTAAGTCGATATATAGGTAGATAGGCTATATAAACGATTACATATTGATAGATAAAACTGCTCGCAATCCAACTCTCTCTCTCTCTCTCTCTTACACGGTCCAACACATGTTCAACATCTCTTAACATTACCTGTTTAGTGGTACAGGAAACAGCCAACAGATGTGTGTGTGTGTGTGTGTGTGTGTGTGTGTGTGTGTGTGTGTGTGAGAGAGAGAGAGAGAGAGGGTGTATGTGTGTGTGAGAGAGAGAGAGAGGGAGAGAAAAAACGAGTGTATGTGAATGTTTGAGAGAGAATGAGAGTTTTACGTGTGTATGAGAGATTGAGGGAGTGTATAATTATGTGATAGAGAGAATGGGTGTATGAGAGAGAGAGAAAGAAAGAGAGCCCCCTTCTCCCTTATGTTTAGCCCCATTAATATTGACATTTTAAGACGTTCGCCCAATTAGTTGGGCAGTGTTAAGACCTTTCACCCCATTTCTGTCAATATTAAGACCTGTGCCATTAAGGTGTCGATTTTTTCTTGGCGAGCCTTTAATTTAGGAGAAACAATATTCTACCGAAAAATGAAAATATTTTTTGAAGAGGAGCCTTGTGTGTGTGTTTTTGTTTTGTTAAGCTAGATGCTTTCCAGTCACTCCGCCTCACGACTACTTCGCCTCATGACCACTTCGCCTATGTCCATTACTCCTCACGACCAGTTCGCCTTGCCACCAGTACGCCTCACTACCACTTCGCCTTGCGTCAATGACGCCTCAGCACCAGTTCGCCTCATGATTCAGCTTCCATAACACTTCGCCTCACTACTTATTTGCCTCATGATTTTACATATGTTTGTGCATATATGTATGCATGTATGTATGTAAGTTTGTATGCATGTATGTATGTATATAATATGTATGTATGTAATTCAGAGTTGGGTCAGTTAAGTTAATTAACTTAACTTTTTCCGATTAACCAACTATTTTGAAAAATGGGTTAACTTAACTTAACTTAACCGAAATTTCTTTAAATTAATCGTTAACTTCAATTAATTTCCGATTCATTTTCCTCTAAATCATATTTTCTACTCTGTGAACGGAGTCTGGGAGAGCAGAGCGAGGTGGTAAATTCAACACTCCCGTGATAATGTATAGTCTAATCCTAGGATCGTCTTGTCGGAATACTAGACCTTTTCCATATTTCCTTTGTCTGTTTCTTGCGGTAAAAGAGTTACAAGGAATAGTTAGTATCTCAAACACTTTGCAGTCCATTCCGGAGAGATACTCGAAGAGGAAAGAGAGGGATTATCTAGTGCACTACACTCATTGCAGTGTGCAAAATACCATCTACTCACTTCCTGAACTGTTCTACTGAAGAACTGTTTACATCTTTTGAGGGAAGTTTCTTTTCCAGTGGAACACATCTTATATATAATAAAGTTACCACAAATATTAGTGCTGAACCTTTTCAATTCAAACTTCCAGCCATGGTTGCGTGTTGTATTCATATTGAAACTAAACAGAGAGAGAGAGAGAGAGAGAGAGAGAGAGGGGGAGAGAGAGAGAGAGAGAGAGAGAGAGAGAGAGAGAGAGAGAGAGTTCATTAGTAATTTACACTTAAATATTTTGATGCGATTGTATTATTTATTGTTGACCTATTGTTTCTAATGCAAAGATATGAATATACAGAAGGATATGCAGAAATAAAGTAGAAATGTAGGAACAAGTTCAAACTGGATAGGACAATAGGAATCGTTGGTTGGGGGTGGAGTCAGTAGGATAATTAAGGAGGATTAGCACGGTCAAGAATGTCCGGGTTCTTTTCCCATCAACTGGTGACTTGTTTAGTTGTTTCGGAGTTCAAGTTTCATTGCAATCCAGCCAACTATTTCCATCTAACGTTAGTTTTTATGCTGATTTCTATAATACATGAGTTCCACAATGCTGCAAGAAAAAAAGGTTGTATAACTCGGTCCTAAAGTGAGGTAAAGTGGTCATGTGACTCGGTCCCAAGGTGAGTTAGAGGCAGTGAACACACACACACACACACACACACACACACACACACACACACACACACACACACACACACACACACACACACACTACAATGCTGAGCAGAGAACAAAGACAGAAAATGCCGATATTTTATGGCTAAAAATACTTCTTACATTTGAACATAAAAACATAAGAACATTTGGCTACGGTATACCATATTCTTCATCTGGATTACGGAGTGTGCCCTTCCAGTATGCATAACATTATTCCTATTTTATTATTGCTAATTTCAGGTTATCTTATTCAAAATAGGTAAGACTTCTGATAGTCAAGAGGGGTAAAACTACCTCGAGTATCTCCTTCTGTAAAGTATATCTCGATGTTTTAGTTTGTCTATCATCAGACGATATTAATACGTTCAGGAAAGGCCTCCCATATTTAAAGAGTTAATTTCTTGCCTACATGTTTCAATACAATTAAAAATATACAGATTATTGAGAATGGTAACTAAATAATCGTAGGGCAAGTACCAGAAAAGGGACTGAATATGAACCACGTGCCACACAAACGACTTACTGTACATAAGTGCACTGATTCCTGTATAAATGTTATGTCAACTACTATAACCTCAAAAGTCCTACATAATTATAATCAATTGTAATTTATTGAAATGCTAACATTGCTTTTGTTTCGGATTTGAATGCTCTGTAATCTTTCCATGTATGCATTTTAATTATCACGGTCCATTTCTTTATGTGTTGACCAGTTGAAAAGCAAAGATTGTGAACTATTTCACTCTTCTATCAGTATTACAACCTTCAGTGTTCTTCTCGGTTTTTCTTCTACTCGACAAACTCTCTCCCTTAATTAATCTTTCCTTCATCCTATGACTTAGACTGCTATATATTCCTTGTACCCAGGCATTTTGACCCAAATGTCCCTTGAATTTGGCTTCCTGTCATTCTTTTGGCTTTGGGTGAGACACTCGTGACACTCAGCCTGCCGTTTGTCTCCTTCATACACACAAGAAAAAATACTTATTGAAACGTTTTGCTGTCTTCCAAATTGTATAGATCTGTAGTATGAACACAACAAATTGTGATATGTTGTCCTGTCGTATATTTCATATGAATTGTTGTATATTATTATTTTCGTGTTTCTAATATCGGTATATGTATTGTAGATGTATACCGGTACTTTCCAACCCATATTGTTGTTATTTTCAGTCAACTTCAAATCGCTTAATAGTCAGACAAGTTTGAAGTTCGAGTTAGACGCATTGTATAAGAATGTGTACAGTACATTAAAGTTGTAAGGAAATAAGGCAATCCAGTAAATGTCTTTGATTATGAACACGCTCTTAAAGTAGTGTATTGTAGTTAAGCCTAAAACAAAATTTGGAGGTTAGGAGTTTAACGGCATGTAATACAATGAAAACCGATAGTCAACATTATGTGAAATGCATTTTTTTTTTTTTTTTTTTTTTTTTTTGCTAGCTTAATATCCATCGATCTGGGTGTCCATTATCTCTCGATACCTTTACCTGACCTGATTGACGAGACGAGTAATTTAGCCAAGTGAGATGAGTTCTAATATCTACTATAATTATACAATATATGATTGATTGTAAATCCCCTGAAACAGTCCAAGAAAGAATAACAAACATTATATAGATATATATTTTGTCATGGAGGAACTTATAAAAGTTTTTGCTTGCATTCATCACAATGAGTAAATTTGGAGGGGAATGATAACAGACTTAAGGAGATAACTGACACAGGGATACTAAATTGTGTAAGGAAATTGAGTAATGCTAATTATAATATTATAGAAAGTTTAGCTTAATACATATACAAATAGATGTTTGCAATCACAAGTTGAATAACTTGTACAAATAACTATAACAGAAGCAGAAATTCAATTTTAGGAAGCTTGAAAACTAAAATGAAAGGTAGAGTTAATTGATTAACTTAACCGATTAACTTTTAAAATTAACTTAACTTAACTAGTTAATTCACAAATTCGAGTTATCTTAGTTGATAAAATACTAAAATTAACTTAACTTAACTAGTTAATTTAATGAGTTAATCGACCCAACTTTGGCTATGTATGTATGTGTGTGTGTGTGTATGTATGTGTGTATGTATACAGTATATGCATGCATGTGTGTATATATGTTTTAATGTATGTAAGTATGTTCAGTATGTATGTATGTATGTATGTATGTATACATGTATGTATGTATGTATGTATGTATGTATTGTTTGTCTTTCGTCGTGCTTATTTCGGGCCTTGACCGAAGTAAGCATGGGGCATGAACGGCTTTACCCAAGGAGGTCCTCTGATCCCACTTTTAGTCCATTGCTCGGGGCACAATATGGTGGTCAGGGTGGTCGGTAGCCCATCAGTAGGGTATGTCATTTAGACTAGGTGGAGTCTCACTAGTGCTTGTCCCGACATTATTTCAGGCAGTTGTAGTCTGCTATCTTTTGCGTAAGGTTGTATATTATTATATATTAGTTATATATGACCTCTAACCGCTTTGGTGAGGTCGGTCCTCATGATATTAGTGAGCTGGGTCTATAATTAGGCCTTGTAATTGGGGTTGGGTGTGACGGGATCTGCCTTGTGTTGGCTAATCGGCTTACTGCCTACTCCCATATACAGTATATATATATATATATATATATATATATATATATATATATATATATATATATATATATACTGTATATATATTTTTTTTCTAATTTTATTTTTTTTAAAGTCAAGTAATCCTGAGAAATACCAGGGGGAAGGCGGGTAGGCGTGGCGAGCCGCTGGCTAATTAGGAAATGGCGGGTGGAGATCCAAAATCACCGATTTTGCACCAAACCCAAGGTTTTTCGACCAAAATATTTTCGATTCTGGGCGAATGGCTGGGCGAAAATTAAATCTAGTGTACTTATGGTATAAATTTAAATAAAATCCGTACATTAATAACTCGCCTATGGAGTTTTTAAACTTCAAAATAGGCCTCTTGGGCCTAAAAAATTGTCAAAATTAAAATATAATTACACCATTGAAACCGCAACGGTGAGACGAATCCAAATCATAATTATCAAAAACTAATGTACATCGTTCAAATTGTGCGTCAAATTAGTAGAGAGGTGAAGCGGTAAGAAAGCGTGAGGCGAACTGGAGCTGAGGCGTTGTTGTCGTGAGGCGAAGAGGTAGTGAGGCGTAGTGGTTACAAGGCGAAATGGTTGTAAGGCGTTGTGGTCATGAGGCGAAGAGACCAAGGCGAAGTGGTAATGAGGCGAAGTGGCCTGCTCCCAGCTAGATGGAAGGTTAAGAAATAAAGAAAAAAAAAAAATAAAAAAATAAACAAAGAAAGAAAGAAAGAACGGAAGAAAAAAGACAAAGAAAATATAACTCTCCTTAACCCCCCGCCGCTCACCCTATCCTGGCCTAGTATTGTTGTTTTTTGTTGTTGTTCTGGAAAGGGAGAAATACAGGGAGGCGAGGACAATTATCATTATACAGGAGAATATTATTGTAGCTGTGTGAGTGTGTGTGTGTGTGTGTAGGGGGTGGGGGGAGACTTTTCTCTAATGATCTGTTGGGTTGTATAATCGGCACACACACACACACACACACTTTCTTTTGCTCTCTCTGTATCAATGAATCTCTCTATCTCTCATTAGCGTATCTGTTTTCATTTTTGTGTTCTATTTTTAGCTTGCTTCCTCAATCAAATATATCCCCAAGACCCACTTTCGAGATAAATGTGAACGTATTTCAGGTGAGAGATGTTCCGGCAAAAGGCCAGTTCCTCCTAAATTGCAGGCTCTCTATCGCTCGCCAGGAAAAATCGACACCTAAAAGGAACATTTCTTAAAATCGACACCTAAATGGGCCGACAGGTCTTAATATCGTCAAAGTAATGGGGCTAATTTCTTAAAACCTCCACACTAATAAGGCTAAACATAAGGGAGAAGGAGGTCCAGAAAAAAAAAACACCCCCTACAGTGAAAATCTTCAATTAGTCCAATAACGGAATGTGTTTTTGTGTTTTTTTATTTTCCAGCTCATCCACTGCCTTGTTTACGCTGTCAGACATGCTGAGTTTGAGAGAGTATTTAATAGTATATATATTATGTATTTATTTATTTATCCAACTATTTGTAATTATTTACAGTATTTATCTTTGTATTTACTTATTCATATATTTATCTGTTTATGCATTTATTTTATATATTTTTAGTTTCCAACCTAGACCTCCATCAAGCTTAAAAATGTATACCTCCAAGACCCCAGCCCCGACCGAAGGCTGCTTTCTCTTACATTCATATTTGTTTTCACCAACCCACCAATTAATTTACAAATAAACCTAACTAATGAAATCAATGACAGTAATTAATACATGTGGTACTCCAAGGACTCCAACCTAGGATACTCACACCGAAATTCCACACACTAAGCATCTGGCTATCAAGACAGTTGGTTTATGCACAAGCCTACGATATATTACGCATTCTCGAATACTGCATATTAATCTAAGCTGTTGCTCGTCAGGAAAATATAGACAATTAAAAGGCACGAAAGGTCCTAAAATCGACAAACTAATGGGGCGAATGTATTAAAATTTCAATACTAATGGGTCTAAATACGAGGTAGAAGGGAGAAGGGGGTCCAAAAAACCCTCCCCCCAAAAAAATAAATAAAAAATAAATAAATAAATAAATAAATAAAAACAAAAGTACAAAAAAGGTAATTATAAGCTCCCTAATAATATAAAATCTGAAAACTAAAGGGGCTAAACATGAGGAAGAAGGGGGACCACAAAAATAGACCATCTCCCCTTAAGGCACGTCAACATTATTATCACGATTTTCTTGTTTAGCCTACAGTATCATCGTCTTCTGACCCGCCCCCCCCCCTCCCCTCGTGCTGTATGTGTGTACATTTTTTGGTATAAAAAGTCCCAGCCGAAGGCCGATTTATCCTAAATTGCAAGCTCACTATCGGTCGCAATATCGACAACTGATTGAGGCGAAACTTTCAAATAATTGCCAATGTAATGGAGCGACACGTCTTAAAATCCTTAAGGAAATTTGGTGAAACAGCGTGAGGGGGTTTCAAGAAGACCACCCTAGGGTTAAATATGGCTAACTGTAATAAAACATATTAAACATAGTCGTACCCGAACATGAACCCCGCAGCCTTTTCACCTGTATAACTTTTCTGTGTCCCCCTCCAAGTATTGTCAATAAAGCCTTGTTCTCCGTTCCCGCGTAAAATAGCGCTGGAAATTAATGGCGCCTTTTTATCTCCCCTGCTTTGGTAAAACAGGAAGAGCTATTGTCATGACCCGAACGCTATCTGCTCGACCTATTATTTTGCCTCGGGTTTTTCGTTTGGCTCAGTGTGTTGTTTATTTATGTTTTATTAATTATTTTGTTTTCGATATGTAGCCTACAATCATAAATGTCAAAATTCAAAGCAAATAATTCGCTGTTATAGCTAGTATAGTTTCGAGATAAAAAATATGTGTGGGTGTGTGCCATTATAATGCCGAACTCAATCAAGATGCAAGGATGGAGTGTGTGCAGTGGAGTGGAAAGGATTAAACACACACACACACACACACACACCACATACTGTACATATATACACCCCATACAGTAGCCTACACACACTGCGTACAAAACAAGAAAATGGTAGAAATGCAAACTATATTCCCAGCCACCTATTAAGAAGAAACAAGTATTTTAAAATGTTTGATAAATTACATACATTAGCTATAGGCCTACCGATATATATATATATATATATATATATATATATATATATATATCACAAGGTGTTGACAAGAAACTATTCTGGTGTCACACAAGGGAATCGGTTCTACAGAAAGTGCACCGCTAATCCTATACAAATATTGAGAGCACAGGTAGAAATAGTAATGCAAGGACAGTTTTGTTTACAGGTTTTGTGTTTTTGTTTTCCTTCTAATTTTGTAGTCCATCTACTCAATTAAAGGTTATTAAAATAAAAAGTATGGCATGATGGCAAAAATTCATTGGAAAACTACGACAGCTTTACTCGGTATGTGAGTAATGTGACTCAGAGAGAGAGAGAGAGAGCCAATTGTTTTTAAAACTCAATAAATCATACGACCCGAAAGTTAGTAAATGACACGAGTCAACAATAAAACAACCAGTAATTTACAGGTCATTCTCTATCCATTAATCTGTTATAGGGATTTACTACACTACTAACTAACTAAATATATCCATTAATCTGTTATAGGGATTTACTACACTACTAACTAACTAAATATATCCATTAATCTGTTATAGGGATTTACTACACTACTAACTAACTAAATATATCCATTAATCTGTTATAGGGATTTACTACACTACTAACTAACTAAATATATCCATTAATCTGTTATAGGGATTTACTACACTACTAACTAACTAAATATATCCATTAATCTGTTATAGGGATTTACTACACTACTAACTAACTAAATATATCCATTAATCTGTTATAGGGATTTACTACACCTACTAACTAACTAAATATATCCATTAATCTGTTATAGGGATTTACTACACTACTAACTAACTAAATATATCCATTAATCTGTTATAGGGATTTACTACACTACTAACTAACTAAATATATCCATTAATCTGTTATAGGGATTTACTACACCTATTAACGTCACATCACACATAGGACGTACACACATAATGATAATAATGCAAAGGCCTAAGCCCTAATAATGTATACTTTTTCACAAGTCTACGAATCAAATTTAATCAATGTTGCAAGTAAAGAATAAGTATTTGAGCCAGATATCTGTGGGTTAGAAACATTTACCGGTAATAAATAGGTGGTTCGATTCCGAATCATTTCCCGAACATTTACATTGCTTGTGTTAATTACCGATCTTCAATAACCGTCAAGAATATACAGGATCACAGGGCTATGGGTGTACCGTGTATAATGAGCAGTACAGTACGTCTACATCCAGAAAGGAATACTCTGTATCGTGTAGTTAATAGTCCCATTCCGGTAAAAATTCAGTTTTATGCCGGGGACGATTTTTAATTTGTATTTAGTTTCCTTGTTTTGTCATTTTTGAGGTGTGTGTGTGTGTGTGTGTGTGTGTGTGTGTGTGTGTGTGTGTGTGTGTGTGTGTGTGTGTGTGTGTGTGTGTGTGGTGTTTTTTTTTTTGTTTTTTTTTTTTTTTTAGGAACAACATCGCAAATTGCAAACCCCCATTATCCATCAATCTTACGACACGGCCCCCCAGGGTAAGCCCGTGACTTATTGAAATCAGCATCTATGTTGCCAGTAGGGGGCCTAATTAGGTTTTCGCATACCGGTACATCAAAGGAGGTGGGGCGAGAGGTGTGGGACCCAAACCAACGCATCAGGGATTTTATTATAATGAATTACCGACGGTGTGGACATAATATTATATGCCAATGAAGTATGCGATATAATTAATATATAAGCCTAAATAGTACGCTATATTGATGGCTTCAACCCGGTGTAAAACTAGATATAAACCCCCACTCCTGATACATTGAAAGATATGATCATCAAACATGATATACGTTACTTTTGGCTCGATCGTCCCTTAATTTTGGCCCTGTCACTCTTTCAACTATGGGGAGGCACTCGCTATAGGCAGTTCTGCCTTTTGTCTCCCTCAATCACATAGAAAAAAAGAAAAAAAATTACCCTAAATCCTGTTCCCGTACCAACCACACTCCACTGGTACAATTGCCTGAATAAGTAAGTGGTACGCAACTATATGCTAAACTTGAGACCGTGAACGCCGAAAGGAAGCAATACGCCGACTGCAAGGGGTATCACACTGGGCCAATTCTCGCCATTCTACCGCAAAAAATGGAGCTACCGCCAGTCTCCAGCACAAATTTCACCATTTGACGGAGCTAGGATGCTTCCCGCACTGGGTGGGAAGCTCCATCTTTTGACGGCGGTAGATTGTCAGCCTTTTTACAGCTCGCATTTAATCTCATTGATATCTCAAGTATATGAGGTCGAAATATATATTTTGCTACATAATTGTGTTTTGATCGTGAGAAGGGCTGCGGATAGACATAAACTAAGTGAATTAATTATAAAATAGCTACACCACTTGCAGCTAAATTACCACTTCCTATACCTACGCCACGGCGATTGGTATGAAACGAAAACATTCGGTTGTGTAGCAGGAGGAACTGTTTTTCAGATGCCTATTTACTAAGAATCATTGAACAATATATTTAACCTAGCCTAACCTAACCTAGTATATTAGTGGACTATTTATGAATGTAAAATGTAAAAATATAAAGTAACATTACCAAATTATTGAGATAAATACAAGTCTACCCGCATACACAGGATTATACCAGGCATTCTACAACCTCCGAAAAGTTCAAAATATTTCCTCATAGGCTATATGCTCCAAATATAAAAAATAATAACGCAAACTTGTAGATTGAGTCATATTGAAATATAATTGTCGATATAAATCCATATTACTCTAAATTATTGGTGAAAGAGCACAATATAAACGATCGCTTAGTGCCGAGGTAACGACAGGGGCTCCGTCAGGCTATAGCCTATATTTTGCGAAAAACTTCCTCATAGCTACTTATATAAGCTTCACACGCAAAACATAGCAACATGAACGTATAGATTGGGTCCTATTACACAAAGTTTGTCAATATCAATCCATATTATTCTAGTTTAAGTGAAACACCACAATATAACGATCGAAATATACATTTTGCTACAAAATTAAGTGTTTTGATTGTGAGAAGGGTTGCTGGTAGGCAAACAATTGTCAAGGTCAATTAATGCTAACATAGCTACACCACTTGCAGCTAGTAAATAACCAGTTCTATAGCCTACGCCACGGCGATTGGTATGAATCGAAAACATTCGAAAACCTCCGAGAAGTTCAAAATATAAATTTCCTCATATAAGCTTCAAATTTAAAAAAAAATTACACTAACGTGTAGATTGAGTCATATTGCATTATAATTGTAGATGTAAATCCATATTACTATACATTACAGTATAGGTGAAACGGACCAATATAGGCTAAGGTCGGACATTGTTATTGTTGTGTAATAAGGACAAACAACAGCCTTAAAATGTTCGAAGCTATCCTGAACTTAATTGAATCTCATTAGCAATTGATATCCTAATATATATAGCCTATATATATATATATATATATATATATATATATATATATATATATACTGTATATATATATATACATACATATATATATATATATATATATATATATATATATATATATATATATATATATATAGCAAAGTGGCTATAATAGCAAAGTGGCTATAAAATAACTCATTGGGGATCAAAAGAATATTTATCTATCAACAACTAGTTTATTTAAGGCAAAATAAGTCACCCAGGTAATGTATGTGTTTACCTGTGAACAACATAAAACTGAATAAGATACCAAAAGCAAGAGTTTGACGTCTCAAAAGGTTTTCCCACAGCACAACTGTAATCAATTATAACTCCTAAATAATAAATCAGTCATTCACATAATCCACAAATTAACCTTCGTATATTCACAAATAAACTCACTAAGAAATAAATATGAAACTCACCGTACAACACATATAGCAAGGATTAACCCCTGACAGGGTTCCACTCTGATCAAATTGCGCCAAAATCCCATCCTGCCCTATCTTATCTACATGAGTATCATATGTTCAAAAGTCCTATAGGCTAACTAGATTAAATAGATACGTATAGGCCAACTAAAAATACAAAGAAACCTAAAAATGCATAGACTAATCTTATTACAAAATATAATAGATGAGCATAATAATATTGAATGGGTCCGTTTTCTCTCATAGGCTCGTTGTCACTATAAATAGCCTACATATTTCAGCACAGACTAAACTATATTTTCCTAACCTACACAAAGCATTATTTGCAATCATTTAACACACTATATAATAATTATATATATAGCCTATATATATATCGTAGGTTCGCTATGGTGTTCGCGGGTTCATGTTGGGCTAGGATTAATGGCTTCGAGTGTATCACTAGGCTACCTATCCCTTTGATCTACCCACTCCCTTGCTCAACTCACATATTATGCTACCGTACTAAAACCTAAGTCACAAGTGTATGTAAAAAAAAAATACATACCTTATCCAAACGCTAGCGCCTCTCCACTGCATTCAAGTCGCTACCTGATCCCCGTTGGTATTAATAAACGACACTTAACATGTGTTTTATGTTTCCAGTTACGAGTAACTGGATGGAATTGTTGGCTATGGTGAAATGTGTGGCGATTTGTAAAGCACATGGCGACTTCGGTGCTAATGATAGCCTACATAGCTAAACCAATGCCTTCTCTATACAGAAGGCAGTGGCTAAACACGAGTTCTTTCACGTTGTAATTAAAGGCTTATCCCAAAATACCTTTACCTAACCTGACCCAAATATCTTTATCTATTGAAGGTAACTATATAGGAATGTGTGAACGTAATAGATTAAATGTAATAAAGGCATATTATAACTTATAATAGACAGCATATGATAATCTACCACGTGGTTCATTCAAATCAACAGGAAAGTTAGCAACGCCTAATGTAATGTATGGAATACACATTTTCTCAGTTAAGCTAATGGAATAAATAGTTTGAACTCAAGTTATACCTTTGATTAAGCTTATAAATGATTCCTTACAAGCGCAATCTCCATCTTCGATACAAGAGAAAGGAGAAAATCCGGTAATGCAATCCCGCTTGCAACTTTACAAACAATGAACTTTGGCCGATATACCCGTCGGGGATTTGGACACTTCGACAATTTAGATATTCCGTCATCTCACGTTTACACCTAAAATCGATATAGATACATAATTTAACCTTATAAACTCAATAACATAGTTGTATTCAAAGACCATAAACTCCAATCACTTGTTCAATATTCTTATTTTTTCACAGAATTAATCTCCGTGGCGAGATACTAAGGCTTCGAATTATGGTAGTGTCCTCCGAATGACAGCCAGAAAATCCATTATATTTCTTAGCGATAAGTTGCACAAAGTACTAACTGTAAGTGTGCATGTCATACTGGATAATTGTTAGGACTCTTTTAACTTCTTGGACATTATTGAGCTAGCTGTTGAAGCATTGTAGGACAGGCTAACTAGGCCTATAGGCTAGGCTATTTTTTAATAGCCTAGGCCTAGTTAGCCTAAGGTTACAGGTAGCTCACAGCCTAGGTATCAGGACAGTCAGGTGTTGGGTGTGTAGGTCTTGGAAATTTGGTCTAAGGTAGCCACTACCTATTTTACCAGAGGAGCTAGACTAGCCTATTAGTTAAGAAGGTGTTGTCACTGTGGTGCTATGCTAGATGTTAGGCCTACGTTGGGAGGTAATGTCAGTAACAGTCAGGCAATATTTATAATAGCCCGAGCTGTAAAATTGTACTGCAACCCTTGCTTCCACAATTACACTCGAACAGTATCAATGCTTGTTCTTGTGGTCCATGAAGTCTTCTCGTTCATTTCAAATATTGGGGGACTGGTTGCAAATCAAATACCCATCCCGTAAGCTTACTGTAGATTAAGCATGTTACTGTCTGAGAGCTTCTTCTTCTTCTTCTTCTTCTTTTGAACCCGCCCGCAGACCGTACCCGCACAGCAATGCTGTGCGGGTCCTCAAGCTCAACCTCAACGTACAGCTGTGGAGGTCAAGTGGTGAGCACGCTCGCGTGTGAATCTGAAAGACCCGGAATCGAATCCCTGCCACGGCGGACATTTAGTGGGTGCGCCCGGTGCGGTAGTACGTCCTAGCATGTTTCACATGCTTGCACCCAGTCAGGGGACATCCTGACGACGTATAGGCCTACAGACTAAACACACATAACAAAGCCACTCCAACACCTTCCTCTCTCTCCAAAATCCCTTCTCCCCTCTCAACACTCTTCTCTGAGCTAGTGCCGATAAAAATGGCATGGTCAGTCCTGTAAAGAATCGTAAGATTCAGAGTCGTAAAGATTCCAGGATGAGCTCATTAGCGGCGGATCCCCAGATCGACCGTGGTGATTGTCACCTAAACATCTACAAAAAGTACAAAGTACTGTAAATGTAAGCATAGGTCATTTGAAATAGGCCTAGGCTTAAGCGATAAGACTATGGTACACGAGAATCTATATTGTTCATGCGTTTGTAGCCTAACTGTGGAAAAAATCAGCTGTGTGATTCTGCGGTTATACTGATGTTTTGGACCGACAGTTAGCCCATCAATCTGTTTAGGCCTAATAGGTCCGGTAGAGCATATACATCATTGCTATATATGGCATTAAGAGCTGAAATGTATTATAAGGGAGAAAAAAAAAAAAAAAACGCTAAAATACATGTATAGGCCTAGGCTACTGTAAAACAATAAGTTTTTCAGCCAGTACCCAACCAGTGGGGGTGTGGGGGAGACAGCCCCCACCCATATACTAGGTTAGGTTAGGTAAGGTTGTTAGGTTAGGCTTAATAGCCTAGAACATTTAAAAAAAAAAAAAAAAAAAAAAGTAACCCAACCAGCGGGGGTGTGGGGGCGGCAGCCCCCACCCATAATACTAGGATAGGTTAGGTAAGGTTGTTGGGTTAGGCTAATGTCTTCCCAAAGTTGACTATTTTTATAACATGAAATATTAGGCTACCCACTCCACCCCGTGAAATCCGAGCCAGCTTTCGTCAAAAGTTGGCTCGGGTATTCACAAAATTGGGTTGTATGGGTTTGCAATTTGGGAAAACCCGAGCCAAGTTTTGATACAAAACGCTATATTATTGTATTTTTACCCTTTTAACCCCTCATTTTCCCTGAACTTCATAGCCCTCCCCACTAGTGGGGGGCGTGTTTTTAGATAGTTGGATAATGGGTAAATACTCATTTCCGCTCTTCTTCAGTATAAAACAACACTACATGTATATCTGAAGGAAAAATTACAAAAAACAAAATAAAACTTACTGAAATCGCTGTCGGTCCAAAAAGTCAGGTTTACCAATTCTGCCCCCAAAGACACTAGGCCTAAGTGTCTTGTTGTCATAAGAGATATTTTAGTTTAAAAATAATTTTTACAATTATTTAGGTCATAGGCTAGCTAGCCTACCATACCGTAGGTCCGGTGTTATGACCCCTGGGTTGTATATTTACTGCCCAGCCTATTTTCAGTACCCGGTACTGGTATCTAGGCTTAATCTATCTATTGCTAGATGCATTGTCAGCATTGATCCTCGAGGCGGTGGTTTCAAATTAATCGTCTCCATGCTCCTCTGTCATCCGTTACCTGACGCCCCTGCGGCCCATCCTCCTACCCTATACCACTTTTGCTCCTATACCTCTAGGCTAAACTCCATCCCTCCACCTTACCCCTGGTCTACTTCTCCCTCTCTGTCCTTACACCTCACTCTAATACTGTACTCTCTTTTAGTCATTCTCTCACTCACCATGACCATACACACCACATGATTGAACCAGTAATGTATTATTCTTCACTCTCCAGCACCACACATCCACATTTCCACCCCATCGCTCTCGTAATTTCTCATTAATCTGTCATATCTCCATGTGACTCCACACACGTAGTCACACTTCTCAAGTACCAGTAACTCATTTCCACCCCTCTCACTCTTAATAGTCTCTCCAACAGTGTTCATGCTTCTCACATACATCAATGTCAGGATTACCACACTCATCCGGTGACTTCTTTATTTCCATCATTCCATGCTTACCACCCTATTCCTTGTCACTGCTTTCCTACAACCCTCCTCCCCTACTGAAGACCCTCTCTCGCACATCCTCCTCCAAACTCCCATCTTTACTCATCACACTGCCCAAAAACAGTAGCCTACTTAAAAGAGCGGATATCTTCCATTACTTGACCATTCAATCTCATTTCAGATTCTGTGACTGCATCCCTCTCAAAGACCATTACCATACTCTTTTCCACATTGACCTTCAGCTTCTCTTTCTCCCACACAGTACTAATCATATTTACCTAACCCTGGATGCACTTAGATATTTTCTTAAATACATACAGTACCGATACCATATAATTCCTAAAGTACCGGTAGTTATCAGAAATTGTACTGTAACATCCAAAAAATCCATAAAAAGTACCAGTACTGTATATAAATTACATCATGTTAACAATAAATCTGTCCACAGCATAGTGTGAGAAGTATGAGTACCTCGGCCCCTCCCTCGCCATCACACGACCGAAGCAAGTGTGTCTTTTGCAAGATTTGTGACGGACTAGAGCCCAGCAACATCGTTCACCAGGTCAGTCACCATCATCACATAGACAACTTCAAATGATGGTCTGCTTGGTTACTATTTCATTTTACCTTATTAATGATATATCTAACAGGTCAGTCTTTCTCATGCTAATTTAAAGAACTTTAAACAATGGATTATAGGTACCCAGTACCGGTATGTGTAACATGCTACCATATATTTTACCATACTAAATTAATGAAACATTCCCTAAAAGTACCATCTGATAACATAACATAGCGAGCATACAGATTTTTAAAAAGCCACTAGGCCCTATCAAGGGCATCCATTTCTTAATCCTTGCATGTATGTAACTCGTAGCTATTGTACCATTATGAATTTTGATATTTGAATATACGGTACTGTACAGTATACTGTATAATTGAGTGACTCCTTTCTTTAGAATCAACCTTAGTAAGTCTAAGTGAGAAGTCATCCTCCGACACCGTATTTCCTTTTGAAATCGCCGGCTAAAGTGATGCTATGTCAGATACACCTCCAGATTACTTTGTCCACACATAAGCTTTTTCCACATTTCATATCCAATACACGAAACTTTGAAAGTTCTTCAAAAAAGGCACTAAAGGTTGGAATTGTTTATTGGAGGGTTGCTATCCTTGATGCGCCCCACTTTACGAGATATTCTTTACAGGATGAAGAGTTTGTGGTGTTCCCTGATATTAGACCAGCAGCCCCCCACCACTACCTCATTGTGCCCAGACAACACTACACCGACGCTCGGGCTCTCTCAAAAGAACACATCCCCATGGGTAAAGCAGATTGTTCTCTTCTCTCCAGTACTCTCTTGTTTTCCTCTTTTGATTCATCTTAATTATATTTTATAATTTCCTTTTTTAAACTTGTCTTCTACTAAATTCTCCTCTCCAACCTATCTACTCATCTGTCCTTTCCTCATCTCTCTGTCCCCATTTAAATTTGACTGTACCATATTTTTACTATAGCCTAATATAAATAATGATGTAAAGTTAGAATGTTGGACTTCTTACTATAGAGTCAGACATAAAATTGCCTGCTCCCCTTCACTCGTCAGTACTGTATTTAGCAAAAAATATCTAGCTTGCCTTGGATGCTCACATAAAATAGTCTGTTCAACTCCATTACTTCTTTACATTTGAAATGTATATCTCCCTTTATATGTATAATTGTGCTAAAAAACATAGAAGGCCTATGATTCGGACGGTCCCCAAGTTGAGTGTTCAGTTCTGTAAGTCCTTCATAAACTGGCACTGATTGTCCTCGTAGGGAATGGGTCCACTTAAGGCGTTTTGTGTATGACCACCCTCAACAGGGGTTAGGCGTCGGGCAATAGATAGATAGGTAGATATATATTACCGGTAAATAGAATATCTGGTGACACTCTATGATAGCTGAATGTCAGAAGTAAGTTAGTATGATTGAATGCAGTGAGTTCAGGTGATTATGTGGATATTCAGTGCCTCTTATAATGTGAACGCAGATTTGGAGAGGGCGTTTGTGGGTCTAGTTATTGAGATAATTAAACGAGAGACTGATAGCAGAAATGATTGGGATAATTAAATAAATGTATCTATCCTTTTGTCCAGTTGAAAATACGAGTTATTGAGATAATTAAATGAGACTGATAGCAGAAATGATTGGGATAATTATAAAAAAATATCTATCCTTTTGTCCAGTTGAAAAGATGGTGAGCCTAGGTAAGGAAGTACTAGCGACCCAGGGAGCTACTGATGGGTGCTCCAGGTATGGCTTCCATTGGCCTCCCTTCCACACCGTCTCCCACCTACACCTTCACGTCATAGCTCCGGAGAGTGAGATGGGATTCATTGCTCGCGGTATCTTCAAGTCTAACTCATTCTGGTTTGTTACGGTCAGTGTAAATTAATTGTTTTTTTTACTAGAGTAATCCCCTGTAATGTAAATCATGCTAATTTAAGATAATATACAATAGTTGTTTATATTTGGTAACTTACACCACAAAGTCCAAATGGCAAATACACAGAGATTAGGGCCACAGCAAAGCACAAGCTACCGTATGCCATTTAACTGGCTTGACTGTACCGTACAGTCGCTCTAATAAGTGATGTCTCGGCACCAAGTATGTTTCGATCAATAATTGGCATCAGCAATATCTAAGCTTCATTTCTTCATTTCAAGTGAAATATACAAACATGTTCCTACACTTTCCCACCCTATTCAAAATCTGACAGACATTAATACAGCACAGAGCAAGTCAAACGTAATGACAGCTGGGACATGACTTATTAGCGCGACCGTACCTCCATTTATATATTTAGGTGAGGGATGCCCATTATCCATAATCTTTGGCTAATGCTTTAGTTAATGAAAACATCTTTGCCTAAAAGTGTGCCAGGTCAGTTGACCAGTCACACATTCCAACCAGTGTGTCAATCCGGGACAATTTTGTTTTAAGATTGGAATGAATGTGAGCAAGAAAATCGGAAAATGTATATGCAGTTTCGTGGTGTGGTAATTTTATCACTTCCAAGGACATTATAAGAACTGTGAAGCATAAATTTTACTGTGTATATTGTTTTGGTTTGTTAATTTTGCAAGTTTTACAATTTAATAGCTCTCGTTTGACATCTTTATTCCAACATCACATCAATGTGGTTGACAGTAAGGACATACGGCCCTGTATCTTTTTTTGTTTTGTCCGTTTTCACCAAGCTGCTTGTTAGACTGAAACTGTCCTTCTTACAGATCTCTTAACCTTAAAAGTCTTAAGTACACTAAGATACCATACCATTCGTGGACACCTTATATTTTTCTCTATGCAATTATATCTATTCGGATTAATTTTTGGATTGAACTTGCTTTTCAATTAATAGTATAGGCCTATATAGTTTTGTAGTTGAATTATAGAAAATTCTATTAATAAATTTGTTTCCAGAAATATGCTTTCATAACTAGAAATAGGTGAAGTCCACAAATTTGTATAATTGGGCTAGACTGGTTTCCAAGTATTTACCTAATTGTATTTACCTAATTGTAGTTTACAGGAGTTGAGCTAAGCTCGTGTTGTCCCGTCTCTCAGTCTACTTTTTATCCAATTTTTTCTTGAAAATATGGATGTTCCTTGCCCCTACCAAATGTGTACAAATAAGTGAGTATGTATGTTGTTGTTGTTGTTGTTGTTTTTCCCCAAGCTGCCTGGCCGAACAGCCCCAAGGCCCTGAGCAAGGCCAAGGTATGTATGTAATATATTTTTATGTTCCGGCAGCCTGAGACGGTAATATCGCGGCTGGAGGGTAAGCTGTAGCAGGGAGTATGGTGGCCACGACAGGACACCAACCACTACCACCACACACAGGAAACTATTGTATAAATTCACCATGGATTATCCCCTCACTTGGTCACAGCTATAAATACTATTAATACTGGTAGTTAATATAATATAATCATGTATTGTACGGTACTGTCGTTTTCATTATTACTATGGCCTGACAATTTTATTCAGCTTAGGAATAATTTAAGTTATATATACTGTATTTTTTTGTTTTCATGCAGCAGCCTACACAAGGCTTCACCTCGGATCCTAAACACTTTCACAACTCTTATCACTTTATATTCACGTACGGAATAAAGACCATTCCAAGTTTATCACATAGAAAAGATACACAACATTCATGCCATTTTCCTTGCCAATTTTGAACTTTATATTCATTCTTATCATTTATCAATTCTATCGGTCCAACCCTTATTACATTTTGACAAGACAGTTTTCAGATTGTTATTCAGTTGTTTCAGGAAACATAAGGATAAATATTGCATCAGTTACCTTTGACTGAGAGAAGTGTTGTAGGTCCTAAGTTGAATAAAATGTCTGAAGGTAGCGAAAATAAGGCAAAATCATCCACATTGCTACAGTACCGATATTGTTTCCCATACGCTGGCAAGTTTAGCGTTAAGTTTTATTATAGTCCGTTCATTCTAGGTTGGGCAGAAATCGTAACCTCTAACCTCTGTAACTCAAAAAGGGCTAGAGCAAATAAGCTGTCAATTTCCACACCTATTCCCTAGCCAAGTCTTCCTATTTGGTAGAAGAATTAGCTCAATTACTCTAGTCCTTTTTAAGTTATGAGAGGTTAGAGGTTACAATTTCTACCCAACCTAGAATTAACAGACTATAGGATATGCTAATTCAGTGTGAGTAGGCCTTTAACCCCTTCAGTACAATGACGCCTTTCTACTCTATATTCTGGCTAAAATTAGACGATTATATGCAGTTTCAGAAGGACCCATGTTATTCAGAGGGTTTATTGAGATCGTATTTACCCGTTTGAGTCCTAGAGGTGGATAAGAAGCTAAAGAAAATTGTCTAATGGTAACCAGAATAGGATGAAAGTTATGTCATCGTGTTGTAGGGGTATATACTGTATTGGGTACGGTACCGTACTGGCTGATATTATATAAATGCTCAAAAGTTAGAATTATTATATCATCTCTACTGTACAGAAATATATACTCCTTAAAATCAGTAACTAATACACCAAAGTTTAAGCTTTTAATCCATAGAAATGTAACGACAGATATTAATGTTTCTTCTTCATAAGTGTGGATAATATTATCAAAGTAACTGTGTGTATGGTAGCCCTAATAAATCATGTCTCAGCTGTTATTACGTTTGGCTCACTATGTGCTGTATTAATGTCCATCAGATGTTGAATAGGGTGGGTTAGTGTAGGAATATGTTTGTAAATCTCACTTGAAATTAATTAATCATGTTTAGATATTGCTGATACCAATTATTGATTAAAATATACTTGGTGCCGAGACATCACTTATTTGGCCAACTGTACTACTGTACTGTATATGAGTATTGTCTATAAACTTTTTCTTGGTACTGTACAAGTTATTTATAGTTCAGTATAAAGCACGTAATCATTTATCAGGTGGAGTACGGTATACAGTATACTAAAATAACAACAATTAAAATGTAAAACTTGCAAACTAAACAAACCAAAATTGGGACAAGGACAATATAAAGTCAAATTAAATTATCAAAATCGCTATGTGGAAACAACGCTTACTAAAATGAAAATTATTAAATAAAAGAACAGCTTATAACAGCTTGTAACTTGTAAATAGCAGGGTTGCATCGAAGAAACTGTGATATAAATTATTATCAAGCATGATAAGAGATTGGTATATGTACAGTTACCCACATAAGTTCTGTTGCTCATTGTATGAATGAATTTTCAGTGGTGTTTATTTTAATTATCAGTTGACTAATCAGATTAGTTAACCACTATAAGAAACTACACTTATAATTCAATCATGCACAATATTTAGCAGAATTTAGCAGAAATCAAGTATAGATCTTGCATTGTTGTTTTTGTTATTGTCGTTCCCGAAGAGTTGCCTGGCCGAACAGCCCTGAGTCCCTAAGGAAGGCCATGGCTACGGTCGGGCTTTCCCACGGGCTCTCAAGGAGTGTACAGTATATTGTTTGCATGTGCCTTTAACTTTACTTTGTATAAGGTAAAGGTAAGGTAGGCCTCTGAAGGACAACTTAATTTTTAGATCTGTTACATCATCCATGTGTCACAAAATTGATTAGGCCTACCTTAAGATTTGTTTAAAGTATAGTCTGTTCATGATAGTTAGGCCAGATATCGTGACCCCTAACCTCTATAACTGAAGAAGAGCTAGAGTAAATGGGCTGTAAATGTCCACACTTATTCTCTGGCTGACCCTTCCTAAATGATAGAAATTAAAATTAAAATGTAAAACTTGCAAATTAAACAAACCAAAACTGGGACAAAGACAATATAAAGTCAAATTAACTTATCAAAATTGGTATGTGGAAACAACGCTTACTAAAATTAAATTTATGAAATAAAAGAACACAATCCACCACATATTATATTCACATTAGTGTTCACCAATCCACCACTAAATTTACAAATAAACCTAACTAATGAAATCAATGAAAGTATGAATACATGTGGTAGGCTACTCCAAGGACTTTAGGATACTCACACCAAAATTCCGCACACTAAGCATTACGCTATCAAGACAGTTAAAATAATAAACTGGATAACTGTAGTCGTTAATGAGTTATAGAGGTTAGTGGTCAAGAGTTTTGGCCTACCTATAGTGAATGGACTATAGTAATAGAGAATGTATAGTTGTTGTAGTGATAGTAGCTAATATTTGTTTATTATTATATAGTAATTTACCCATTAGATGTATCTTGGTTGTTGTTGTTGTTCCCCAAGCTGCCTGGCCGAACAGCCCCAAGGCCCCGAGCAAGGCCAAGGCCATAACCGAGTGCCCCCACAGAACTCTCCCCGCCAACCACAATAAAGCCTGGGTGACCGAAGCCACTCCATGGCGGGGAGCTGAGGAGGGCGCGGAAACGCCCGGGAAACCAAAGCCCCACCCAGGGCCCTGTGTCCCTCAGCAATTATGAAGAGAAAGTTGAGGGGCAAAGGAAAAATGTGACGCTTTGGCTTCCAATCTTGGTAGATTGGGAGGTCAATCCACGTTAGAGACGCCGTCACTTGAGATCTAGAAAATATATAAATAAAAGGAACAGTCAGAGTAAGCTATGGGTATGGCAGAGATTGCTCAGCTCTCACTCTGATAGACCAGCCCATCACCACATGACTAGAACCCAATCCTCTCAGCATCAGCTAGGAAAGGCCCTAGAAAGCCGCCTTTGGCGGGGGGATAGCTCCCCTATTTCAACCCTTTTCGGGGTTGGGCACTCGCCGTATCTTGGTGATACTTTATTGTTGTCTTATCTTATAGTTAAAATTATCAATAATATATTGTTATAGTGCTTATAGTTTATCAATAATATATTGTTATAGTGCTTATAGTTTATCTTGTCCCAGGAAATTATGCTGTACAGTTGGTCAAATAATTGATGTTGGAGCACCAATTATCAAGTACAGTACCGGTAGTCAGATTATTATATTCGGCAAATACCTAGTCCTTATGTTTTCAGCACTATTAATTTTTACTGTATTATTTAATTGTTATTTAAGGTATTCAACAGCTGGTAAACATTGCAAGGAAGATATTGTTATTTTATTTTCTATCCTATAAACTATGAATATTTAACTGAAAACTGTTTGGTGTCTGGGGAACTCGCCTTTACAGTACTTGTTACAGTTTATGTAGTCAATTTGTTGAAATGTATGCAGCTTAAATATCCATTTAAACCTATGTTAAATACACATCACGTATCCTCGCTATCCACGTACCGCATTTGGTACGAGTTAGCCGCGGATACGGGGAGCCGACTGTACATTAATTTATAAACCGAGTGTTCCACACGAAGTGCGGTTCTGGTCCCATGTCCTAATAGCGGCACTCCAGGCAGCCCTCAATTTATCTCTATTTTCTCTCTTGTTAGAATTACTGTACAGTACTCTTATTAAAATGTAAATAATAATTAACTAAATACACTTGTTATTCATTTCTGCATGTGCAGTGTCATACACACCATTTACTACATACAGTATGTATATAGAAGTTGTTGTTGTTGTTGTTGTTCCCCAAGCTGCCTGGCCGAACAGCCCCAAGGCCCCGAGCAAGGCCAAGGACATAACCGAGCGCCCCCACAGAACCCTCCCTGCCGACCACAATAAAGCCTGGGTGACCGAAGCCACTCCATGGCGGGGAGCTGAGGAGGGTGCGGAAACGCCCGGGAAATATATAGAAGTGAAGACGTTAGGTTAATAAGTTCAGTATCCATATCACTGTAGAGTCGTGAGCATATATTATATAACGTTACACCAATTCCAATCATTGAACCTTTAACCCCTTCAGACCGATGATGCAATTTTCATATTATTCTGGTTATAACTGTGTTGGTGGTGTAATGGTTTAGATCCTTATGTTCTGGCTGTGGTGTCCCGAGTTCGAATCCCGGGAGAATCGTATGCTTTCATTAGTTTATTCAAGTACAGTACAGTACATTCGAGTTTGTAATGGAGGATTAATGTTAAGAACAGGGTGTTCCTTAACCCTCTCCGACATATGACGCGATTTTGAGCCTATTAGGGATACTTTAAAACCTTTGTTACCATCAGGGGCATTTAGAAACCTTTAGTTTAGTTGCTTCAACCTCTGCAGTTGTCTGAGTTAGCTGTGGGCAGAAAACTAATTTTGGAGAGGTAATTATAAGAGTGAGAGAACTCTATTTCTTATTGCTAATCTGGCAACCTCTGCGTCATATGAGTCTGAAGGGGTTAATTGTATACTGTATACAGAATAATTACCGGTATATTGAGGTATAGTGCGATCATACTATAATCTGTTTCTTTTCAACTGGCGGTAAATTCCAAAGTTCCCATCAAGATTGTTCGGTTATTTTGAAGATTTTGTAGTGAAATATGGTGCTAATTATATAAAATTGGTCTTCATATTATGCAGACACATAGTAGTTTCATATTGTTCCACTAAGTATCGAGAAATTAGCTACTAAGGGATTCAATTTACCGTCAGCTGAATTGTAACCCCGAGTATAGTCAGTGGTCCGTATAACGCTTTCAAATGATTGGATGAAATAATATCTCATTTTAGACTTTATTTCTTCACATCCACTTTTTATGTACCGGTAATTTAGTCTCTCCTCTGTTTTGACCATCATTACATTCTCTACTATTTATTATGTCTCACTCCTCTCTCTACATTTTATTCTATTTCTTCTTTCTCTTCTATGTTTCTGTGAGAATATAAAAGCACAAGTCTTATGTGATAGCTAGGATATCTGTAGATTACATCCCATCATTTGTAAAGGATTCAAAGAACTATATATTTACCCTTTCAATCTGATCACATGTATATTTTATTCAAGCTACCTGCAGACAATATATTTCTTAAGTATGACCTCTAAGAAACAAGGAATTATTTCTTCAGCAAAGACCTACATCACAGGGTCTGGTTGCTGGATTACTATATTACAATAGCTGGATTTGGTAGTGTAATGGATTAGGTGCTTATGTTCTGGGTGTGGTGTCCCGAGTTCGAATCCCGGGAGGACCATATGCTTTCATTAGTTTATCCAAGTACATTGGGGTTTGTAATTGATGATTAGTCATAGAGTTTTGGCCTACATATTAGGAACATAGTATAGCTCTAGTCCCTCCCTCACCACACCAATCCCTAATTCACCACCACCTCTCAACTTGAGTTAGAACCACCACACCTTGCAGATTATCTCAAATCTCTGCCGACATTACCTTGCTATATAGAAATTATTCATAGGCTAATTAATATTGTTTGTGGATGGCTTAAATAAATATACTAAATGCATTATAAATTAATATTAATTAATGAATTGTGTTTGTACCGTATGTATTCTACCATTATTTACGGAGTGTCAAACTATGAAGAGTTGCACATATATTTTTTTTTAGAATGGAATAAATGGATGGATACAGATCACATGTATTTTTGTTTCCTATTTTACGTTAAGTATTATGGGTGAGGGCTGGTCCTATCCAGAGTGAGATTTGGCATCCTCTACCCAACCTTAGCCATTTCTGTCTGTCTCTTTTACTGTCCTACGTTTCCTTCTGGGGGCAGGAGGCTAGGAATCCTCCTCCCCTTGTATAATTCTCCTACTCGACGAGACAGAGAAAGGGACGAGGGAACGTGAAAGTGGTCCCGGACCCTGAGAATAGGAACTTGAAATTTTGTTTCTCTTCGGGCTATGTCTCGTGTCGGCCACCCCCAGCAATGGGATATGTGCCTGAGTATATACAGTACATACAATACATACATACATTATTTACATGCATGCTGTGTAGCTAAAAAATTTAGAATAATGGATATGGAAAGATGAATTTCCTTTCATTATTTATATAGACAATATTTCTGGTACAAAAATATAAAGTATAATGTATTTAAAAAACAAAAACAAAAAAAACAGCCGATTTCCAGCCAGTAACTCCTTCACAATGTGTACAGTAGGTATTAACCCATTCAGTACCAGTTACGTTCTTTTCATTATAGTCTGGCTAATATTAGATAATTATATTAAGCTTAGGAAGGACCTCTAACAATTAAAAGACCACAAACTATCTAAATTAATTCCTTTAGCTACCACAGATCCTTCCCAAGCTTAATAAAATTGTCTAATAGTTGAAAGAATACAGTATGATGAAAAGGACGTCACCGGTACTGAATGCGTTAATCTTTGAGTCTAGATACTTTTATTACCCCAAAAGGTCGTCCGACTTCCACAGACATGAAGGTTATATCGATACATTTTCTTCTCTTCTGTGGCATCGGGTGGAGGAGAGACTCGCCTACACAGACTTGTATGGCTCAAGCCAAGATCAACAAAACTTGTCTGTGACACTTTCTCACGTGTCTCACCCTCACCATGTCTCTCCAGTGCCACCTCCTCGTTATCTTAAGAGTGCCCAAAGGCCCAAAAAGGCCTATATTCATCTTCTTGTCACAGTTGGGTTAACTCGGCCATGTCCATCTTAGGTATTTCCAAGACTAGTCTATTCATTATAATCAGACCAGAAATATTAACCCCAAACTGCTATACCCCCTAAATGGCTAGAGCAAATGGGTTGTAAATGTCCATACCTACTCCCTACTTGACTTTCTAAATAGTGGAAAAAGGAGCTCAATTACCGGTACTCTAGGGGTTCTTGGGTTATGAGAGGTTCGGGTCGGGATTCCTGGCATACAGGACCTATAATGAACAGAGTATAATCCAAGATTGTCTATTATTAGCTTTAGGATACATCCTCCTCCTTTGACTGTGCCATCTCCAAGTGCCTTTACAATTTATGTTTTGTCTTATCATTAAACAATTTCATGCAGTTTAAGAAAGGCCTCTGGCTATCAAAATGTTTTTTGTTATCTCTTTGCATTTTAGGTAATTCCTAAAGAGAAAAAGACGTTATCGTACCGAAGAATACATATACAGTAATGGGATAAACTCAGGTCACGAAGCAGTCATACTCTTCATCCAGCTTAAGCAACTTTGAGTCTAGCCCGAGGTTGTCTATTAATATCTTGAGGGTTAGGGCCTCCTCCCCAGTCTCCCTCATGTCCCGTGCCTTCTCCCGCAGTTCTACCAGTGCCTCCTGACATGCCCGTAGCCACTGTCCTGTGATGCTGTCCAGCCCCTGCGTCTCCCACTTGGTCCGGTACAGCTTCACCAGTCTCAGTTTACGTAGGGTATCCTCCTTCTCCTTCACTCTAGTCTGGGCTTCTAGGATCTTGCGGCGTATGTCCCGACTGTTGTCTTCTTGGCGTATGTCCCGGCTGTTGTCTTCTTCTGGCGCTTTGTTGGGGCTCTTTCGGGGGATCTTAAACTTGGGCTCGGCACTCGGGGTTCCATTCTCTTCTTCTTCCTCGGAGCACTGGGCTCTCTTCTCAGAAGCCATTTTCTGTAAACTACAGTGTTGTTACTATATGTGTTAATGTTATTCTGGATATGCCAAAAAAGTGTTCACAGTAGTTTACACACTGTATTGGCAGAACTAAAGTGTAAGTAAAGTGTCCCAGCACACACTGTATTGATCTATCTATCTATCTATTGCCTGACGCTGTGATCCCCGAAGGGGTGGCCACGAACGAACCGCCCCCATGCACCTCTGTCCCCAGTCAGTCAACGCCCCTCCCCCCAACCAGCACCGCCTTCGTTCATGTACTTCCTCACTCCATCCTTCCACCTCTCATTCGGTCTACCTCTCCCTCTCTGTCCCTCCACCCTCTTAGTCATTCTCTCGCTTTCCATACGTTCCACATGGCCGAACCATCTCAAGTTGTTCCTTTTCACACTTTCCAGCACATCTGCCTCCACACCACACCTCCTTCTTACTTCCTCATTAGTCTGTCTATCCCTCCATGTAACTCCGCACGCACTCCTAAGTAATTCATTTCCACTGCTCTCACTCTTGGTCTGAGTCTCTCAACCAACGTCCATGCTTCGCTTCCGTAAGTCAGTGTCGGGATTACCACACTGTCATGCAAGGACTTCTTCACTTCCATACTGACCACCCTATTTCTTGTTACTGCTTTTAGCATTCCTACAACCCTCTTCCCCTGTTGTACCCTCTCCCGCACTTCTTCATCCATAGTCCCATCTTTACTCAACACACTGCCCAGATACTTAAAAGAGTTGACGATCTCCATAGCCTGACCGTTCAGCTTCATCTCACACTCTGTGATTTCACCCCTTTCGAAGACCATAACCTTGCTCTTCCCCGCATTTACCTTCAAATTCCGTTTTTCGCACACTGTTCCAAACTCATTTACCAGACCCTGCAACTCCCATTCATTATCACTCATCAGAACTGTATCATCCGCAAACAGCAGTATAGGTAGCTTCCACTGTATTGATGCCTTTGTTAATTATATAAGCTGAATTCCCAGATTAGACACAACTATATCTTATACAGGTACTCTTAGTAAATGGGAAATGAGGAGACGGATAAGGAGAATGGAATAGTTTTAGCATGAGCAGGACCATTGCAATGTACACTCGACCAAGAAACAATCTTTACACTAACGCTCTAAACATTCTGGAAGTGGGTCGAAATATTATGATAATACCTCACAGACGTAAGTTTCATCCGATTCATTCCGTTCACACTAATTATTTGCACCTCACCAGTGAAAAGATTGTTGCTTGGTCGAGTGTACATACTGTTAGTTATTCATATCAGTGGACAGGGCCACGGTGGATTCAAACCTAAGCCATTAGCGACTTGTACTGCCCTTTTGTACAGCTCTCTAAACCAGTAGACTAGCCTATTTGTCCAGGACCCTCAGTTAAATATATGATGTCAAGGTTTCACTTCAACGCACAGTAAACTACCAGTAGGCCTATACCGAAACCAAGGGAAAATAAGCAAATCTATCTTCCTATCTACTGCCACATTCCTGGAATGCCAAGGGGGTGGACATGAATAAATCACCTCCATGCACCTCTGTCACCCGTCAGTCAGTGCCCCTCCTCCCATCAAACACCACTTTCACTCGTATACAATACGGTACCTCTTAACTCCATCCCTCCACCTCACCCTTATACAGTAGGCTACACTCTTTTAGACATAGCCTACCGGTATGGTTTTTACATATATACCGGTACCTGTATAACAAACATAATTATAAAGACCAAGTGCTCCACTTCGGTTTCAGTCTCACACCCTAATAGTGATACTGTGTACGGTACTATATGGCTTATCATTAGAATTTACTGGTATCAGTTCCATGTCAAATTTAACACAATCCCTGCCAGTAGGCCTATGGTACATTGAAACAGTATCGCCTCCATGACCCTTCAATTAAGACTTTACCTAGTTACTGGTATGTTAGGTTAGGATAGATCAGTATGAAGAGGGGTCAAGATAATACTCATAGGATAGATCAGAGTTAGAAGTGGCTGGGATAAGATTGGTTAGGAACTACATAGGCTACATAACATTTTAAGACTGAGTGTTCCAAACATATGTGTAGTTTCAGTCTCTTGTTCTAATGACAGCGTTCCAGGCAACCCTATTAAGGGCTGCTTCACTTGTAAAGTTTTTGGATTTGAGATCGGCACGTAGCCTATAGGCTAGTCCGATCCCAGGCCCTGTAGCCTAACTGCAGGCTAGGCCTATTCAGACTAGGCTAGGCCTAGGCCTAATAATGGTGACACACAAAAATAGCCTAGGTCAGGTGAACGTAGTGAAGGATAGCCTATAATGTGACACACAACATATAATAAGCTTTACCAATGCTGTGGCGTTCTTAAGAAAACTTTGCAAAATGTTGACACAGTTTCATCCGAATCTCCCTCCAACTTCAAAGTCCAATCAGCTGATCCAAAATGTCGAGATAAATTAATATTAACCATGATAAGTGTATACATTAGCTGTACTCTCTAAAACAAGATGTAGCCTAGATAACGCTTGTATACATTATTTTATTTACCAATCATTAATTCATTATATATCTTCTACTTTTGCTTTTGTTTTTTTGTGCACTGAACTCGACTGGCCTTTGTATCGGCGCTAGATTATAATAAATTTATAGACAAAATCCTTGCTTTAACAACCCTTTCAAGATCCGATGATGCATTTCTGTTCTGTTTTCTGGCTATTATTAGACGCTTTTATTAAGATTAGGAAGGATATATGGAAGTCAAAGAGTTGTTGTTGTTGTTGTTGTTGTTCCCCAGGCTGTCTGGCCGAACAGCCCCAAGGTCTCGAGCAAGGCCAAGGCCATAAACGAGCGCCCCCACAAAATCCTCCCTGCTTACCACTAACAAAGCCCGGGTGACCGAAGCCACTCCAAGGCAGGGAGCTGAGGAGGGTGCGGAAACGCCCGGGAAACCAAAGCCCCACCCAAGGCCCTGTGCCCCTCAGCAATTATGAAGGGAAAGTTGAGGGGTAAGGGAAAAATGTGACGCTTTGGCTCCCAATCTGCCAACTTCTAGGTTGGCAGTAGGGAGGTCAATCCACGGAAACGCCGCCGCCACTTGAGATCTAGAAGATATATAAGTAAAAGGAACAGTCAGAGTAAGCTATGGGTATGGCAGAGATCGCTCAGTTCTCACTCGGATAGACCAGCCCATCACCACATGACTAGAACCCAATCCTCTCAGCATCAGCTAGGAAAGGCCCTAGAAAGCCGCCTTTGGCGGGGGGATAGCTCCCCTATTTCAACTCCTTTCGGGGTTGGGCACCCGCCCAGTAGTAGTATCTCCCTGCACCACATCCTCCACTACTTCCCCTCCCTCAATTTGACCTTTTATTTTGTCCAAATATTAGCAGTCCATGGGTTAAGGCACTAAGTCTGATAATACAGTATAGCTTTTTGTATATATCAAAATGTAAAACCCGCAAACCAACCAAACCAAAACTGGGACGATACAAGGCAAAGGCAAAATAACCCATCAAAATCGCTATGCGGAAACAACGCTCAACAAAATAAAACCTATGAAATAAAAGAACACAATCCACCACATACAGTAGGGTGTACAGTACTACATGAGCAAGTTAATCTGTTTCCCAAGCAAACTAAACACACTATCGTCACGTTCAAGGAATTAGTCAATTTGGGAAGTCCGGGACGTTCTGGTAAATTTTACTAAATATAGGGATGCCATATTTTCCATATACTGTACCTTAATATTGTATTGAATAACTTGAGTTGGGTTACTGTACCTACTCTCATATATTACAATACAGTACACACATTGTTTTCATATGAATGAATAGGCCTACTTGTCTTTTGTTTCAAGTATACAAGTATATTATTATAAACCACATAAAAAACATGTCAAATGTTTCAAACACTAATGGGGTTCATATTTTTCAGGTGTTTAACATGAAAATGTCCACGGGTTATACGCATGTGTACAGCATTGATTTTCACAATGCCATTATTTTGTGTGGAAATTGAATGGGAAAATAATACCCATATGATAAAAAGTGGGTTTGTGTTTCGTATGCGTTTATCTTGTGTCATCCCATACATACATACATACATAAAATCTTAAGACTGAGTGCTCCACACATACGTGCAGTTTCAGTCTCTTGTCCTAATGGTGGCGTTCCAGGCAACCCTGTTAAGGGCTGCTTCACTTGTCAAGTTTTTGGATTTGAGATCGGCACGTATAGTCCGATACCAGGTCTTCCTCGGTCCACTCCTTGGTGCAGCTCCCTCCACAATCACAAACCTGCATTTTTTCACCCAATTTTGTTCATCCATTCTCTCCACATATCCATACCATCCCAGTCTACTTGTACGCATCACTTCGCTAATACTCTTTATAGCCTACCTAAACGTCTCCTCGGCTCAACATTTGTTATTCTATTCTGCAGCCTGGCCCCACACATGCATCTCACCATTCTCATCTCATTACGTTCCATTCTGTTGACATCTACCAGTTTTGGTTTGTTTATTTTGCAAGTTTTACTTTATAATTATCAGAAAACAACTGTTACCGGTAACTCTTTCAAACAGACCACTTCAAATTTCGCTTTATTCTGGTTACCTTCAGTGACCAGATAATTTTTATTAAATTTAGGGGGATCGTCGGAGTTAAAGGGTTAATCAAGATAATCGTAACTCTGAATCTTAGGAGTCCTTCCTAAGCTCAGTTACCAACATCCACTGCTCTTCCTTGTATTTCTTTCATGACTCCAGCTATATATACAGTATATTGAACAAATATGGTGACATCACACACCCTTGCTTTAACCCAACATTCAGATAAAAGAACTCGCTCTATTCATTCTCCACACGTACTGACGCCTTTGCACCCTCATACATGTTCTTCACTGCTTTCTCAGTATTCTCAGTACTTTCCACAGACCTTCTCTATCAACTCTGTCATAGGTCTCCTCCAAGGCCTGAGTATATACATATATTTTTTTTTTATATATACAATTAGTTTAACCAGACCACCAAGTTCTCGGATAGAACTCCCATAGGGCTGGCCCGAAGGGTTAGATCATGATGTGCGAGCAATCAAAGCAAAAATGGATATACATACAGTACAGTGAACCCTCAAAATATATGTACACCCCATGTGGTGGACTGTGTTCCTTCATTTCACAAACCTGATTCCAGCAAGCGCCGCTTCCACACAGCGACCCTGATACGTCGTTCCGACTTCATATTGTCTTCGTCCCAGCCTTGGCCCGACTTTGCTTGCAAGTTTCACACTTTAATACGCGCAATTTATATACGCGTAATCAAAGCTACACTTGAACCACAATTGAGGCAACATACATACATACAAACAAATTAAATTTGACAATAGTTAAGTCAAAACAACATAGTCTGATTGAAGGGGTTATACTGTATTGATAACTCGGCTTGGTATCAAACCTCGGCCACAAAAAAATGCAAACTCCACATTGAATAGAAACGGAGCTTGCAATTATGTGGCTCACATTTTACTGTAAAGATATGTTCAACATCACTTGAGTTAAATCTGTTGCCTTTACAATTAAATCATTAGGTCATTGGGTTATTAATTTTTCTCAACAGCATAATGGTACAATGCCTATATGGGGAAGTTTAGGATGGCAAAATTGTGGACATTACAAATCTCCCTCACAAGAAAATGTACTCCACCTACGCCATTCCTCTTAAAAACAGGAAAATAAAGCATTAAATGGGATGAAGGTAGAGAAAGTTTATTATTCTATCCCCTCATTTTTTCTTTTTGTTTGAGCCTCCTCGATGCCCTTGCCCTGGCTGCAGTGGCTTAACCTTGTTGCGGTTGCGATTCTGAACATTGGTGACCTCGTAGAAGTCAAAGAGTTAATCGAGATAGTTTTTACCCCTCTAATTCCCACAGATTCTTCAAAAGTTGCATGAAATCGTCTAATGTACTGTACTGTGAGTGTCTTTCTTACTGTATGTCTATCGGTTTTACTATATGTCTGTCTATCTGTCCGTATCTATCTTTCTTACTGTTTGGTTTACTATTTGTCTGTCTATCTTTATGTTTGTATCTATCTTTATAACTGTCTGTCTGTTGGTGTCTCTGTCTCTGTATATGTCTTACTATCGGTCTGTCTTCATATCTGTGTCTGTCTGTATGCTTCTTTGTATCTGCCTCTGTCTGTCTGCCTAGGCGCCCGTCTTAATGTCTCTCTCTCTCTCTCTCTCTCTCTCTCTCTCTCTCTCTCTCTCTCTCTCTCTCTCTCTCTCTCTCTCTCTCTCTCTCTCTCTCTCTCTCTCTCTCTCTCTCTCTCTCTCTCTCTCTCTCTCTCTCTCTCTCTCTCTCTCTCTCTCTCTGTACGTTGATCTGTTTGGGCATATCGTGAAGTTGCTTAGTGCTGATACATGTATTTTGGAAGCTGCCTCGGGTTGAAATCGAAACTCCTTATTTGAGAGAGAGAGAGAGAGAGAGAGAGAGAGAGAGAGAGAGAGAGAGAGAGAGAGAGAGAGAGAGAGAGAGAGAGAGAGAGGGGGGGGGGGGTTAGTGGGCACGTGGGTATTGGGTCTAGGGCATCATCATCACCAGTGTGTGCCAGAGTGCTCTCAAAGAAACACCTTGGGTACTGTGCTCTCGTCCGTGCTCTCACAGATTCATTCTCTCACACTCACACACTCACTCTCTCTCTCTCTCTCGAAATCCAACAAAGATTTCTACTATATAGGAAGGGCCAGCCAGGGAATAGGTGTGGACATTTACTGCCCATTTACTCTAGCCCTTTTTGAGTTACAGAGGATAGAGGTCACGATTTCTGGCCTATATATAATGAATGGACTATAATGCTAAACAAACCCACTAACTATAGGCCTACTCTGTTTCATTTCATGTGACGGTAAACTGAATCTCGTAGAACCTAATTTCTGGTTACTCAATGGAAAGAAATATAAAACCACGATGTCTCTGCATCCTACCAAGATCAAGTTTATATAATTAGCATCATCTTTCACTACACAATCTTCAAAATAACTCGGAAATCTTGATGGGATCTTTACAATTTATAGTCATTGGAAAAGAAATGGGGTACCGTATAAATATATCTCACTGTTTACAAGCTTATAATACTTGTGCAATAAGCAAAATTCAGGTGACGCTCATTGAACTCTCATAAATTAACCCTTTGAGGATTGTGCCGCGTTTTAACAGTTTATTTTGGCTATCATTGGATGATTTTATACAGCCTAGGAAGCATCTGTGAGAATGAAAAGGGTAAAGACTATCTCAATTATCCCTCCGACTTGCCTATACCCTTCCTAATCTGAAAAAAATTGTCTAATAATAGTCAGAAAACAGAAAAGTACTACGGTATCGTCTCTCGAAAGGGTTAAAATAGGGATAACTAATGCTAAACCATTCCATACCTTCTTTTTCAACAGAATAGAAGCAGCCACAAGATTTTGTGAACTAAATGAACCAAAAACTATAGCGAGATAAAAAGCAATGCAAAATCCAAAGTGAAATTAATGTGTCCAAAAAGTGATAATAATAATAAGTCCTTCCAAAAAGTATATATTGTTTATATAAGCTTTGAAGTGAATGTTAGTGGCGAATAATAACTATAAAACTATATATTTACTCAAGTTACCAAATAAACCAAGAAATCAAATTGAACATCTTACTAACGCGCAACAAATATTTATTTACATAAACATAAATCTCCAACAATATATGGTTAAACAAGAAAGTTAAGATAGCGCTTTTGAAAATATAATATAGAAATATAGAAATAAAAATCATATGTAAGAATCGACAAGCGGAAAATTCATCACAAGATTTTAAAACTACATATTTCTTCGCTTACATCAACTGAAATGAGGTAAGTACCATTTTAATTTCGTGTTAAAATTATCTGGTCCGATATTTTAGAGGAAATTATATTTTGTTTACTTAATATTGAGGATTTTGTTTGCCTTTAACATTTTCGAGAAATGTATTTTAGTTTGTCCCCCAGGCCAACAAAAACGCCTTCCCAGACTTCCTGCCCACCCTCTTCAAGCTAAATTTGCCCCGAAGGCTCATAACTTTTAAGTTAGAGGCACGCTATCGCTCGGCCAGAGAAAAATCGACACCTGAATTGGAGGAATTGTCTTATTTTAGCCAAATAATGGGGTGAACTACAAATTTCGTGCTAACACTATTTGATCGAACCTTCTGTGAGACCACCTATTGTATGAAAGAACAAAATGGGAAAATGTGGAAGATGGAGCGAGGGCATGGCAAGTAAAGGATGAAGAGTAAATATAAATAAAATCAAGGTTTTACACTGTAGACTGGGACTTGAATATGTAGAAAAAGTGTTGCATACCCATGTGCCTCACACGTAACATGCACCGACACACACACACACACAGACACACACATACCCATGTGCCTCACACGTAACATGCACCGACACACACACACACACACACACACACATACCCATGTGCCTCACACGTAACATGCACCGACACACACACACACACACACATACCCATGTGCCTCACACGTAACATGCACCGACACACACACACACACAGACACACACTCACACACACACACACACACACAAATATATGCACACCACACATACACATACACCACACACACACACATACACATGCACATACACACACACACACACCCACACACACACACATACATACACACACACACACACACACACCCATGTGCCTCACACGTAACATGCACCGACACACACACACACACAGACACACACACACACACAGACACACACATACATACACACACACATACATACACACACACACACACACACAGACACACATACAAACACACATACAGACACACATACATACACACACACACACACACAGACACACACACACACACACACACACACACATACATACACACACACACACACACACACACACACACACATACACACACACATACATACACACTCACACACACACACAGACATCACACACACACACACACACACACGCACACACACACACACACCACACACACACACACACACACACGACAACAGTCAGACAGTAATTGCTTGCTTGGGGCACATTACAATAACCACCTTTCTTCTGCAACAAAAAAGGTAAGACAAAAGGTATTGGTGCAGGTATAGATTGATCATGTAAGCTTGGAATACAGAAAATGCTAATAATATACCAGTAGACCAACTAATGACATACGGTACGGTAGGCTACAAAACTGTATACAAATATATATTTTATTAGCTAAGTTTTCCCCACCATCACTTCAAGCCAACTATGACCCAAGTCAGTCGATCTAGTTCCCAACTCAATCCCGCTGATTTGGGGTGAAACGTCTTATAATCGCCAAACTGATAGGGTAATATGTAATAAAACATCCAAACTAACGAGGCGAAATAGGGTTTCTCCAAAAGACCACCCTCGAATCAAATAGGGTTAACCCTTTGAAGATTGTGATGCATTTTGACAGTATATTCTGGTTATTATTAGATGATTGTATACAGTTTAGGAAGGATCTGTGGGAATTATATGGGTAAAGGCTATCTCAATCAACCCTCTGACTTCTATATACCCTTCCTAATCTGAACAGAATCGTCTAATAGTAGCTAGAAAGCAAAGGAAATAAGTCATATTATCTTCTAAAGACTGAGGTAATAAGAGGTATGCTGCAGGTATCGTCAGTCACACCCATCAACGGAGGGGTACACAAGTCAGTCGTCTCGGTACCCTCTCTGCCTGTTATGTCCACACACACAGTCATTTAAGGAAACACTTCTTAATAGCCAATAGTAATGTTTACTCTGTAAGTATTTATGACGTTCGGGTGAGTATTTATAATTACGGATATATGACACATAAAAAAGTTATCGATAGACACAAACAAAATGCAATCTAAGGGGTAAAAACGAATGTGTCAAAGCTAGCGCAGGACAGAAAGGCTTTGTTTACACGTGGATTATATTTTGTTCACCAACCAACTTCACTTCTAAACTCAATTAATTAGAACAACAAATACATGTGGCACTCCAAGGACTCGAACCAAGGCACTCCACACCTAAATTCCGCCACTTATGCATTCACTATATACAACATTTTTTAGGAATCGC
>CM064571.1:17978694-18046284 GCA_032716605.1 Paralithodes platypus
TTGTTTCAAGTATACAAGTATAATTATTATAAACCCAAACATAAAAAACAGTGTCAAATGGTTTCAAAACACTAATGGGCGGTTTCATATTTTTCAGGTTGTTGTTGTGGTTTTAACATGAAAATGTCCCCACGGGTTATTAACATCATGTGTCAGCATTGATTTTCACAATGCCCATTATTTGTGTTTGGAAATTGAATGGGGAGAAAGATACTACCATATGAAAAAAATGTTGGGTTTTTGCTGTCTTTCGATATAGCGTTTAAATCTTGTGTCATCCCATACATACAGATACATACATAAAATAGTAAGGATGAACTGAATTGTGCTAGCCACACATAACGTTGCAGTTTCAGTCTCCTTGTCCTAATGGTGGCGTTCCAAGGGCAACCCTGTGGTTTGTGTTAAGGGCTGCTTCACTTGTTCCGAGTGTTGTTGTGGATTTGAGATCGGCACTGTTATCGTAGAGCGATACCAGGTCTCTTCCTCGGTCCACTCCTGTGGTTGCAGCTCCCTCCACAATCACAACCCTGCATTTTTTCACCCAATTATTTGTTCACCATTCTTCACTCCCACATATCCATACCAGCATCCCAGTCTACTTTGTAGGCAGTCACTTCCGCTAATACTCCTTTACTAGCCTAACCTAAGAGTCTCCTCGGCCTTCTCAACATTTGTTATTCTAATTCTGCCAGCCTGGGGCCCCCTCCACACATGCATTCTCACCATTCTCATCTCATTACGTTCCCATTCTGTTGAAAGCTACCAGATTTTTGGTTTGGTTTTTATTTTGCCAGTGTTTACTTTATAATTATCACGAAAAACAAACTGCCACCTGTTACCGGCTAACTCTTTCAAACACAGACACACTTCAAATTTCGCTTTATTCTGGTTACCTTCAGTGACCAGATAATTTTTATTAAATTTAGGGGGACATCGTCGGAGTTAAAGGGGTGTTTGGGAGTGGTGTGGGTTGGGGGGTTACAAGGGTTAGTTAATCAAGATAATCGTAACTCTGAAATCTTAGGAGGTCCTTTCCCTAAGCTCAGTTACCAACATCCCACGGCTCCTTCCTTGTATTTCTTTCATGACTCCAGCGATATATACAGTATATTGAACAACAAAATATGGTGTTGGGACATCACACTCCCGTGCTTTAAACCACAACATTCAACGATGTATATGTATTTTATTCTAAAGAAAGAAGAACTCTCTCCCTATTATTAATTAATTCTCCACACGTTACTTGACCGCCTTGTGTCACCCTTCATACATGTTTTCTTTTCACTGCTTTCTCAGAGATTCTCAGTACTTTTCCACAGACCTTCTTCTATCAACTCTGTCCATAGAGTCTCCTCCATGGCCATTGAGTATATAACATATATTTTTTTTTATATATACAATTAGTTTTTTAAACCAGACCACCAAGTTCTCTCGAGATCGAACTCCCATAGGGCTGGCCCGAAGGGTTAGAATCATGATGTGCGAGCAATTCAAAGCAAAAATTGGATATATATCCAGTAACAGGGAACCCTCAAAATATATGTACACCCCATGTGGTTTGGGACTGTGTTCCTTCATTTCACAAACCTGATTCCAGCAAGCGCCGCTTCCACACAGCGACCCCTGATACGTCGTTTCCGACTTCATATTGTCTCGGGGTCCCAAGCCTTGGCCCGACTTTGCTTGCAAGTTTCACACTTTTGATACGCGCAATTTATATCACGCGTAATCACAGCTACAACACTTGAACCACAATTGAACGGCTGGTCAACGGCAAACCTACATAACCAAACCAAATTCAATTTGACAATAGTTAACGGTCAAAAATACAACATAGTTAGTCGGTTTGAAGGCGGTTTTGGTTAGAGGGGCTTATACCTGCTATTGATAACTACGGCTTGGTAATAAAAACCTCGGCCACATAAAAAAAAAATGCAAAAAACTCCACATTGAATATAGTGAACACGGAGCTTGCACTTATGTGGCTCACAGTTTTACTGTAAAGATATGTTCAACCATGCACTTGAGTTAAATCTGTTTGTTTGCCTTTACAATTAATATCGATTAGGTCATATGGGTTATGTAATTTTTCTCAACAGCATAAGGGTACAATGCCTATATGGGGAAGTTTTAGGAGTGGCCAAAATTGTGGATCATTACAAATCTCCCTCACAAGAAAAATGTACTCCACCTACGCCATTCCATCTTAAAAAACAGGACAAATAAAGCAGTAAATGGGGTGAAAGGTAAGAGAAAGTTTTTTATTATTCTAATCCCCATAATTTTTTTCTTTTTGTTTGAGCACTACCTCGATTAGGCTGTGCCCTTGCCCTGGCGTGCAGTGGATTAACCTTGTTGCGGTTGCGATTTCTGAACATTTGGGGACCTCGTATATGAAGTCAAAGAGTTAAGTCGAGATAGTTTTTACCGCCCTCTAATTCCCAGATCCCTCCCTCTTTTACAAAGTTTTGACATGAAATCGTCTAGATGTTTACTGGTGAGGATGTCTTTCTTACTGTATGTCTATCGGTTTTTACTATATGTCTGTCTATCTGTCCGTATCTATCTCTTTCTTACTTTGGGGGTTGGTTTACTATTGTGTTATGTCTATCTTTATGTTGTGGTATCTATCTGTTTATATAACTGTCTGTCTTCTTTGGTGTCCTCTGTCTCTGTCTCTTATATGTCTTACTATCGGTTCTGGTCGTCATATCTGTGTCTGTCCTGTTATGCTTCTTTGTAGTTACAATTGCCCTCTGTCTGTCTGCCTACTAGGCGCCCAGTCTTATAATGTGCTCTCTCTCTCTCTCTCATCTCTCTACTCTCATCTCTCCCTCTCTCTCTCTCTCTCATATCCCTCTCTCTCTCTCTCTCTCCTCTCCAGTCTCTCTCCTCTCTCTCTCCTCCTCTCTATCAACACCCCTTCTCTCCCCTCTCCATATTCTCCTCTCTCTCTCTCTCTGTTACGTTGATCTGTTTGGGGACATATCGTGAAGGTGCTTAGTGCTGATACATGGATATTTTGGAAGGCTGTGCCTCGGGTTGCATTGGTTTGGTTTTGAATCGAAAAACTCCTTATTTGAGAGAGAGAGAGAGAAGTGAGGGAGGAGAGGACGAGGGAGACCGTGAGGAGGGACGCGGGGGGACGGGAGAGAGAGGAGTGTGAGACAGAGGGCAGAGATCGAGAGAGAGAGGAGAGAGAGAGAGAGCAGAGCGAGAGAGGGGGGGGCGGCGTTAGTGGGCACGTGGGTATTGGGTCTAGGGCATCATCATCACCAGTGTGTGCCAGAGTGCTCTCAAAGAAACACCTTGGGTACTGTGCTCTCGTCCGTGCTCTCACAGATTCATTCTCTCACACTCACACACTCACTCTCTCTCTCTCTCTCTCGAAATCCAACAAAGATTTCTACTATATAGGAAGGGCCAGCCAGGGAATAGGTGTGGACATTTACTGCCCATTTACTCTAGCCCTTTTTGAGTTACAGAGGATAGAGGTCACGATTTCTGGCCTATATATAATGAATGGACTATAATGCTAAACAAACCCACTAACTATAGGCCTACTCTGTTTCATTTCATGTGACGGTAAACTGAATCTCGTAGAACCTAATTTCTGGTTACTCAATGGAAAGAAATATAAAACCACGATGTCTCTGCATCCTACCAAGATCAAGTTTATATAATTAGCATCATCTTTCACTACACAATCTTCAAAATAACTCTGAAATCTTGATGGGATCTTTACAATTTACAGTCATTGGAAAAGAAATGGGGTACCGTATAAATATATCTCACTGTTTACAAGCTTATAATACTTGTGCAATAAGCAAAATTCAGGTGACGCTCATTGAACTCTCATAAATTAACCCTTTGAGGATTGTGCCGCGTTTTAACAGTTTATTTTGGCTATCATTGGATGATTTTATACAGCCTAGGAAGCATCTGTGAGAATGAAAAGGGTAAAGACTATCTCAATTATCCCTCCGACTTACCTATACCCTTCCTAATCTGAAAAAAATTGTCTAATAATAGTCAGAAAACAGAAAAGTACTACGGTATCGTCTCTCGAAAGGGTTAAAATAGGGATAACTAATGATAAACCATTCCATACCTTCTTTTTCAACAGAATAGAAGCAGCCACAAGATTTTGTGAACTAAATGAACCAAAAACTATAGCGAGATAAAAAGCAATGCAAAATCCAAAGTGAAATTAATGTGTCCAAAAAGTGATAATAATAATAAGTCCTTCCAAAAAGTATATATTGTTTATATAAGCTTTGAAGTGAATGTTAGTGGCGAATAATAACTATAAAACTATATATTTACTCAAGTTACCAAATAAACCAAGAAATCAAATTGAACATCTTACTAACGCGCAACAAATATTTATTTACATAAACATAAATCTCCAACAATATATGGTTAAACAAGAAAGTTAAGATAGCGCTTTTGAAAATATAATATAGAAATATAGAAATAAAAATCATATGTAAGAATCGACAAGCGGAAAATTCATCACAAGATTTTAAAACTACATATTTCTTCGCTTACATCAACTGAAATGAGGTAAGTACCATTTTAATTTCGTGTTAAAATTATCTGGTCCGATATTTTAGAGGAAATTATATTTTGTTTACTTAATATTGAGGATTTTGTTTGCCTTTAACATTTTCGAGAAATGTATTTTAGTTTGTCCCCCAGGCCAACAAAAACGCCTTCCCAGACTTCCTGCCCACCCTCTTCAAGCTAAATTTGCCCCGAAGGCTCATAACTTTTAAGTTAGAGGCACGCTATCGCTCGGCCAGAGAAAAATCGACACCTGAATTGGAGGAATTGTCTTATTTTAGCCAAATAATGGGGTGAACTACAAATTTCGTGCTAACACTATTTGATCGAACCTTCTGTGAGACCACCTATGGTATGAAAGAACAAAATGGGAAAATGTGGAAGATGGAGCGAGGGCATGGCAAGTAAAGGATGAAGAGTAAATATAAATAAAACCAAGGTTTTAAAACTGTAGACTGGACTTGAATATGTAGAAAAAGTGTTGCATACCATGTGCATCACACGTAACAGGCACCGACACACACACACACACAGACACACACATACCCATGTGCCTCACACGTAACATGCACCGACACACACACACACACACACACACACATACCCATGTGCCTCACACGTAACATGCACCGACACACACACACACACACACATACCCATGTGCCTCACACGTAACATGCACCGACACACACACACACACAGACACACACACACACACACACACACACACATACATACACACACACATACATACACACACACACACACATACACACACACATACATACACACACACACACACACACACACAGACACACACACACACACACACACACATACCCATGTGCCTCACACGTAACATGCACCGACACACACACACACACAGACACACACACGCACACAGACACACCACATACAGCCACACACACACATACACACACACACACACACACAGAACACACACACACACACATACACACACACATCCTACCACACCACACACACACAGACACACACACACACACACACACACATACATACACACACACACACACACACACACACACACACACATACACACACACATACACACACACACACACACACACACACACACACACACAGACACACACACACACACACACACACACACACACACACACACACACACACACACACACACACACACACACGACAACAGTCAGACAGTAATTGCTTGCTTGGGGCACATTACAATAACCACCTTTCTTCTGCAACAAAAAAGGTAAGACAAAAGGTCTTGGTGCAGGTATAGATTGATCATGTAAGCTTGGAATACAGAAAATGCTAATAATATACCAGTAGACCAGATAATTACATACGGTACGGTAGGCTACAAAACTGTATACAAATATATTTTGTATTAGCTAAGTTTTCCCCACCATCACTTCAAGCCAACTATGACCCAAGTCAGTCGATCTAGTTCCCAACTCAATCCCGCTGATTTGGGGTGAAACGTCTTATAATCGCCAAACTGATAGGGTAATATGTAATAAAACATCCAAACTAACGAGGCGAAATAGGGTTTCTCCAAAAGACCACCCTCGAATCAAATAGGGTTAACCCTTTGAAGATTGTGATGCATTTTGACAGTATATTCTGGTTATTATTAGATGATTGTATACAGTTTATGAAGGATCTGTGGGAATTATATGGGTAAAGGCTATCTCAATCAACCCTCTGACTTCTATATACCCTTCCTAATCTGAACAGAATCGTCTAATAGTAGCTAGAAAGCAAAGGAAATAAGTCATATTATCTTCTAAAGACTGAGGTAATAAGAGGTATGCTGCAGGTATCGTCAGTCACACCCATCAACGGAGGGGTACACAAGTCAGTCGTCTCGGTACCCTCTCTGCCTGTTATGTCCACACACACAGTCATTTAAGGAAACACTTCTTAATAGCCAATAGTAATGTTTACTCTGTAAGTATTTATGACGTTCGGGTGAGTATTTATAATTACGGATATATGACACATAAAAAGTTATCGATAGACACAAACAAAATGCAATCTAAGGGGTAAAAACGAATGTGTCAAAGCTAGCGCAGGGCAGAAAGGCTTTGTTTACACGTGGATTATATTTTGTTCACCAACCAACTTCACTTCTAAACTCAATTAATTAGAACAACAAATACATGTGGCACTCCAAGGACTCGAACCAAGGACACTCACACCTAAATTCCGCGCACTTATGCATTACACTATATACAACAGTGTTTAGGAATCGCATGATATACAGATAATCTAAGTTGAGGAAATGATGTGAGTGTGTGTGTGTGTGTGTATGCAGGTGTGTGTGTGTGTGTGTGTATGCAGGTGTGTGTGTGTGTTATACCTACAGGGTAGTGAGAGTAGTACCCCTGTCAGTCTTGGCCATTCCTAATTATCCACCTGTCTATGTGTCTGTCGATACACACACACAAACATACTTGAGAGAGAGAGAGAGAGAGAGAGAGAGAGAGAGAGAGAGGAGATAGGAGGAGGAGAGAGAGAGAGAGAGAGAGAGAGAGGAGAGAGAGAGAGGGAGGATCGGAGAGAGGGGGAGAGAGAGAGAGATAGAGAGAGAGAGAGAGAGAAGATGAGGATGAGTGAGAGAGAGGGAGAGAGGAGAGAGAGAGAGAGAGAGAGAGAGAGAGAGAGAGAGAGAGAGGGGAAGAGAGAGAGACGGAGAGAGAGGAGAGCACCTATTCAGGCCTTCCCCAATATACAGAGTAGGACGATGGAGATGAGAGCTGGAGGGGAGGATGAGGATGAATGGGAGTGGAGAAGGGAGCGAGGAGACGGAGAGATGACGAGAGAGAACGAGAAGTTCGAGATGGCTGAGATGGATGAGAGAGAGAGGAGAGAGAGGAGAGAGCGAGGAGAGGATGGGAGGAGAAGGAGGATGAGAGAGAGAGCAGAGACGGGGAGAGACGAGAGAATCGAGACCGAGACGATGGAGGAGAGAAGGAGAGCACACTATTCAGGACGACCAATAATTACAGCGTAGGGTCCCTTTGCCCCCAAGACATTTCGCCCGCAGTCCCAGTGGCCCATATCCCGTTTCGCTCCATACACACCATAAACCAACCTTCCACGTACAGTCGCCCACATAAGTTTTGTTCCTCTCCGTGATCTTATACGTGGAAATATAATACGCATGTTTGAATTACGAGTGTATAGCCTGAAACTCGCAAGTGGTTAATTGTTAAGGTCTTGATAGCGTAATGATTAGTGCGCGGAATGTCGGTGTGATTGTCCTATAGGTTCGAATCCTTGGCGTACCACATGTATTCATTAGTTTCATTAATTAGGTTTATGTGCAACTTAATTGAGGGGTTGGTGAAATACATTATATTGTATCTATTTTATGTTGGTTTCTAGTTTACTCCTTAGACCCCCTTCGATTAAAAAAAAAAAAAAAAAAAAAAAAAAAAAAAAAAAAACACACACACACACACAAGGCCGGTTCCTCCAAAATTACAGGCTCGCATCGACACCTAAGTGGCACGAAAAGTATTGAATTGCCAACAAAATGGGGTGAAAGGTTTTAAAATAGCGAAACTATGGGGGCGAACGTTTACAAATATTGATGTTTTTAAAAATCCCCCCTACTGTAGGTCAGATCGTTCGTTAGGGGGCGTTTGCTTGTACCCCCCTCCCTCCCTCCCTCCCTCCCCAGTGCTTCCTTTCTATTTATATTTATACTTAGTTTTTTTTTTTTCAAACTTTTTGGCATTCATATTGTAGTCTGTCTTCAAGTTGTGGCGTGCTGTATTAAGGGGAGGTTTTTAGTTGATTCCCTAGACTTCCATCAAGCTTAAAATTACTCCCCCTTGACCCCCTTTCAAGATAAATTTGTACATTTTTTGGTAGAAAAATGTTCCGGCCGAAGGCCGGTTCCCCATAAATTACAGGCTCGCTATCGCTCGCGAGGAAAAAATCGACACCTAAATGGCACGAATGGTCTTCAAATTGACAGAAATGGGGCGAGGGTTCTTAAAATCGCCAAACTAATGGGGCAAGCGTCTTTAAATCTCACAAGCAATGGGGCTAAACATGAGGGAGAGAGAGGTTCAGAAAAAAATCATCCAGGTGGAAATCTCCCCTTAAGTGGAGGCGTTTCACTATTATTGCGCCATTTGTATATTATTATGCTACCATGGCCATATTATCGTCCGCTAGGGGCGTTTGTGTGCTTGCTACTCCCCCCCCCCCCTCCCCACACACGCACACTGCTTCCTTCCCCCTTCCTTGCGTAGTGTTATTGGCAAGGTGACCTTTTCCATCTATCCTATCCCAGGCCACCACAAACGTGTTCCTCAGTGCATGATGCCCTCCAGCCATATTATATATAACCTTCTACGCAACGGGTTTTTTTTTTTTTTTTTATTAATTCGACAATCAGCCTACTCCTACCTCGAATCCTACACACTTGCATTTCAACAGATTTAGTATTTATTATTTAACACCTTCCTCCCCAGTTCCTTGTCAATTGTAAGACCTTTCGTGCCATTTAGGTATTGATTTTTTTCCTGGCGAGCGAGAGCGAGCCTGAAATGTCAAGAGGAACCGGATCGAAAAATGTACAAATTTATCTAGGGTGTGTTTTTAAAAGCTTGATGGAGCTCTAGCGAGGAAACTAAGAAATATAGGAATTATTAGACCAATAATAAAAACAAATAATAGACGGCCAATCTCCCCATAAGCTTCACACACACACCTGCATTTCAAGTTTTTTTCCTTATAGCCGAAATCTCGCAGGTGGTTAAGGGGAGGTTTTTAGTTTTGTCTCTAGATATCCTTCAAGCTTAAGATTACACTTCCTTGAGCCCCGTTCAAAATAAGTTTGTACATTTTTCGGTAGAAAAATTTCCAGGCAGAAAGGCGGTTCCTCTTAAATTACAGGCTCGCTATCGCTCGCCAGGATAAAATCGACACCTAAATGGCACGAAAGGTCTTAAATTTGACAGAAATGGGTCAAGAGTTCTTAAAATCGTCAAAATAATGGGGCGAACGTCTTAAAATTAGAAAAGCAATGGGGCTAAACATGCATTTCAAGTTTGCTTCCTTATAGCCGGAATCTCGCAGGTGGTCAATGAATTATTAACCTCCTCCATCAACAGTCAGGCCGTCAGTCAGTTTACAGCACACCAAGGCCACATAAGTATAATCCGGTAATATATGGGTGTCTGGGATAGCTAGTGTTGGTGGTGTAATGGTTTAGGTGCTTATGTGCTGGGTGTGGTGTCCAGAGTTCGAATCCCGGGAGGACCAATTATGTCTTCATTAGTTTATTCAAGTACATTGGGGTGTGTAATTGATGATTAATGTTAATAACGGGGTGTTACTTATATATAGCTAAGGTAAAGGTAAAATCGGACTCGTGACAGGGAGGAATATGGGTTAGTGAAGGGGGTAGGGTTTTTTTATGGGTTAGTGAAGGGGGTAGGGTTTATTTATGGGTTAGTGAAGGGGGGGGTAGGGTTTATTTATGGGTTAGTGAAGGGGTTAGGTTTTTTTTATGGTTTAGTGAGGGGGGTAGGGTTTATTTATGGGTTAGTGAAGGGGGTAGGGTTTATTTATGGGTTAGTGAAGGGGGTAGGGTTTATTTATGGGTTAGTGAAGGGGGTAGGGTTTATTTATGGGTTAGGGCAGGGGGTAGGGTTTATTTATGGGGTAGAGAAGGGGGTAGGGTTTATTTATGGGTTAGTGAAGGGGGTAGGGTTTATTTATGGGTATGTGAAGGGGGTAGGGTTTATTTATGGGTTAGTGAAGGGGGTAGGGTTTATTTATGGGTTAGTGAAGGGGGTAGGGTTTATTTATGGGTTAGTGAAGGGGGTAGGGTTTATTTATGGGTTAGTGAAGGGGGTAGGGTTTATTTATGGGTTAGTGAAGGGGGTAGGTTTATTTATGGGTTAGTGAAGGGGGTAGGGTTTATTTATGGGTTAGTGAAGGGGTAGGGTTTATTTATGGGTTAGTGAAGGGGGTTTGGGTTTATTTATGGGTTAGTGAAGGGGGTAGGGTTTATTTATGGGTTAGTGAAGGGGGTAGGGTTTATTTAAGGTTAGTGAAGGGGGTAGGGTTTATTTATATGGGTTAGTGAAGGTGGTAGGGTTTATTTATGGGTTAGTGAAGGGGGTAGGGTTATTTATGGGTTAGTGAAGGGGGTAGGGTTTTATTTATGGGTTAGTTAAGGGGGTAGGGTTTATTTATGGGTTAGTGAAGGGGGGTAGGGTTTGATTTATGGGTTTAGTGAAGGGGGTAGGGTTTATTTATGGGTTAGTGAAGGGGGTAGGGTTTATTTATGGGTTAGTGAAGGGGGTAGGGTTTATTTATGGGTTAGTGAAGGGGGTAGGGTTTATTTATGGGTTAGTGAAGGGGGTAGGGTTTATTTATTTGTTAGTGAAGGGGGTAGGGTTTATTTATTTGTTAGTGAAGGGGGTAGGGTTTATTTATGGGTTAGTGAAGGGGGTAGGGTTTATTTATGGGTTAGTGAAGGGGGTAGGGTTTATTTATGGGTTAGTGAAGGGGGTAGGGTTTATGTATGGGTTAGTGAAGGGGGTAGGGTTTATTTATGGGTTAGTGAAGGGGGTAGGGTTTATTTATGGGTTAGTGAAGGGGGTAGGGTTTATTTGTTAGTGAAGGGGGTACGGTTTATTTGTTAGTGAAGGGGGTAGGGTTTATTTGTTAGCGTATTTATTTATTATTGTTTTAGTTTTCCTCCCTAGACCTTCATCAAGGTTAATAAATTTAAATTAAATTATCCTCAAGATCCCCTATCTCCCCCTTAAGAAATAAGGTAAGATATGCTCTGACTCTTGACAGGTGGTAATTAAGGTAAATAAGGTAAGATATGCTCTGACTCTTGACAGGTGGTAATTAAGCAACACTCAGTTCTTAACAGTACCGGTAATCATCCAATACAAACCCCCAATGTACTTGAATAAAACTAATGAAAGCATATGGTCCTCCCGGGATTCGAACTCGGAACACCACACCCAGAACATAAGCATCTAAACCATTACCCCACCACTCGTGACAGCTACCAATTTGGGTTAGCTAAGAAAAAAGGTAAGGTATTTTATACCGTTCCAAGTAAGTAGACCAAAACACTTGAACATTAACCTCTGTAGGCCTAACTCACAAACGACCTCGTCGCCGAGGTGTCCCCCCGACTGGGTGCGAGCAGTGGGCTGTAAATTTCTACCACAATTCCCTGACTGACTCTTCCCAAATGGTAGAAGTATTAGGTAGATTACTCTAGTCGTTTCTCAGTTATGGATTAGTTAGTGGTCAGGATTTTTGGCCTACATATAATGACGTACTACCACACCCACTAAAGATGTCTGCCTTGGCTGGGATCGAACCCTGGTAGCAGCATGTAGGCCTATAATTTATTACCACTTCGTTGCCATATGTAGAATATAACGGGTTGTTGAAATGAGAACAAAAAACTCGATTTCTTGACATTTAACGACCTGCAATCAAAAAATGGTTCAGCCAACCCAATTTGCCCGAAAGCCATCTACTATAATTGTATCCGACTTTCATATACGTACCGGTACCGGTAATGTACTCTTTCTCCCTCTCTCTCTCTCTCTCTCTCTCTCTCTCTCTCTCTCTCTCTCTCGCTCTCATTTTGTTTATTCTACCCAAAACTTCACAAATTGGTCGCGAAGGAGTGTGTAGGGGATTTGTGTTTAAGCTCGATGGAGGTCTAGGGAAGAAACTAGAAAAACAAGTACCGGTAAATACATAAATAAATATATGAATAAATAAGCAAATACCTCTCAACCAGTGTGCCAAAACCCGAATAGTCTACATTGGGGTAGGTTGTATGTGTCACGTGTTGGGCTAAGGCTAGACGATTTTATTCGGCTTCGGAGGGCCAATCTAGGAATCAGAGAGGTTATATAATAGCTTCTGACTCCCGCAATCCCTTCCTAAGATTAACACCTTCTGTACCGGCTACGTCGTTTTAGTTTTATTCTGGCTACTATTAGACGAGTTTATGCAATTTTAAAAGGGCTTCCAGCAATTATAATGTAAAACTTGCAAAATAAACAAACCAAAACGTATACGAACACCGTAAAAAGACAAAACAATTAATCAAAATCGCTATGTGGAAACAACGCTTAAGTAAACTAATAATATATAAATAAAAGAACACAATCCAGGCTTCGAACTATCTCACCTAACCCATTTTACTACCAAAGATCCTTCTCAAGCTGCACAAAATAGTCTAAACATTATAACATAGCTACAATAACATGTAAAGGGTGTCGTCGGTACACAAGGGGTTAATAAAGGTGACTTATATGGTAGCCATAATATAAGAAAGGCACTATCGAATATTTTATTTGCGGTTAACGCTTTTCCCATTGGTTCTTCTTCGTCTCTCTCGCTCTCACTCTCTCTCTCTCACACATTTTGTTTTCAGTTTATTATGATTGTTAGGTGCCGTCTAGTTGAGATAAATTTACAGGTTAAACTAAATTAATGAATGAGTGTTAACAGATAGCTTACCCTATTTTAAAACCAAACCTATTTTAAAGTCTCTCTCTCTCTCTCTCTCTCTCTCTCTCTCTCTCTCTCTCTCTCTCTCTCAGTTTTTAGTGGACCAAAAATCGTAGTCCGAGTTTATTTTGGTCTGAGGTACGCCCCTGGCAGGCCGTGCTGTGATTGGCTGGCCGGGCTGTGACGTGGCAGAACCTCATTGGCTGGTCCGCGCCCTGCCCATGTCATGCCACCAACCACAACGCCATAAATAATTTTCCAGGTGTAATTTTCCTCGTCTCTCTCTCTCTCTCTCTCTCTCTCTCTCTCTCTCTCTCTCTCTCTCTCTCTCTCTCTCTCTCTCTCTCAGAAAAAAGTAAAATTTAATGCAATTGCCACATTCAATAAGAGTCTAGCCATCCAATTTAAAGAGGTTGGAGTAATATAGGTAAAAGAAAAACAAATATATGAAATAAAGGTTAAACATCAGTAGTATGCAATATTTCTCAACTTCCTTCTTTGCCATGAATTTCCCAGTAGAAAATTGTTTCCCCAACTAAATTTCATGCCGACCCAAGCTCGGAGAGAGTGGTGGGTGGGGAGAGAGCCTTCTGCTTTACTATCCTTGCCTTTCACTGCGTAGCAAACTCTATGTTAGAATTTAATCCTAACTGCCTAGTAGGAGAGCAAGGTCACACACACACACACACACACACACATACACACTTTCTCTCTCTCTATATATCTCTGGAACCACGATTTCCAGAGCCGGTTTATGGATTTCAGAAGGTCTTAGCCATCGCCTGAAGCTGACTTAAATTGAGCAGATAATTAAGATAGACAGTGTGTGTGTGTGTGTGTGTGTGTGTGTGTGTGTGTATTGTGCCTGTGTGTGTATATGTTACATAAACTAGGCTGTACAAACACCAAGGTATTTCTACTGGTTTGGCTAGCTAATTCTTTCAGGGGAATACCCACTGAAGTTCAAGATGGGGACAGCCAACCGCAAAACTCTCCCATATATGAATTTAGGTAATAATGGCACAGGTAAAAATGGCACAAGTGGGAAAATAGGAAAAAATGGCACAAGTGGGAAAATAGGAAAAAATGGCACAAGTGGGAAAATAGGAAAAAATGGCACAAGTGGGAAAATAGGTAAAAATGGCACAAGTGGGAAAATAGGTAAAAATGGCACAAGTGGGAAAATAGGAAAAAATGGCACAAATAAACCCAAATTAATTGAATCTGGGTAATCGAAACTTCTGAAAGTAGTAACATATTTATGAACCATTGTGAACCTTTATGAACCACACAACCTGAACCATCTAACAGCCTACTATCGATGATTCCCTCCATGAATGACTGTCCCAGAACCAATAACCTGTGTGAAGGCTGGAACAACAAAATTCACCATCTTGTTGGATAATTATATATATAGGCCTACTGTATAATTAATATATATATATATATATATACACACCAGGCGAAATGAGAGCCAATCAGAAAGTATCTTGTACGACATTTATTATTTTCCTTTCAAACCCCATTACTTATAGATAATTTAGCCTTGTGTGTAATAATAATTTAGGCCTGTGTGTGATACTGCGTCATTGCCAACCTGTCAACATATAGGTCAACTCTTTTTGTAGAGGGATCACCCGAGGCCACCGACAGTACCGGTACTCTGGGTGGCCTCGGCTCACCTCTACACCTCTCTCTCTCTCTCTCTCTCTCTCTCTCTCTCTCTCTCTCTCTCTCTCTCTCTCTCTCTCTCTCTCTCTCTCTCTCTCTTCTCTCTCTCTCCTCTCTCTCTCCATCTCTCTCTCTCTCTCTCTAATCATCCATCTCTCCCCATCTCTCTCTCTCTCTCTACTCTCTCTCTCTCTCTCTCTCTCTCTCCCTCTCTCTCTCTCTCTCTCCTCGCTCTCTCTCTCTCCTCTCTTCTCTCTCTCTCTCCTCTATCTCTCTCTCGTCTCTCTCTCTCTCTCTCTCTCTCTCTCCCTCTCCTTCCTCTCTCCTCTCTCTCTCTCTCTCTCTCTCTCTCTCACTCTCTCTCTCTCTCTCTCTCTCTCTCTCCTCTCCTCTCTCTCGATCTCTCTCCTTTCGGCCACATTCAGCCTCCCCTTTCCTCTCTCTTTCTCTCCCCCATCGCTCTCCGTTTTAAGACGTTTTTATTATCAGATGTCGATTTTTCCGCGAGCCAGCATATTATATAAAAAAACAAGAAATTGACAGCAGGCTAAATTTGTACATTTTTTGGTAGAAAAATTTCCCGGCCGAAAGTTGCTTCCTCCTAAATTACAGGGTAGCTATCGCTTGCCATGAAAACCCTGACACCTAAATGGCACGACAAATCTTAAAATGGAAAAAATTTGGGCGAAATGTTATATGATCGCCAAACTAACATAGCAAATGTCTTAAAACCTCAAAACTAATGGGGCTAAACATGAGAGAGAAGGAGGCTTGATAAATAATCCCTCAAGTGAAAATCTCCCCTTAACCCCTTCTGTACCGATGGCGTCTTTTTAATTCTATTCTAGCTATATTGAGACGATGTTGTGCAGTTTAAGAAGGCTCTGTGGTGGTAAAAAGGATTAAGGGGAGGTCTTTAGTTTAAGGGGAGGTCTTTAGTTTAAGGGGAGGTCTTTAGTTTAAGGGGAGGTCTTTAGTTTGTTCCCTAGACCTCCATCAAGCTTAAAATTACACCCCCTTGAGCCCCTTTCAAGATAAATTTGTACATTTTTCGGTAGAAAAATGTCCCGGCCGAAGGCCGGTTCCTCTTAAATTACAGGCTCGCTATCGCTCGCCAGGATAAAATCGACACCTGAATTGCACGAAAGGTCTTAATATGGGGTGAAAGTTCTGAAAATCGCTAAACTAATGGGGCAAACGTTTTATAATATCAAAAGCAAATGGGGCTAAACATGAAGGAGAAAGGGGTCAAGCAAAAAATCCCTCAAGTGGAGATCTGCCCTTAAGTGAGGTAGTTTGATGCCTGTTAATTGCTGGAGGTCCCTTTTTAATCTGAATAAAATCGTCAGGATAAAATTACAAAGATGTCGCCGGCACAGGAGGGGTTGAGGGGAAGAGTTATATTTTTTTCTGGACCCCCATCTCTCTCATGTTTAGCCCCATTTTTACGAGATAATTAAGACGTGCGCCCCATTACTTTGGCGATTATATGGCCTTTGTCCCCTTGTATCAATATTAAGACCTTTCCTGCCATTAAGGTGTCGATTTATAATGATATTCCTAAGTTAAAGCGAATACAATAATATATATATATATATATAGAGAGAGAGAGAGAGCAAGAGAGAGAGAGAGAGAGAGCAAGAGAGAGAGCAAGAGAGAGAGAGAGAGAGCAAGAGAGAGAGAGAGAGAGAGAGAGAGAGAGAGAGAGAGAGAGAGAGAGAGAGAGAGGTAGTACAGTAATTACATAGCCCACCTTCCTCCCCCCCAAATACCTGTCCCCCCCCCCCCCCCCCCCCAGGTCACCTTAGGAGGGAAGTTACCAGTACTCCTTCCTACCTGTGAAACTACAGGACCCTCTTCTCCCTCGTGCTATGCCCCATTACTGTGTAGGGGTTTTAAGACATCCGCCCCATTAATTTCGAGATTTTGAGACATTTGCCCCATTAGTTTGGCGATTTAAAGACTTTTAGAGCCATTATGATGTCGATTTCTTCTTGGTGAGCGATAGCGAGCCTGTACACTTTATGAGGAATCCCTTTTTCTACTGAAAAATAAAAATTTATCTGGAAGGGGACCGTGGGGATATTTTGTTATAATATTCTTATATCAAAACTAATGGGGTTAAACATGAAGGGGTTAAACATGAATACAAATGTCTGTCAGATGTTGAATAAGGTGGGTAACCAAAGGCTCTCTACTCATATGCAGCTTGCGCCACTACACGAGCCATTTTTATCGAGTGTTGGCAGGGAGGCGGGAGGGGTTATACAGTATAATACAAGGGGTTTATTAGGCTACTTTGTCTTAAGGGGAGGTATTTAGTTTGTTCCCTAGACCTCCATCAAGCTTAAAATTACACCCCCTTGAGTCCCTTTCAAGATAAATTTGTACATTTTTCGGTAGAAAAATGTCCGGTTCCTCTTAAATTACAGGCTCGCTATCGCTCGCCAGAATAAAATCGACACCTGAATTGCACGAAAGGTCTTAATATGGGGTGAAAGTTCTTTAAATCGCTAAACTAATGGGGCAAACGTCTTACAATCTCAAAACCAATGGGGCTAAACATGAGGGAGAAAGGGGTCAAGAAAAAAAATCCTTAAGTGGAGATCTCCCCTTAAGAGGGTACCGGTACTACTCGCGTTTCAGAACCCCTTTCTCTCTCGTGCTTAGCCCCATTAGTGTTGAGATTTTAAGACGTTCGGCCCCATTAGTTTGGCGATTTTAACACCTTTCGCCCCATTTCGTTGTCAACTTTAAGACCTGTCGTGCCATTTAGGTGTAGATGTTTCCCTGGCGAACGGTAGCGAGTCTGTCATTTTAGTTATACATGTACCGGTATAGCCCAAAAACAAGCACTACCCCCCCTACCCCCCTTTAAGGGGAGGTATTTAGTTTGTTCCCTACGTTTTCATCAAGCTTAAAATTACACCCGCTAGACCCCCTTTCAAGATAAATTTGTAAATTTTTCGGTAGAAAAATGTCCCGGCCGGAGGCCGGTTGCTCTTAAAATACAGGCTCGCTATCGCTCGCCAGGAAAAAATCGACACCTAAATGGCACGAAAGGTCTTAAAATTAACAGAAATGTCTTAAAATGTCCAAACTACTAGGGCGAACGTCTTAAAATCTCAAAAGCAATGGGGCTAAACATGAGGGAGAAAGGGGTCCAGAAAGAAAAAAATCCTCCCGGTGGAAATCTCCCCTTTTAAGCTTATAGGAAATGATGTATACCGGTACTCTATTGCCAAGTGCCGTGTGTAATAATAATAATAATAATAATAATAATAATAATAATAATAATAATAATACATAGCCTAAGAGAGAGACACACATCACGAGTTCCGAAACGTATACATGCCAAGAACACAAAATATATATTATATATGTAATCTGAACGTACAGAGAAAACAACAGCAGCTATGGGGTTACACAAGGCTAATTAATTAAGAGGGTAGTACTCGCTTTTTTATGGACCTCTTTCTCCCTCATGTTTAGCATATTCGTTTTTGAGGTTTTTAGTGTGTTTCCTAAACTTCCATCAAGCTTGAAATTACACCCCCTTGAGTCCCTTTCAAGATAAATTTGTACATTTTTCGGTAGAAAAATTTCCCGGCCAAAGGCCGGTTCCTCTTAAATTACAGGCTCGCTATCGCTCGCCAGGATAAAATTGACACCTGAATGGCACGAAAAGTCTTAATATGGGGTGAAAGTTCTTAAAATCGCTAAACTAATGGGGCGAACGTTTTATAATATCAAAAGCAATGGGGCTAAACATGAGGGAGAAAGGGGTCAAGAAAAAAATCCCTCAAGTGGAGATCTCCCCTTAGGACGTTCGTTCCGTTAGTTTGGCGATTTTGAGACCTTTCGCCTCATTTTTTAATCAATATTAAGACCTCATATCCTTTAGGTGTCGATTTTTTCATGGCGAGCGATTGCGAGTTTCTAATTTTAGAAGGAACCGGCCTTTAGCCGGGAAATTTTTCTACCGAAAAATGTACACATTTATCTTGAAAGGGGGTCTAGGGGGTGTTTTTCTAAGCTTGATGGAGGTCTAGCGAGGAAACTTAAGAATAAATATATAAATAAATATATAAATAAATATATATATAAATAAATATATAAATAAATATATAAATAAATATATAAATAAATATATATATAAATATATAAATAAATATATATATAAATAAATATATAAATAAATATATAAATCAATATATATATATAAATAAATATATAAATAAATATATAAATAAATATATATATAAATAAATATATAAATAAATATATAAACATATATATAAATAAATATATAAATAAATATATAAACATATATATAAATAATATATAAATAAAATAAATATATAAATATATAAATAATATATAAATAAATAAATATATAAATAAATATATAAATAAATATATAAATAAATATATAAATAAATATATAAATAAATATATAAATAAATATATATAAATAAATAAATAAATATATAAATAAATATATATAAATAAATATATAAATAAATATATATATAAATAAATAAATATATAAATAAATATATAAATAAATATATAAATAAATATATAAATAAATATATAAATAAATATATAAATAAATATATAAATAAATATATAAATAAATATATAAATAAATATAAAATAAATATATATAAATAAATATATAAATAAATAAATATATAAATAAATATATAAATAAATATATAAATAAATATATATATAAATAAATATATAAATAAATAAATATATAAATAAATATATAAATAAATAAATATATAAATAAATATATATATAAATAAATATATAAATAAATATATAAATCAATATATAGACCAAACACCAAGCACTACGGTACTCCAGATTAGGAAGGACGTCTGTGCCAATACAAAGGTTAAGGGGAGATGGGCGTATTTATATGCTCATTACGTAAGCTTAAGGGGAGGTATATATTTAGTTTGTTCCCTAGACCTCCATCAAGCTTAAAATTACACCCCCTTGACCCCCTTTCAAGATAAATTTGTACATTTTTCGGTAGAAAAATGTCCCGGCCGAAGGCCGGTTCCCCTAAAATTACAGGCTCGCTATCGCTCGCCAGGATATCATTGACACCTGAATTGCACGAAAGGTCTTAATATGGGGTGAAAGCACGAAGTCCATATAAACCTCTCCATAGGTTGAATAGGTTGAATCAAATCGTCTGTAGTTAGCTATAATACAATTAACCTCTACAGTACCGGCGACGTCTTTTTAGTTTTATTCTAGCTATATTTAGACGATTTTATGAAGTTTAAGAGGGATCTGTGGTAGTAAAAAGGGTTAATTAGGATAGTTCGAAGCCTTTTCATTGCTCGAGGCACTTTTAAAACTCAATAAAATCGTCTTGTAGAACCCAGCATAAAAATTAAGAGGATGGCACTGTTACCGAAAGGGTTAAAACGGGCGTTATAATAATTAACCCTTTCAGTACACGATGACAAGATTGGTGCATTCTGTTTAATAGTAGACCATTACATTCAGCTTAGGAAAGACCTGTGGGCGTCCGAGGTATAATTGAGATGGTTTGTACTCCTAGGATACCTAAAGGTAGTTTCTAAGCTAATTAAAATGGTCTAACCTTATCCAGATTAATTTGAGGACAGGTATCGTCATTCTGAATGGACCAAAAGGGTTAAGGGGGAGGTAGTCGCTTGTTATGGACTCCTTCTCCCTCATGCTTGGCCCCAATAGTTTTGAAATTTTAGACGTTAGGCCTATTATTAGTTTGGAGATTGTAAGACCTTTCGCCAATTTTGTTGTCAATATTACGACTTTTCGTGCCATTTAGGTGTCGATTTTTTCCTGGCGAGCGATAGCAAGCCTGTAATTTTAAGAGAAACCAGCCTTCGGCTGGGAAATTTTTCTACCGAAAAATTTGCAAATTTATCTTGGAAGGGGGTCTAGGGGATGTTTTGTTTTAAGCTTGATGGAGGTCTAACGAGGAAACTCAAAAATAAGTTAATGAATACATATATGTACCAAAATACAAGCACTGCACCCTTAAAGAAAATAAGAACATGTAAATATATTATATAAGTGATCGAGATTTGGCGCCCACCTTGCTTGGCGCGCACACCTAATGACGTCACCGGAAGTTGGCAGGCGGCCATCTTGACGCGTTCACCAAGATAAACAAAAAGAATCTAGGTATAGCGGGACTATGCAACCTTTTGGCAGGTATGTGAAGGACACCACACTCACCTAATGACGTAAACAACATGAAACTAAATATGTATGATGGTATTTGTTGATAGTGAGCATACATCTGAAACTCTTGAACAGGCAATAACGTTCACTATAAAAACTTCCTAACCTAGCCTTGCATATCTAATCATATTCTATCCTCACCCTTAACTATGAATAGGTATGGTTCTTTAAGGGGGTTTTCTGGATTACCCGGTATATATTTGTGACTCCTGTGACCATTAAAACACCTAATGATTACATCCTAAGCTGACCAAACCTATGCAACTCAAAGTGGAGAACATTAACCCTTTCCCTGCGGTAGACGTTCCCGATCGCCATGAAAACCCTGTAAAATCAAGTGCAAGGGAGCAGGAGCGCGACAGGCCACATGTCCGTCTCCCAGCCACGCAGCCGTGGCAATGAAGGCTCTGAGTCAGAGTCTCGCGAGATATACAGTGCTGCCAAAGGCAAATGTAGCGAGACATTAGCGAGAATTGCTCATTTTAGCAAATATCTATGGTAGCGCTACGGGTGAACTCTGCGAGCTACGAAGCTCGTTTTGGTGTAATTTTGTAGAGCCTATTGTCTTCTAGTTTTTGGCTGAATAAATATAATTTCATTCAGACACTTGCCTAGTTAATCAGGAGTGCATGAATGAGCCCTAATATGGCGGAAATAGGCGGAAATATGCCCGCAGAGAAAGTGTTAAGGAGTAAAATGGAGTACAAAGGAAAACAAATCAACATGTTTGATCCTTACGAGGCTAATTGTATCTAACCTACCTAGTCAATGTGGAAAAAGACAATAAATGTTGGGAGGCTATTAATTTGTAAAACCAGTTAAATATTAAGGGGAGATGGGCTGGTTTCTGGTCCCCCTTCCTTCTCATGTTTAGCCCCATTAGTTTTCAGATTTTAGGACGTTTGGCCCATTAGTTTGGTGATTTTAAGATCTTTTGCCCCATTTCTTTGTCAATATTAAGATTTTACTTGTCATTTAGGTGTCGATTTTTTTCCTGGCGGAACCTGTAATTTAACAGAACCCGGCCTCTGACCGGGATATTTTCCTATCGAAAAATATACAAATTTATCTTGAGGTAGTGTTTTGGGCGGGTGTTTTTTAACCCCTCTTTGGCGGGGCCCGACTTAAGGCGGTCTAGAGAACCCCTACCTAAAGAGCGAGGCCCGCCTTAAGTCGTATGCGATGTTGAGCACATAATTGGCTCTGAGAGAGAGTCCGAGCGGTGGGAGGAGCGTAGGTTGGCTTTGACCGTTCGGTACGGCTCCCGTGCCGCGACTGGCCCCACCTCCACACCCAATGCCTCCCTAGACAGGGAAATATGTAAGGAAATTACCGTATTTTAGGGATTTTTCCTTCGTGTTGCACGATCGTTGCAAGACAACCCGTGATCGTAGAAGGATGGTTCAGGTGTCATTGGAATGCTCAATTAACGCCCTTTCACGGATACATAATTGTATTACGCTCTGGCTCTTCTTTATGCATGAAAAAGAGCATGGAATGAAGCTCGTTTAGGGTAAATATGCCCGCTGGGCAGGTAGTAGAAGTTATTAACCTAGCCGCTCGTGGAGTGTTAAGCTGGTGGATGGAGGTCTAGGGAGGAAACAAATAAAATAATAAAAAAATACATAAATGATCAAATAAATACGCCCATCTCCCCTCGAGAGTAATAGAGTACCGGTAATTGATTTAATGATAATCTAGAACTCATGCATGTGCTTTAATTAGCTAATAAAGTAAGGAAATGTGAACTGTAACTTTTATATGAGTACCGTAGGCCTATTTCACCTTTCGTCATTAAGAAGGTAGGCGGCACACACACACACGCATATATACACACACACACACACACACACACACACACACACACACACACACACACACACACTCTCTCCCTCTCTCACACACACTCTCTCCCTCTCGCACACACTCTCTCCCGTCACACACACCTGCACTGTCGCCAAAAACAAAAATATAATAATCACGACACACTTTCACCTTGAGTAAAAATTGTGTGCGCGCGCGCGCGCGTGTGTGTGTATGCGTGTGTTTATAGAGCACATAAACACCGAGACCTTTGATTGGCCGTGGACCATATTTAACTGACCAATCACATGCCAGCTGGTCTGTCCTGTCACCTGTGCTCCCATTGGCTGATTTCCAACATAAGCGGCCTAGTTGGCACTCCTTATCCTTATCTCTCTCTCTCTCTCTCCTACCTATATATAAACTGTTTTGACACATTAAGGTTACATACCGTTCGTTAATATATATTGCTTAATGTTATTAATCTGTTATTAATTAACAATATTTGGTCTTTAATAGATAACATTAGAGGCAAGTCATTGATTTCGGGGGCTGATGAATAATTGGTGCTTCTGAATGCTTGTGTGTTTGCTTTTTGTGGGCGAACTGTTATATGTGTTCTTCTCCTGTCACCTCTGTTTTCTTTCTCGTGACTCTTGCTGATCCTCCCTACCCCTTGTGGGAGTAAGGGCTGGCGACTGACTGACTGACTGACTGACTGAAAAGTTTCAAAAAATATATTTGCAGATTGGGGTACACATTTGTCTTTCCAAAATGTGAAAACTTGACTTCTACTTTTTATAGCTACAATATTTATTTCCAAAATACAAAAATGGACCTCTGCTTTTTATACAATATGTATTTAAAAATCAGAAAACAACACTTTTACTTGATGCACAATATTTAACTATAGTTAATCTATCTTTCCAGGTGGCGAGTATCCGGGTTGGTGCGTGGTGGTGTGCGGGGGTGGGGGGCGGTATTGGGGGGCAGCAGGGGTAATACGGTAGTGGTGGGGGGCACCAGACACTACCATGCCAACGGTGACCCTCCCAGGATACTTATCACAGGTTAGTAACGCATCCTATGGGGTGCTATCTGTGGCAATCCTTCCTTACGTAATTAAGGGTACCGGTATATACTGTATATACTGTATATACAGTAGGCTATATATATATATATATATATATATATATATATATATATAGATATATATATAGATATATATATATAGATATAAATATATATATATATATATATATATATAGATATATATATATATATAGATATATATATATATATATATATATATATATATATATATATATATATATATATATATATATATATATATATATATATATATATATATATATCCACAATAGAATGGTCACTTGGAACGCGAAACTACGACGTTTCGAGAATCAGTTATCTTCAAGACCTGAAGATGAGAAGTGATACTCGAAACGTCGTACAAGATGGTGTTATTCATTCCTGCGTTGGTTCTTCTATTCATTATATATATATATATATATATATATATATATATATATATATATATATATATATATATATACCCGGTATATTATATATACCATATATATGTAACATAACTATTGTTGTCATATCTGAATTACACCCTAAATATACGAAGCCACCACAACTCAACTATTCTATAGCTAAAAATAATTGTACATCTTCAATTTAACTGGTACCGTACTTATGGCAATAGAGAACACTATTATAGTTAGAGAACACCGAGGCATAACCAAGGCTAGCTTCTGCTCTAACCCAAGTACCTATGGACCTTCCTGTAACCTAATGACTCTCTCTCCACCCACCACCACCACCACCAGGCAGCCTAGGACAGTTGGGGACGGGCCTGGCCAAGCTCCTGAGGGGGAAGTATGGAACCAAGAATGTTATTATGTCAGATATCGTCAAACCAACCAAAGATATCGCTAACTCAGGTAAGAGAAGACATACCGATATATACATTATACACACACACACACACACACACACACACACACACACACACACACACACACACACACACACACTGACATAATTATAATTTAAGTGAGATTCACGAATTGTTATGAAGGACTGCACCATGTTTTCATAATTAACAATACTGTATATTTGGCTACAATATTATACATTCATTATTTTTCACCAACCCACCAATTGAATTACAAATAAACCTAATTAATGAAACTAATTAAAATAATGAAATATACATGTGGTACTCCAAGGATTCGAACTTAGGATACTCACACCGTAATTCAGCGCACTAACCATTACACTATCAAGACAGTTAAGGTTTATGCACAAGCCTACTATATATTATCCATTCTCGAATACTGGATATTAATCTAAGCATGTACGGTCGCGCTAATAAGTTATGTCCCATCTGTCATTACGTTTGGCTTGCTCTGTGCTGTATTACTGTCTGTCAGATGTTGAATAGGCTGGGTAAGGGGTAAGTGTAGGAACATGTTTGTATATTTCACTCGATATGAAGCTTAGATATTGCTGATACCGTACCAATTATTGATCTAAACATACTTGGTGCCGAGACATCACTTATTAGCGCGACTGTACATACACCCAACTGCACTATGATAGCCTAATGATTACACGATTTTAGATACCATTTTAACCCATGCCCCAAACTCTCAACAGGTCCCTACGTGTTCGCAGACATCCTAGACTTCAAGTGCCTTCAGGAGATAGTTGTGACATACAGGATAGACTGGCTGGTACACTTCTCAGCTCTACTCTCAGCCATTGGAGAGCAGAATGTTCCACTGGCAATCAGGTCTGTTATAGGTTACATTAATCTATGTATATCTATCTATCTATCTATCTACTGCCGGGTGCCTTACTCCCCTTTGTGAGGGTGGCCATACACAAAACGTCCCCAAGCGGACCTATCCCTCATGAGAAGGACAACCCGTGTCATTTTATTCAAAGGATTTACAGGATTGACCACTCAACTTTGGGTCCGTCCGACTCAGAGGCTCTATATGTATCTTTTTTGCACTATTTTTTCAACAGTGGTGTGTGGCAAGTCCATCTACCAAACCTGCTTCACCCTTAGGCGATCAGTAAGGATTTGTACAGTAGGCTATAAGGTTTACTCCCCTAGACAGGTTGCTGCCCAAGGCTGTCGAGTCCCATCCACCAGGATTTTTAAAAAGGTTGTCTTCCCTAGATGGGTTGTTGACCAAGACTGACGTTTCCCAATAGCGTTTTGGCTTCAATCGAACAAAGATTCAGTATGGAAAAATAAAAAAATATTACAAAATGTAATTGTCATTATGATTTTTACCTTCTCAAAACGTGCTTGCCTTAGTTTATACCTCTATAGTCACGCAGTGGTTCCCAAACCCATGGTCGCGACCGAAACAAGGGTCACGAGGGTTTTTCTGAGGGTCGTGGGAGGGTCTAGAGAAAAAAAGTTAAATATAATGGAAAAACTAAAATTAGTCCAAAAATTCCATCGTGGAACGTGTGAAGTTATATATATGATTAAATTATCAAATTACGTCAGACTTAAGACTCAAGTCTTAAGAATACATATTCCTGTATTTGAAAAACCTAACAATAAAAATTTACATCACATGAAGAGTTTCGTTAATTAGCTACTCGGTGCGGCTACCGTTAACCATGTCAAATTCTCGTAAGCCGTACGGTACCGGTACGGGATGTTGTGTACTGTACCCGGCTTAAATCTGAACTGTCTGATGCCCTGTGACCCTCACTCACTCAGTTACTCACCACTCGAGCGTTGGCCAGTCCTATTATTCAGTGATATTCAAGAAGTTTGTTAATGAATGGTTAATATTGTCTGCATCCTACTTGTGTGTATATATATATATATATATATATATATATATATATATATAGTATATATACTGACTGCAATTCAACATGTTTCAAGATTTTTTTTTTTTTTTTTTTTTGCCACGATGTTCGTGTTTTGGATAAAGTGAAGAATGGTAGACGTTTGGGAGGTAAATAGAACAATTGCTACCGTAGGTCTGCCACCCGTATGATAATTATATTGTCGTATTATACTACTACGATGGGTTTCAGAGGCCGTGTGGCATCGTTTTTCGGGAATAACTTATTATTAACAAACAGTTGGATCAGTATATTTTGACAGCTTTTTTCACACCGTCCCCTAATTTTTTTCAATATAGTACATTACCAAAAGTGTAGAAATAAGCCATTTGTCCCTGTGTCATGAGGTTAAAGTCGCACATTAATGACTAAGAAACGGACACGGCTACCGTGGCTTACCTGTGAGAACCACTAAACTATTATTTCTCCTCCATCAAACACGGTAGTTATCAGCCACCACCCAACCCTATTATCGCCTTTAAATTCAAGTAATCTGTCAATATCAAGTATAAATATACAACAATACATACTGTTTGTATATTTATATTACACCGCGACCTAAAACGCAAAATTGCCCATTTGTATTATGTTTTTGTTATATTTTTCTTATTACCCGTTTTCACTCCGATACCTAGAACCCAAAAACTATTGGAAGGATAATAGTTAATATGATAGGCCTACATTGATATAAGAACAAGCAAGATCAATACTAGTTTTGAGTATGTGAGTGATGATGTTTTTGATGGGGCGAAACCACATAATGTACTTTAACAGTAAATATTATACATAGGCCTACTTTTCATTGTATGTGGATTACTACGAATATGTCCTTAAATATATGTATTATAAGTCTGTGAATGTGGGTTAGTGAGTGAATGAGGGGGTTTCGTTGAATGCATTTCATGGTGAATAATCTAATTTTGCATGTTATCAAGCTTCATGTTGTGGTTGGCATATTATTATGCAAATTTTAGCAACAGTCATCTTGACTGACAGATAGACTGTTTGGGTAGCCTAAGTGAGTGTGAGTGAGAAAGCCGAGTTGTGCAATCAACTATACGGGTTATCATGATGTTGTGCATTGGTGTGAAATCTTATCATGTTGACCACCTCAGTCATTTTCCCCTTAAAATATGATGTATTCTAAAAGTTCTTTATTTGTTTTAATTACTGCTTTAATGACAAGAATGTCAACGCAGATCTTTTTAGTAATATGGCTTCACAGAGTTTAAAGAACGCTCTGCAAATGTCAGACTTCTATGTTTCCAGTGCCTTCAAGTCCTAGCTATCGAATCAATGAAGGATAACAAATTGAAGTGCAATTTGAGTTCAATTCATCCAAATTTCACCGGAGAGAAAAAGAAGTGTTGGTAAAACGAAGGCGGATTGATGATCCCAGCTCATCATCTATTTATCTGGAGAAGGCTTCAGTGGCGTCCTTTGAAGTAGCATGGAATATTGTGAGATGTAAAAAGCCTCATGTGTCCGCTGGTGAAACCAGATGCAGTGGCAATGGTGAAAGCTCTTTGTGGAACATAATAATATTATGTTAATAAGAAGTTGGAATCAGTACCACCTTCAAATAGTAGTATTAAACGTCGAATTGACCTGATGTCAGAAGACATAATTATTATCTCAACTTATTGTGGCTTTGAAAAAGTAGGAAATTTTTCATTACAGACAGATGAATCAGTGGACATTGCAGGTGACCCCCAACTCATCTTTTGTGTTTGGTACCAACGAGAAGAACACACATTAGAAGATTTTCTTTATTGCAGTGCCTTGACATCTACCATCACTAGAGAAGATATTTTTATTATGGTGATTAATTTTTCTTAAAGAAACATGACCTAGAATGGATGAACTTTTTGGCTTTATGCACAGGCCACAGATGCTGCAGAAACCTAAGTTATCTTGTTTTACATATTATAATGTAAGAATATAAATTACTCGAGTAAAATCAATAGGAATATAACACTCAATAAAAATATAAAACGTACTAATCCAGTGTTTCAGGGTGTAGGGTAGGGTCGTAAGTTCCATGGAATTATTAAGGGTCGCCATTAAACTAGTTTGGGAACCACTGCTCAGTCTATACCAATCTAAACATTATTTTTGGCTATCTTCCACACTAGATATCATTTGAAAAGTACGATATAGAGTTCAGATTTACAAGAGGCAACCATAACGCCACACAAGTCATGAAAACGCTTGCCATTCAAACATTCACTTTGCCTCCACAGTTTACAAAGGTAGCAGTGTCTTATGGTATAGCCATTTGTTCAACCATTGATACTTGTAGACAAATTTTAACCTGCAAATCTTAAACCAAAAAATTCCCTGACTGGCGATCCCTCTCATAACCACTGCTATGATTACTGTCTGTCATAATCACTATCACAATCACTGTCATAATCTCTGCCATAAGGACTCTCATAATACCGGTATGTCATAACCACTGTCATAATCACGGTCATAATGGCTGTCATGACTGTCATAATCTATCATGTCCACTATCATAAGCACTGTCATAATACCTGCCATAAGTTCATAACCCCTGTTCTCTCGTCCCCACAGAGTGAACATAGAAGGCCTACACAACATAATGGAGCTGAGCAAACAATACAACCTGAGAGTGTTCGTGCCGTCTACTATCGGTGCCTTTGGTCCAGACTCACCCCGCAACCCCACCCCAAACCTGACCATCCAGAGACCCAGGACTATCTACGGTGTCAGCAAGGTAACAACAACACCAATACAAAACAACCATAGGGATTTTTCTTAAGGCCCTTTGGTTGGGACGCCACAGACTTGGCACACGCGTTGCCATCTGCGGTGTGGTCGTGTACAGGCGGCCCGCAGTCTGAGCCGTCCTTCGTGCCTCCCCAAGTGTTGCCCTGGCTCGATAATGTTTTGTTCATGTTCAAAATATTTAGATTTTGTTGTGGCCTATAATTTTGTCCTTTGTCATTATGGCACCGTCGTTTTACTGTCCTAACACTGTTCTCCCATGGTCCTCCCAAGCTAAAATCCTGGCCATTGTCCCCTGATTAACGCAGAATTTCATTATCCTGGCCGCCATGAAAAAATTAAAAATATCACAACTTGTATTTAATAGGTTAACATGTGGAATTGAGTGAACCCGTCAGACTGTATCTTACTCCTGTTACCTTCCTATCTCCCCAGGTGCACGCTGAACTGTTGGGGGAATACTACCACCACCGCTTTGGTCTGGACTTCCGCTGTCTCAGGTTTCCGGGGGTCATATCTTCCGACACACAACCAGGAGGGGGCACGACGGGTAAGACATAACTAGACCAGGTTCATTGTAGGTAGGCCAATAATCATGACCACTAACCTCTATGACTCACAAGCGACTAGAGTAATCGAGCTAATATTTCTACCATTTAGGAAGTGTCAGCCAGGGAAAAGGGTTGGAGATTTACAGCCCATCTGCTCTAGCCCTTTTGAAGTTATAGATGATATATATCAAGATTTCTGGCCAACTTTTAATGAATGGACTATATACCCTGTTACAAATAAGTAGACCAAAACTCTAACATTAATACGGTACACCACTGTTAGGTTATCATTCTACTAGGCTAAACCTCAATGTTCCTAATACGTATGTCAAAATGCTTGACCATTAATCTCTATAACTCACAAGCGACTAGCTTAATCAAGCTAATATGTTTACCATTCGGGAAGGGTCAGCCAGGGAATAGCCTATGTGTGGAAATGTACTTCCCATTTGCTTTGAAAAAGGTATTAAACACTCCTATTATTTTATAATTGAATTGACTGATATCAAAGGTTATCCAGTAGAGTGAAAATGGATTGATAAGCAAATTTACCTTTCCAGACTACGCTGTGCAGATTTTCCACGACGCTATGGAGGGCCAGCCGTTTGAGTGTTACCTGAGGCCAAATACAAGACTACCTATGATGTATATTGATGACTGTCTGAGGTGAGACGCCACATTTATAATCAATGCAAATATAATCCTATCAACCTCTAATGATTGACGATTTTCAAATTAATGGTTAGAGCGTGCACATTCTGTATGTGATATCCTGGGAAAATCACATGCTTTCATTAATTTAATTTGGGGTGTTTGTAGGTGTTAAGAACGATGTTAAAAATAAAGTATACATTTCGTCATTACCTACTGATCTGTCTCCAGAAAATGTATGCCCAAGAATAATATTACAACAAACTCAAATAATATATTAGAACTAATATTAAATAACCGCCTTCGTCAGATCACTGTGGGAGATGTTGGATGCGCCCGCAGACCTCCTGAAGCAGAGGACCTATAATGTTACCGCCATGAGCTTCACGCCGGAGGAGGTGGTAGAGGCTGTTAGGGTTCACTTCCCGGATCTACCTGTGTCATACCGCCCAGACTCGAGACAGAATATTGGTGAGGGGTGGGAGAGGGAGTATAGGGTGTGTGTGTGTGTGTGTGTGTGTGTGTGTGTGTGTGTGTGTGTGTGTGTGTGTGTGTGTGTGTGTGTGTGTGTGAGTGAGTGAGTGAGTGAGTGAGTGAGTGAGTGAGTGAGATAATAGATTGTGAATGTGTGTGTGAAAGAGAAAGTGCGTGAGAGAGAGAGAGAGATTGTGAATGTGTGCGTGAAAGAGAGCCTAAAAGTCGCAAGTCCAACAAATAAACTTTAATCCCATTCTCTCCCTTCCAGCCGACACTTGGCCTGAGGTGTTCGACGACTCCGAGGCCCGCAAGGATTGGGGCTGGCACCACCACTACGACCTCCAGGCCATGTGTAGGATTATGTTCGACAACCTACGGCGACAGCAGGAGCTCAACAACAACAACGGCCAGGTCATCGGGGCTCAGTCGGCTGTAGTCCATTCATTATAGGTTGGCCGGAAATCAACATCATCAATAATAACAACAACAACAACAACAACAACAACAACTCCCCCAGGTCATCGGGGCTCAGTCGGCTGTAGTCCATTCATTATAGGTTGGCCGGAAATCAACAACAACAACAACAACAACAACAACAACAACAACAACAACAACAACAACAACAACAACAACTCCCCCCAGGTCATCGGGGCTCAGTCGGCTGTAGTCCATTCATTATAGGTCTGAAATCGTGACCCCTAACCTCTGGCACTCAAAAAGGGCAAGAACAAATGGGCGGTCCATTGCCAGACCTATTTATTCCCTGGCTAACCCTTCCTCGGTAGAAATGTTAGCTCCGTTGCTCTAGTCGTTTATGAGTTATAGAGGTTAGTAGACTAGACTATATATCGGGGCTGACCTACTACTGGGTGTACAGTCGGCCAAATAAGTGATGTCGCGGCACCAAGTATATTTCGATCAATAATTGGTGTCCGCACTATCTAAGCATTAATTCACAGTTTCGAGTGAAATATACAAACATGTTCCTATCCATACACACCATCTTAAACATCTGACAGACATGAATACAGCACACAGAGAGCAAACCGTAATGACAGCGGAGACACGACTATAATGGCCAACTGTACGTACTATCTCAGGAGGAACAAGAGATTTGCTGAGAAGGCATCAAAAGGACCGCTCTGAAGAAATCCAAACAACTGCTTTAGAGGAACAGAGAACCACTTAGAAGGAATTTAGACAATAGTTTAGGAGCAACAGCAGATTACTTAGGAGGAAAAAAAAGTATTGCTGATAGGTTTAACCCCTTCTGTACCGGTGTCGTCTTGTTTATATTGTTCTATCTATATTTAGACGATTGTGTGCAGTTTAAGAATGATCTGGGGTAGTAAAAAGGGTTATGCGAGATAGTTCGAAGCCTGTTAATTACTGGAGGTCGTTTTAAAACTCAGTAAAATCGTCTAAGAGTAGATAGAAAAAAGTTAAAAGACGTCGCCGCTATAGAAGGGGTTAAGGAATCAAGAAAACTGCCTAGAGGTAATTTAGAGAACTATTTAGGAGGAACAGAGAACCTCTTAGAAAAGTGCTTAGATAGAATTAAGAAGACTCTTTCAGAAGGAACAAAATTATTTAGAAGAAATATAGATTAGGAGCCTTTTTTCTAAGTGGATGAGAGACAAAAGGCAGAGCTGCCTGTGACAAGTGCCTCCCCCAGAGTTGAAAGAGTGACAGGGCCAAGACCAGGGAATGTTAATAAATGTTTTTTGGTGGCAGAAAGAAGTGCGTGTGCTTACCCATGAGAAGAACGCAAATAGAAGATTAATAGGATCACTTATTAAACATTGAGAACACTGATTAAGAAAACTTGAAAAGATTGATTAGGAGAAATTAAGAAGACTGCTTAGAATAAACCTGCTTAAAAAAAACTAATGGGTCGAACGTATAAAACTCGCAAAGAGTAATGAGGCTAAACATGAAGGAGAAGGGAGTCCAGTAAACCTTCCCTTAAGAGTACGGTAGTGGAATAAAGATGAACAGTTGTGGAGGAGAGGTGGAGTTTTATGGAAGACTTATTTAGACATGAATATATAAACACCATATGAGGAGGAGCACTTTATTGACGTTTCGCAGATACCGTAGGTATCTGTAGGTAAGCCAGAAATCCCGCCCTTATTAACCTCTCATAACTCAAACAGGACTTGGGTCATTGAGCTGTTATGTCTACCATTTGGGAAGAGTCAACCAGTACTAAATAGGTGAGGGAAACTATAGGTCGTGACCCGTTTGCCCGTCTGAGTTACGAAAGGTTCGAGTTATGATGTCTGACCTACATATAAAGGCTGAGTACACAAGGCCAAGCAATATAGGTGATTTGTTGATGTTATTGTTGAAGTTATTTTGGGGCAGTGGATATAGAGGTTAGTGAACTAGGGAAGAGGCGTATAGTTTATAGCTGAGAGGAGAGGGAGAGAGAGAGAGAGATTGAGAGTGAGTGAGTGTGTGTGTGAGAGAGATAGTGTGTGTGAGAGAGAAACAGAGAGAGTTATATGAGTGTGTGTGTGTGTGAGAGAGAATGATGGGAGTGAGTGAGGGAGAGATTTACATACCGGTACCGTACCGTAGATTTACATGGATATACTGGCCACACAGACCTTACGATCCCGGCGAAGTGGGTGGGATTAAATTAAAACCCAATAGTAAGTGGAAGGATAGGATAGCAAAGAAGGAGAGGGAAGAAGAATAGAGAGCATTTTTGCTGGTAGATGAATATAGGGAATATAGGCCTTATTGGGAATGCCTTTCGATTTACTCACTCTCTCTCTCTCTCACATCATCATCATACGAAACAGTATTAGTAATTTCTAGATATAGTTACCGGTAATAAACACAAAGTGTGCCTTCTTAGTATTAGACAAACACAAACAAAAACAATATGGGGTCCTACAATATTATCATTATTATTATCATTGTTGTTATTATTATTATTATTATTATTATTATTTGGATTATTAAATATTTATATATAGCCGGTACATAATATGTCTTGATAAATAGGCCTATATAGTTGATTTGCTATGAATACCAATCTAAATGGAGACGGTATATTTGCATAAAGAAAATCGCAAGAACTCACATACAGTACATTCTCTCTAGCCCACTCATAAAATAATCAGTGAATGGAGGATTTGCATTAGCCTACCTATAACGGCCGTGGGATACAATAATAGGTTGACCCCCCCCCCCCCCACAATGACTTATTGTCAACATAATTATATATTGACAGCAGGGAGCAAATAACGCCTGCCAAATATAACACCTGCCGTGGGATAATTTCGGAAAAAAACTTTCAAATTCATTACCACAAGCAATGTTAACAAAGCCGCCAACACAACCCTTACCAAGTAAAGTCGACGAAATTGAGTTTGTTTATGCGCGGGACTAGTTATATTTAGGTCATATCGGGTTTTTTAAAGTTGTTTTTTATCGCAAATCCTTCATGGGGACAATATTGAGAATATTATTAGGAGTCTATAATTATGTACCTAATGTCCCTAATAAAATTGTTTCTAATAGTGCGGCACAAATCGTCTTAGGTATTACCTTATTATTAATGGCCGCGACTGTACAGTCACGAGCATAAATGCTGAGACATCAACCAGATAACGTCAACTCCAGCACGAGAGGTTTATACTAAGCTGAATAAAATCGTCTTACGGTAACTAGAATGAAATAAAGAAATAATTGTGAGTTGGAATATAGCCTATAGGCTAGTTTAGCCAATACCTTTGAAGACGGAAAACAGCCGAAACATTATCTGGTTGTGGTTGGTGTGGCAGTATTCATGTTCGTTACTGTACCTGAGACACATACTGGTACTGTTAGTTCATGGGCTAAGTTCATGTCCATGATGTCCCAGGTTGACGTGTAGGCAACTGTGGGCTACGCCATATATAATTATTTAGCATACTATTGTACAAGTTAGTTACAGGTACCGGTACCTTTTACCCAAGGAAGTTAAGTAGGATCTAGGTAGCCTATAGTTTTAGGGGACGTTTATGTTACTCTGCAATAATAAATATTACCCTTTAGTTTATCCTGTGTATTATTGAACCTTGTAAGTAGCCTATGTATGTACTGTATGTATGTATGTATGTACACAGGCACATACACCATAGCTGGGGGTGGCCGACTCGAGACATGGCTCGAATAGGGACAACACAACAGAAAACAATGAACACACAAAAACAAAATACAAATTCACACACATCTAATATTGTTAGTGAGCTGGGCTTATAGTTAGGGTTAGGTGTGAGAGGGATCTGCCTTGTGTGAGCCAATCTGCAGACTCCCATTTTCTTATGTTCTTATCTAGGTCACCCAGGAGAAGACCCAGAGAACAGGGTCACCAAGGTCCCTCCAGCACTACCATACGTTTGAAGGTCAACATTTATGGGATCACTTGCATTGGTATGGACTCAAGATAGAGGAAATTGTGTGGTGTGTTTGTTATAAGTATAGGCCTATTTACCTCATGGGTTGTCCAATCAGTGTTGACGATAAATAAATCTTGAGGGAAACAGTGCTCGTGTGATACCGGCTTATTAACACTGACGTTTTGGGAAATTGGGATTTGGGAGCACCACCGTGTTTTTGTGTCTATGTGAGTGAGGGAGAAAAAAGGCAGAACTGCCCGTGACGAATGCCTCCCCCAGAGTTGAAAGAGTGACGGCCAAAATCAAGGGTAGTTAGAGCCAAAATGCCTGGACACACAGAGTTTAAAGCAAGTTACCGGTAAGTCATAGGATAAGGGAAAGACTGATTCTGGGAGAGAGTTCCAGAGCTCAGCTGTTGAATAGAAGAAATATTGAGAATGTTTCACTCTTAGAACATAAGAACATAAGAAAATGGGAGTCTGCAGAAAGCCGATTGGCCTAAGCAAGGCAGATCCCTGCCTATATTAGGTTGGAGAGTTGCTCAAAGTAGGGGTGGGATTTTTTTGCAAGACGGGTGCTATGTGCTCTACGAAGAGGGGGTGGTATACACAGAGAGCTCCGAGGAACACTGATTATTGCAATATCTATAACCTTCAAATATTGAGAACAAATTCGTGGTCGTCTCGTAAATAAGTATCAGCCTGTGTAAAGCGGAAGAGCAGGCAACTTACAGTACCGGTAATAGCCTACATCCATTAAAACTCCATAAACGCTTTATGGGTAGGCTATTTATGAAGAAGACGACCGCCGCTTTATTACCATATCCTTGGAGTAATGAGCCATAATGAGATGATTACAGTATATTAAGGGTTATGATAAGGGGTAGGGGAGTCATGAATGGACTATAGGACTGTACACATAAGACATAAAGCATATGACCCACTAATGAACTCCCGAGAACTTATACTTATAATTTTTAGTAAATTAACACAGGGATATTTGCATTGATCATTGAACGGACTAAACGAATGACTAACGCTAGGATCAAGGACCTCTTGTAGTCAGAGGGTTTATTTCACAAAATTATATACAAACAAGAAAAAAAGTCATGTAGGCCTACTGTATAAATTATAGGCTAAATGCTAGAGATGCTGTAGTAAGAGAGTGGCAAACTGCCTTTGGACGCCATTTTGTAAAGAACGGGGTGAGGTTTTAATCACGTAGGCCTATCATTTATAGTAAAGACCAAACTAGCCTATACACCCTGTGCCAGAATTGTCGGTAGCCTATTATTCTAGCGATGGCTCCAACTCAATTTGGGTATTAAAATGATGGCAACAATGTAGCCAAGTTACCGGGTGTACACTACGCGGAGTCGCGGACGCTCACCAGTCACCATCATGTTCCCGTCTATTTTGACTGCCTTTGGATACAAAAATACATTACCCTAACCAAACAACCTAACCTAACCTAGTATTATAGATTTAGCCTATAAGTATTTATTTTATTATAAGTATTTATAGATGATTTATGTTGTATGTCGATAATGTCGGTAGTGGTACACCCGGTAACTACAGTACATCCATCCCAAAATTATTTCCGTGTATCTATCTGTAGGCTATCCTTACTTATTGTTTTATGGTAGGCCTATTATAAACTGGGGAATTTTAGTTTTAAAATTATATTAGGCCTAAGTTAGGCCTAGATTAATTAGGTTAGGTTAGGCTAATAAAAAAAACTATTGCACCAATTTTGTATATCAATAAACAAGAAATATGAAGGAAAACAAGGCCACAAGGGAATTAAAAAGACTGTGCTAAAATCGATTTGGAGCTAACCTATTGCTAGGATTTTACTGAATTGTCAAATGCTCATTAAGGGTGTGGACATATTCGAGTGTAAAGAGACGAAGCTATCGCTAGTGGCTTCAAAATGGCGGAGGTTGACCGATCTCTGATACTACAGGGTCTCTAAAAAAATGTATTCATTTACCTTGGAGAACAGCCGCAGTGGACCTACGGTGAAGATCTAAGTGTTGATGTTCTTCTCCGAATAGCCTAGCCCAAAGTATTATTCAATCCAATTAATGTTGTGCTTGTTAATAACTAGACGAGACAATCACTGTAATTATGAATAGGCCTAGGCCTACATACTGTATATATTTTCCGATATAATCTAGTCTCTTGCAAGAAAGAGACATTTCTTTCCTAGATTGTCACTTCACGAGTTAACCATTTTACTAGATAAATTTCGAAGCAATTTGATAACACGAGTTCAATATCCTATAATTTAACCACAGTACCACTTATTTATTTCACACTCTTACCCCGGCCCCCAGCCTCCACAAATTACCACAATAATCCCACTGTTTACATCCTTCACTCCACGGAGTCCACTGTCCATCTTTCTTTGACAGGCTCTCAAAGCTCATATAACCCACGCCCCTCACTTTGCAACATCCCCATGCTCTTCAGTTCACTGTTCACTCTACATGGTCTCCCAAGGGTCCACAGTTCACCCTACACTATTTCAATAACTCCACCGGCTTGTCCTATACCCTCTGAGGCTCTTGACCATACTTTTTCCTCCAACCTTCAGCCTCCAGGGCCCACTGAGGTATGAAGCGATCCGCAACTCACACGGATTCAATTTAAAATGAAACCGTTTCAAATAGGCTACTAGCCTACTTCGAAATCGACTTATATTTAGGCTAGCTATTTTCGCTGAATCAGTAACTCTATCGGCATCCCTGACTGACATTATTTATCTGATTTACACATTTGTCTACTTTTGAGCCCGCAAGACTGCATAGACTACATATCCAACTCATGGATACAAAAGGCGTGACCCAATATGAACCCCTGAACAGAAAATCGAACCTCCTTTTTGTAGGCTATAGCCTATATTTGGTAAGGAATTAATGAGAAGATTCGATTCAGTTTCAGAAAGCCTCAACACTTAGATATTGATAAAGTAGCCTAATGGAGCGAAATATCTTAAAATGGCCAAACTAATGGGACGAGCCGCGAACGTATAGGCCTACGACTATAATTGTCAAGGCTCATGGGACTGCACATGATGGATAAGGCCATAAGGGGTCTGTTACAGAATCCACCTAGGACTAATTATATGTCTTGAGTATTGCAGCCCCAATAGTGGCCAATACTCTAGGAACCGACGTGTCTGAAAATGTACAATAGTTTCAGCTTTACTATATCATTTTCTATTTCTATGCGCTCATAATTGCAGACTTTAAACACAAATGGAGCTTAGGGTATATAACTATTTAATTGTTGTGACATGTAGATCAAATCAGATATATTTATATTTATTGAAGCTTGTAAATATAAATACATCCGTAGTCCCTGAGCTACATCTGCTAGAAAATCTAAAGCAACAACTGCGTCCCAAGTTCTGATTGGTCGAGGCTTTCCTGGGCCTCTTCCCAGCACCAATCACAGTCGGGTTCTCAAGTCAGTTGGCCTATCAGGGGCCTCGTTACAGCCTCGTCATTGTTTTCCTCAGCAGATGCGTCGTATGTTTTCTTCTGAGAGGACCTGATGGAGAAAGGCCTAAAATGTCCATGATTTTAGTGATTTAAGGTAACTATCGGAAGATTTTTGGCCTCGAGCAGGCAGCAGAGTTAAGATACTGACCGCCGAGGAGCGTAATGGCGCCTCAGGTGAGCTAGACACGTAATATTAACCTGTAATATGTGCGAGGGTCAATCGCAGTCATTGTCTGAGCCATATTAATCTACGTAATTACCCACAAAATAGGCCACGGTGCCAAATTCACAGCCATGTTGGTTTAGACTGGCCAAATAGTTATGTAGGATGGGTATAAATGATGTGTAAGCAAGGGGGATGGGGTAATGAGTAGGAAGAGAGATGGGGCCTATTGAGGAACTAACAATAATAGGCCAGGGTCATGTTGAAGGCTAAGGTGGTGGGGTAGGAAGATGAAGGAAGTGACATGAGAGCATCACTTCACTCTCCTCTCTCCTGCCCCTCACCACTGCAACACCTCCAGTATGGCAACAAATAAGATGGGTAGGCCTAGCCTATTTTAATTTGGGTGAAAGTTTTTGTTTGTAGGTAGGCTAGGCCTGTTGCATCATTGCAATGGTATGCAGCTGTAGGCTGCATTTGTAAATTCTAAACTGTCAAACAAGTAGGCGAGAAATCATGACCTCTATCCTCTGTAACTCAAAAAGAGCTAGAGCAAATTGGCTGTGTTCCACATCTATTCCTTGACCGACTCTTCGCAAATAGTAGAAATAATATTAGCTCGATGACTCGTCGTTTTTGAGTTACAGAGGTTAGAGGTCATTATTTCTCGCCTACTTATAGCGAATAGACAATAGTATTCCCTTAAAGAGTATCTTGGGGCTACTACAACATCAACCAGTGTTTGTTGCCAGACGCCTTAATCCCCGAGGGGATGGCCTCAAATAAATGGCTTTCATGCTACTCTTATCTGTCAGCTGGCTGCTGGTGCTCCTCCCACCCCACACCACTTTCACCCCTTTGCCCTTTATTTAATTTTTTGGTAGATTTTTTCTTTAATTCACTATTTTTTCTAGTTTCCTCCCTAGACCTCCATCAAACTTAAAAAAAAAAAACATCCTTTAGATCCCCCTTATAGATTAATTTGTACATTTTTCGGTAGAAAAATATCCTGGCCGAAAGCCGGTTCTTCCAAAATTACAGGCTCACCATCATTCGCCAGGAAAAAAATTGACACCTTAATAGCATGATATGAAAGATCTTAATATTGACAAATTCATGGGGTGAAGTGTCTTAAAATCGCCAAACTAATGGGCCGAATATCTTAAAATCGCCTAACTAATGGGGCTAAAAATTAGGAAGAAGGGGGGGACCAGTAAAACGGCCCATCTCCCCTTAACTCCATCATTCAATCTCATTCCTAATACTGTACGGTACACATTCCCATTCTAAATTATTCACTACAGAGTACTGACCTCTGACCGTTTCGGTGAGGTAAGTCCTAATGGTGTTTTTAAGCTGGGCTTATAATTAGGGTTGGGTGTGACAGGGATCTGCCTTGTGTAGGCCAATCGGCTTTCTGCAGACTCCCATTTTCTTATGTTCTTATGAGTCTGTTTCCTTGCCCTGGCGTGACTGACCCCACACATCCATCTCGCTATTCTCTTTCTACTTTCTTCCAAGTTCCTACTTATTTGTTCCATCTTTATTGGCCAAGTTTTTCAAGTATATTCCATCCTAATTGTGGCACAAGTTACCTCCACCTCCTTGATATTCTTAGGGATAACTCATTATTTGTCTAAAGGGCAATGCTGTATCTCCCTAAAATTTGTACATCCACTTTCAACTTTTGGGATAGATATTATTTTTGCATCATCTTCCTCAGCCTCAGCAAAGTCAACAGTCATATCACCCATTGTAGCAGAACTTGCACATTCAACTGATAATTATCTTAAAGAGAGTACCGTACTGTACTGTACCCTATTTCCAGTGGTTAGGGAAATAATTTAGCATTGTAATATTTCAATCCAATCTTAAGATATCATCAAATTATATTCCTAGGCACAGTGCTTAGTATTGTATGCATGTATATACTCAGGCACATACCTTATTGCTGGGGGTGGCCGACAGAGTCCGAACAGAAACAAGATTCAAGAGTTCTAATTCTCAGGGTCCGGGACCGCTTTCACGTTCCCTCGCCCCTTTCTCTGTCTCCGATGAGTAGGAGAATTTAACAAGGGGAGGAGGATTCCTAGCCCCCTGGGCCCCTGCCCAGCATTTCTTAGTATTCTGCTTAGTATTACTGTACTACTTGAATATTTAATAAAACAATTATATATTTTCAGATGGCCTCATTAAGTGATGGAAGTAGTGAAGGTGTATCGGTAGATGGTGGTGGTGGAGTGAGGGAGGATGAGGAAGGTAGTCCCCCAGTGCAGCCCTTCCCTCAGCTCCTGCCAGTGAAGAGCCTGAGTCGTGCCCTGGGAGCCCTCAGCCTGCCGGGGGAGGACCACAAGGAGTCTGGGAAAGAGACAGTAGGGTCAGAAGACAGTGTGGACAAAAGTGATGTGTGTAAAGGCTGCCTCAAGCGCCGTAGTGAGCACCGCTGGGGGGGGTCATCCTCCAGGGGTACTAGAGACCCACCTTTACTAGAGTACACCTTGGCCAACCTCCACCTCTCTCCGGGCAGAAAGAAACCCCTGGTACGTAAGAGTAAGCTGGCGGCGCTGGGGTCGCGGTACAGCTGGGAGGTGCAGCGGGGCTCGGGCACCATCATGCAGCAAGTCAGTGGTGGTGGTACTAGTGGTGCCCGGGACAATAAGAGCACCAAGGTCAAAGTGGAGCCCCCACCCCAGCCAGTAGTCTTAGTCCCTAGCAACCCAAAGATCTCCAGTGAGGACAGTTTGCTCAGGCTGGGGAAATCAGTGACTCGTGTTCCTAAGTGTGGGGTGTTCAAGTCAGTCAACCAGGCCACCAAAAATGAGGACTTTGCTAGTGTGAGTCAGGGTGCTCAGCGTGGCGGTGGTGGTGGTGGTGGTATTGGTATTGGTGCGGGGGACATAATTACTGGGGGAAAGAAGCTGGTGTTCTCCCCCCACGGGTGTCGCCACCGTGCTCAACCCAAATCCCGGCGCGCAGTATACAAGCGGCGGTGTCGATCGGGCCGACCGGTAGCGGAGGCGGAACTACCAGACCTTAAGACCCTGACCCTAGGGGAGGGGGGAGCGGCGGCTCGGTCTTGCTCACAACAGGCCCGCAGTCCAGACTATGAGGATGTTACCATGGACGAACTGGCCGCATACCTCGACAACTTCCTCTACCTGCCCAAGAAGATGTCCGTCATGGCTGAGATGATGTACACATAAGAACATAGGTGTACACAAAACAATATATGTAGACATAACATATAACTGTGCAGTAATACCTCTATAATGCCACCATACTTAAATTTCAAGTCCAGTTAGAGTGAAAAACTTAAGTGTTGTTTCCACATAGCGATTTTGATTCGTTGTTTTGTCTTTTTACTGTGTTCGTATACATTTTGGTTTGTTTATTTTGCAAGTTTTACATTATAATATTAGTGATAGATAATTCACAGATATTTTAATTGGCATTCAATCATCTACTTTATTAGCCTAAAAAGTAAACAACTTTGTATTATACAGCATTAGAAAGAAAGTTAGAATAGAGCTTAAAATTATGAGTTGATTAAAGCTAGGCAGTTAAATTATTGTATTAAAGCTAGGCGATTAAATTGGTTGGGTATTGAATAGAGTTTCACTGGAGGTATTACTGTTCATGCTTCTGGTGAGGGCAGTACACAAGCTCACTAGACTCCCTTTTAAACACAGATGTAAGATTTTTTTTTACTGACACTCCATTTTGCGGACTCAAACATTTGGCATTGAAGTTGAATATAGCCTGAACAATCATTCCTCCATTACCTTTACCGTTAAAATTAATAAAATATAGCATTCATATTTGATAACCTAAATATTTATTCATCCTTTAGCTATATCTGTCACTCTCAAAAACAAAGGGAGGGCCAAAAATGTCCAGAGACGATGATAGAGATACAGAGAGATCAATATTGGAGAGAGAAATGGTACTCCGCCTATGCTCTGATAAAAGAAGCCTACCACTTGTTAACCATCAAGCACCGAATATATTTGTATTCCCTTATACTTCAATGGGCAAATTTAACCGTTTAATAATGTTAATGTTTACTATATTGAAGCCTGTCAAGTTAAACTAGCACAGTAATAAGAGGATGGGTCTTTATTATACATATGATTTTACTTTACAGTTTGTGATTATGTTTGATCTGATGATGCCATAAAGGAAAAGTTTGAAAAAAAATAAGACCCATCCTCAAATTGTGTTTCTCATATCAGGCCTTGTTCATGCTAACATAAATTTACATGCAGTAAGTCTTATTCATCTGAGCTATAGAAATCATAACTCAGGTTATAAATGTTAATACACAATGTTAAACTGTACATTGAGTCCCTAAAGTGGTTTAACAGTAAATATTTCTCTTGCATCTGTTTTTGCAAAGGCTCTCACTTGCTCCCGTCTTTTTCCCTAACATCAGCAACACTAAAGACGCCACTACTGTATATTTAAGTTGCCACCTTTCCTATATATCACTGTCAAAATCACCATAACTTCCTAAATTGCAGGCTTACTATGGCTTGCCAGGAAAAAATCAACACCTAAATGGCACAAAAGGTCTTATACTTGACAAAGAAATGGAATAGACTAGCAAATATGTACGCTGTGGTTAGATTATTACACAAAAATAGGCATACTGTAGTTAATTGAGAAATTTAGTGTCAAAATGTACATTAACTGTCGTATAGTATGTTGCTAAACTTACCGGTACTAATTAACTCGACTAATGTGTTATAGTTAGTAATTATTTTTATTTTGCATATATAATAAATCGCCATGTACAAATTTGGCTGTTCTACCCCATAATGGTGATTTACAGAGTAAGGAGACTTTAATGTAGTGGCGACTTTAATGTTATTGATGCTAGCATTACACGACTCGAAGGCAGCTCAGCTATAGGAACTGTTTACTTTTGTACCGTAATCTTTATAATGAATTAGATGCGATGATGTGGTGACTCGTAGGGGTGTAGATTGTTCCTTGATATATACAGTTGAAAACGTTGAAATGGTCACTCTGTGCCGTATTAGTTTCTTTTCTCAAATTTGTTGTTAAGATAGTGACTTTAGGATGGATTTTTGGTTCTTCATATATGTTTTGAGAAGTTGAGAAGACTTCGGTGTATTAGCATGTGACGCCAGCAGGACCAGTGTCTCTATTGCAGTAATTAAGGAACACCCCGTTCTTAACATTAATCCTCCATTACAAACCTCAATGCACTAGAATAAACTAATGAAAGCATATGGTCCTCCTGGGATTCAAACTCGGGACACCACACCCAGTACATAAGCATCTAAACCATTACACCACCAACACAGTGGGAATAATTAAAAGAAAGTAACATCCATCCCAGACAGATAGTAGGATCTGTTTTGAGTTGTTTTGTCTTTTTATTGTGTTCGTCCAAGTTTTGGTTTGTTTATTTTGCAAGTTTTACATTATAATTTATTTGTGTTTGGGATGAAAAACTAGATAGGATGTTTCCCAGGAAATAAAATACATGTAGTAAACTATTAACCCCTTCAGACTCATATGACGCAGAGGTTGCCAGATTAGCAATAAGAAATAGAGTTCTCTCACTCTTATAATTACCTCTCCAAAATTAGTTTTCTGCCCACAGCTAACTCAAAGACAACTGCAGAGGTTGAAGTAACTAAACTAAAGGTTTCTAAATAACCCTGATGGTAACAAAGGCTTTAAAGTATCCCTAATCGGCTCAAAATTGCGTCATATGTCGGAGAGGGTTAACTGAGAGGTAGGAGTCACTCAAATCCACCTCCCCTCTCTCACACACACCCACCAAGATGCTCATACTGTAGATTATACTAACTTAGGCAAGTCCCAACATTTCTTAACTCCTTGAGGATTATGATACGCTTTAAGGGGGTAGTGCTCTTTTTTTTTTTTTTTTTTTTCTATGCATTTAATAAATATATTTTTGAGTTTCCTCCCTAGACCTCCATCAAGCTTTAACACCTTACGAGCGGCCTATGCGGTTTATTTATATGTACCGCCCAGCGGGGTGTTTTTAGCCAAAATAGGGCTGTTTACGTGATCATTTTCATGCCTAAATAAGACCCAGAACGTAAAACAAGTATCTATCCCTGAAAGGGCATAAACAGAGCTTTCGAATGACACCATAACGATCCTTTTATGATGGCTAGTTTTCTTGCAATAACCGTGCAACGCGAGTGCAAAAAGCATGTAATTAGGCACTTTCCCCTTACAATTCCGTATATAGAGAGGGAGGGAGGAGGTGGGATTCGTGTCAGTAGGTTCGCCGCGGTGGTCTGGAGCAGTCATACGCTCGCTACTCTCCTGCCACCACTTGTCTCTCTCTCTCAGCAACATTACGTGCTGAAATTGCCACACGACCTATGTCGAGCGCCGCCACATAGTCCAGCTTTATTTAACTCGACTTATGTTGCTCGCCCCTAATTAAGGGTTAAAAAAACACCTAGAACCCCTTTTAAGATAATTTTTTACATTTTTCGGTAGTAAATGTCCTGGCCAAAGGCCGGTTTCTTCTAAAATTACAGGCTCGCGGTAAGGTTAATCGACACCTAAATGGCACGTAAGGTCTTAATATTGACAAAGAAATGGGGCAAAAGGTCTCAAAATCGCCAAACTAACAGGATGAAGGTCTTAAAATGTCAAAATTTATATCTTTCAGTAGATCCTCTGGAAAAAAGGGAAACTAGGCCTGTGTATCCAGCTCAGTACCAGTACTTGCACTGCTGCTAAACATAAGGGAGAAGGGGGTCCATAAAAAGCGAGTACAGTACTACCTCCTTAATAGTTTATTCTGGCAGTTATTGAACAAAATTACCCGATATTCAGCTTAGGAAGAACTTGTGGGAGCAGGAATGAATTGAGAAGGTTTATACCCCTTTGATTCCTAGAGATCTCTCCTAAATTATAATGTAATATTTGCAAAATAAACAAACCAAAACAGGGACACAATTTAGCGACAAAAGAACTTATAATATAAAACTTGCAAAATAAACAAACAAAAACTTAGACGAACACTGGCATGATATAGTCAAATGAACGGAATGATATCGAGATCCTTCCTAAATTGCATAAAATAGTCTAATTATAACCGTAATATGTGTAGCAATGCGCCGTGAACATACAGCGATTCATATGGAGGTTTCTTTGGAAGTTTGAAACATTACTGCAATAGTGACTCCAGGTGCTTTCGGCATTAGCTTGTTCTTTCAAATTTTTTAACCAGATGAGTTTTGACTGTGCTTTGATGCATATGTTTAACACCACCAAGTTATTAAATAGTTATATAATCTCTTTCTCCTGTGTTTTGAGTTGATGCAGTAACTTCTGTTTTACCATGTGTTGAATAAAATGTTTGGGGTCATCACGCTCTGGTTTATTTCCAATAATTTGGGTGCTTGTTGTAAAGAGAAAAGTTTTAGTTATATTATGTACCACTCTAATGCTGAATTCAGTTATTATATACTTATGTTAAGCAAGTCACTATTGTCTCTTTGTTTCCAGCTGATGGTAAATTGAATTCTGCTTTGTCTCTACATCATATCAATGTCAAGTATTGAGTGATAAGTCTTTAATACCACCATGCACTCCCTGCTCAAGAGGTGCTGTCGTGGTCTAGCGAGCTAAGGCTCTATGCGCTATGTTGGTGACGATTAGCCACGTGAGTTGGAATCTCGGCTATGCTACGACAGTTTCCAGTGCTATATAGCCATCGGTCGCTTGTGTTGTAGAATTAATTAGAGTTGGGGGAGTTCCCCCAGATAGAATGAATTCATAAGGTTATTCAACCTTATTCCTTGCTCAAGAGCGGGGCTAGGCTGGGTGCCCTGATGTTTCAGGGAATTCAGTGGACATTTGCCACAGATTAATAGACCATGCTGCCCACCACAACACTCGTATGCCAATAATGCACACTGGCTGGCCCGAGACTCGAACCCTCAACCTGTCTTAATAGCAGAATTTTGGTGTGAGCATCCTAGATTCGAGTCCTTGGAGTGCCACATGTATTTGTTGATTTCATTAATTGAGTTTAGAAGTAAAGTTGGTTGGTGAAAAAAAATAATAATTAGGCGAGTGCTCTACCAGCCCTGCTACGGGCCTATGACTGGGTATTCATAGTTAACACTGTTCCACTACATAATCTCATAGTAACGGAGTAATCAAGGTAAAGTCATGGCAACTTACTGTCAGCTGGAAATAAACCGACTATAAATTATATGCGTACTGTACTGTGCAAATTGTGCTTTGAATTAAGTGATTTAAAAAGGTTATGTTGATCCAAAACAGTACAAAGTTGCATGCATTCTAAAGTCATGTAAAACCACTGTTGACAAGGAAAACAATATCAATGCTGGAGGATACAATGTTAAACAAGGTTGAACAAGAATCTAGCTATGATAAAACCCTGATGGATAAAAGTACTGTATAATACCAGTACTACAGTTGCAACTGTAAATTTATGGCAAGGTAATGTGGGCTAACTTTGGACATTTCTAGATTTAATGAACCACAGTTGTGGGAAAGTAGCTTGATATTATGGGAACAATTTGTGTGTTAAGGGTTTTCCATAATATCAAGACATTTTCAAAGTTAGTCCATTTTAAGGTACACAACCAAACTTCGGTACATTGGAAACGGAATCTTTGTGACACCAACAAGTACCTGTACTGAATTTTTATATTCCTATACCCTGTTCCAAATAGGTAGGCCAGAAATAGTAAATCCTAACCTCTGTAACTAAAAAATGGTTAGATAAAATGGGCTGTAAATTTCCACACCTATGCCCTGGCTGACCCTTTCCAAGTGGTAGTAGTCGCTTGTGAGTTGTTGTTGTTGTTGACGTTCCCCAAGCTGCCTGGCCGAACAGCCCCGAGTCCCTATGGAAGGCCATGGCTATGATCAGGCTTTCCCACAGAGCTCTCAAGGAGTGTAGATTGTGTTGTTGGCGTAAGTGATTGTGTGAAATGCAGTCTTCTAGGATGTGAAAAATGGTATGGGGTGCTGTGTTACATCCCGGGCAGGTATCGTCGATGGAGACATCCAGTCTCTTCTGATAGCTCAGAAGAGCTGCATGGTGCCCACATCTCAGCCTGACCAGGTGGACTCTGTCCTCGCGAAGAAGGATGGATTTCGGGAGGTCGTGCCTGCAGCTGTGTGTTGTCTATGAGTGATTGGATGGAACAGCGAGAGATTTGAGTATGGATGTGCTTCTAGAAGCTAGTTTGGGGTGGGCAGGGAGGGAGAGAAAACAGTATTTGTGTGTGATACCATGTGCTGGGTGTTGTTTTGATATTTCTTGGTGTCTGTGGGTGTGTTGCCATGTAGTGTAGTGGGTGGTGTTAGTTTGTGGAGGCTACAGCCAGGAATGGAGTGCCTCTCATGTCCAGATGGTCTTTGACTTGAGGACTTTGGTTTCTTGATGTAGGTGATCGCTTGTGAGTTATAGAGGTTAATGTTAAAGAGTTTCAGCCTACTTATTTGGAACAAGGTATAGTGTATCCAAACTGTTCTAAATAAAGTGTGCTATAGAACTAGAGAATGCAAAATGAAGGTACTGCTAGAAAGTATTACCCCAAAACTCATCAAATCAAATGTTTTAGGTTCCAAAAATCTGAAATAGTGCTTATTCAGAATGTTAGAAATATATCGAAGTGTGATAGGCCTCGAGGGAGTTGGTTGACGCTTCCAGGTACAGGTCTCCCTCGATTTACGATTGGGTTACGTTCCTGGAAATCCGATCTTAAATAGAAAAATTATATAGCAAACTTTAAAATTAATGTGGTAAATATAGCAAACTTTAAAATTAATGTGGTAAATACAGAAAATTATATAGCAAACTTTAAAATTAATGTGGTAAATATAAAAAATTATATAGCAAACTTTAAAATTAATGTGGTAAATATAGAAAATTATATAGCAAACTTTAAAATGAATGTGGTAAATATAGAAAATTATATAGCAAATTTTAAAATTAATGTGGTAAATGGGGATGTGTTCTGGGACCAGCCAAAACATTAAAACCTATAAAATATCGTAAATCGGGACATCGGATAGTGAGGGAGACCTGTACTATATTCATATGCTGTACAGTGGCCTCAAGAAGTCCTGCTCCTCCATGTTACAGCTGTTATGCTCTTATGAAGAAACTGACTTTGTTATGTATGGTGTAGCATAGGTAGTGCAAAGTTTTTAACCTGGCAAAGATTCCTTGCATCCTAGATATTGATTATTGGCTGATACATGATACTGACAGAGAGAAAGAAATCTTATTATAATGTCAAACTTGCAAACAAACAAACCAAAACAGGGATAACACAATATAAAGGCTGCCTGGCCGAACAGCCCCGAGTCCCTAAGGAAGGCCATGGCCACGGTCGGGCTTTCCCACAGGCCTCTCGTTGTTGTTCACTACATAAATTTAGTAACATTTATTATCTTATTATTATTTCCCAGGAGGTACCGGTAATAAATGTTACTAAATTTTTGTAGTGAACACAGATTGTGTGTCTTAGATAATTCAAGTAAAGTCTGTCGTGACTCGATACTCGGGAGTGTAATTAAGTTTTGCCTGGTTAAAAAAGTGCACGACAGTTCAATATCCAACAGTTAATTGTTCATAGTCAGTAACTTTGGGTATACATTAATCAGGCACATGTTATAGAGAGCGAGATTTGTTGAGGCGGCTGTACGTCGAGCTTCCTGTTGTTATCTCGGGTGTGTTGCAGATTTTATTGTTCTGAGCCGTGGGGGTACATGTGGGCTTACTTTGGGAATGGACTCTTGGCAACAAACCTCATACTGTACCGGTAATTCCCATGTATTCTTTCTAACATACATACTGTACATTCACTTCAAAACTTGGGTCGATGAGAAGTATGGTTTCAGTTGCAGCTTATCGACAGCTTTTTAGGCAGCTCTGGGCTACCTCACCTCTCAAGTTTAAGATCAGATGGAAGTAGCTAATCCCACGTCTTTCTAGGTCTACCCTTCCATACACCTCCCTCCATGTTTACAGACTTGCAGGCACAAATTTGAATTATACACCTCTTGGATGCTGTACATCCCATATATTCCTCTTTCTTTCTCTGAAACATTCAGATAAGTATTTGTTTTTTACATACCAATACCTTTTGTAGCAGTGGACCAGTGGTTATCTTCTTCAAAACAATGCCTGTGCATGATGTACTACCAGCCAGGGCCCACATGGGGGTGAAAAATAGCAAAACAGTAGTGGAAGTGCTGTCTAGATGAGGGGTTGCCCTGGGTCTGCTCCTTTGGTACTAGTGGTCTCTCTCCACAAAGTGGAATGAAACATACGGGCATGTCTGAGCAAGCGAGCCTGGAGGCAGTTTCTGAAATGGCCATCCCATTTGGGGAACTTCCCATGGAGCAAAGTTCATAATACCCTCATTAACATTATACTTTTTATGTATTTCTCTCTTTCACACACATATCAATCTGAATATAGCATGTATCCATTTCAAATAATGAAACAATGATGATGAAATAAAAGTTGACCACCAATGAAGTGCCAGTTCAATGTTCAAATGAGCTTCGTCTGTATCCTCACGGCTCTGTTGTGAAATATATCGAACTGTTGAATCCTCACTGCTCCAGTTTAGCAAAGTTCTCACATACGTGTAAGTGGATTGGAGTATTATGCATTTGTCAATTTATTAATAGCTTCTATGGAAAGTGAAGGTACTGTAGTTATTAAAATTCATACTAGGAGTAGTATACATACAGTATGTCCACTGATTCGAGATGTATTTGGTTATACTGTATGGAAATATTTTGAGTCGAGGTAGCTATTGAAGATCAGTGTAATGAAAAATGTTTTGCATTTGTCCATTTTAATAAAAGAATTATTGGATTAATAAGTATTTTTTCTATTTGGACTCTTTCTTTTTCCATTCTCCATTTGGTTAAAGGTATTATCATGCTAAGCTTTATTCTGGCCAACTATAGCACAGATGATACCATTATTATGTGGTAGTGTTAATTTTGTACTATGTTTCAAAGAAAACTAATAACCACTAATAACAAAATTTAGTTCTTAAATCTATATGTTTAAAAGTGAATTAGATTTTGTAATAACCATTTATTAAAAAATAAAATAAAGTTTGAAATACAATATATACTGTATATGTATGTTGTAAAATTTGTTTGACCAGACTTTAGCAGAGTTTGAGGATACCCGGTAATGTGCTGCAGTCTGAGTACAGTTGGTCAAAGTTCCTGCTGACCCACCCTCACTCTGGGGCTTGCAGAATTAGCTGGCAATACTGGTGTAGTTGCCAATCAGTGGATATAATAACTTGAATATTTAAGCAAATCTACGAACTTTGGGTAAATGTTCGGGATTATACATACCGATGTATGCATTTTTATTTGAGATAGGCTTACTTTCCCTTGTTTAGTATAGGTTATAATAATAATAATAATAGTTCTTAAAGCTAGCGCATGCTAAGCCAGCTAAGGATAGCCCAATAAGGCTGATTAGGCGTATTTCCATTGGGGTCCTGTACTACTACCCCATCCCCCTTGCTCATGAGGGACGGTAACAACTCCCAAGACGCTAGTCACTATACCAGCGAGCCGCTAACAATGATATAGCCGAAATCAGATCTACCAATCTCAATCTTTTTAAAACACACCTCCTTCCTACACCAGTATTGCCAGATAATTCTGCGAGCCCCAGAGCGAGGGTGGGTCAGCTGGAACTTTGACCAACTGTACATATACAGTACAGTACAATACTATGGTTGAAGCAGTCATTCACCAAATAAAATACCAAACTTCCTCATTCAGCCCTTGGGGTCTAAAAAATAATTCCTCTTTACTTTGAATTATGTATTTATAACTATCTGCATTGTAAATACAGAAAATATTTTTTATCTCATTTGGTTTTGATACTGCTTTAACCCCCAACAAGCTGGCACATTGGCCTAAATTGATCATTCCCTGCATAATCAAGAGCCAGAGTGTAATACAATGATATATCTGTGAAAGTACAGTACTGTAATAGAGCTTTCCAATGACACCTGAATCATCTCTGTATGATGTCTGGTTATCTTGAAAAGGTCGGTCAAACTCTCTAAAGATTAGCTGTTTTTGCTATGTTTAATGCTGCAATGGTGCGAGAGAACTTGGTCTTGCACACCAGTTCGCGCCCAGACTTGGTGGGCTCCGGATGAAGCCCTCCTGCGCTGCTTGCAACAACTTCCCTCGCTCTCAGGCCACATAATAGGTGGATTTCGGTCTCCGTCAGGTGACGTGCGCCGCAGTAATTGTGTAAAGTGAGGAGCTTGCAACAAAATCTTACCCCAGGTTATACATATACAGTACTTAATTTTTAAGATCAAGTGGTCCACCCAAGGCTTCCGTCTCAAGTCCTAATGGCAGCTCTATTCAGGGCTGCACCATTTGTCAAGCTTTTAATTTTGAGATCAAATCATAGGACTTTATCCCATGTCTTTCTAGGTCTATCCCTCCATGTTCACAGACTTGCAGATTTTCACTTCAAATAGGTGTGGCAATGATGTGATGTAGCAAACGTGTGGTACTATTGTCCTCCATGGAAAATTTAGTACAATTGTAACAGCCCTCCTATATATATATATATATATATATACTTTAAATGCTGACGGTCCACTTGCACACCCTAATACTACAGATGATGGCACCAGTCTTAGTTATTCACAAGATTTCAGAAATCCTCAAAAGTGGTAAGCAAAACAACAAAATTTTCACTAACCTGCAGGTAAGGTCTGTATCTATAAACCTTTATGATGGCCTGGGCTGTTCGGCCAGGCAGCTTAGGGAACGACGACAACCTTTATGATGGTGAAGGAGGCTGCACCCAGCTATTCCTGAACCACCACTTACCTGGGTAGCATTCAGTAGTGATAGGTCAATTGTGATACCTATTGAATGCAATTGCTACCAATTCAATGAGTCTGTAATCAGAGCGATCAGTCTGAGAAGCTGACTAGCCATGAAATTTGACATAGAGTCATCAAAACAATAAAAAATTAATTCAATTCAATCGCTTGGCCTTTTACCGAACTTAGTTCGTATATTTACAACAATTATACTGCTAAATATTGATGCTGAACCCAATATCTTTACAATAATAGCCTTTACCATTCCAAATGAACCTAGAAACTGTAATCTGATATTGCCATTACCACTGTTACCATTTGTAACGGATGTCGGAGGTGGCTGACCAACAAATTTAAATCTGTGATTAATGTAATTTGGTATTTATGTACAGTATATACTCAGGCACACAAACCCATAGCTGGGGGTGGCCTACTCGAGACACAGCCCAAACAGGGACAACACACACAACACAGACAAATATGACTCCACTGTATTTAAGTATCAAATTCATCCAGTATCCTATTCAGGAAGTATATTAATTGATCTATCTATCTATTGCCAGACGCCTTGAACCCCAAAGGGGTGACCACGAATGAATCCCCTCTATGCACCTCTGTCAACCAGTGCCCCTCCTCCCACCCAACACCACTCTCACTCATACACCTCTCAACTCCCATGATCCTTCCACCACATTCTCGGTCTGCGTCTTCCTCTTTGCCCTTCCACCTCACTCTTGTACACTCTCTTAGTAATTATCTTGCTCACTGTCACCATACTTTCCACATGACTGAACCACCTCATGGCGTTCCTTTTCACTCTCCAGCACATCCTTTCTCAGCCAATTAAAATTATTTTGGGGTAGCTAGAAATGAGTAAAATAAAAATAAGTTATCTGCCAGACCTATGAGAGTTCCTTATGGAGCTCAGTGGTCTGGTTAATCTGCTTTACTTACCTTACCTGAAGGTTTGGGTCAGTATCCCTACAGGAGGGATACCTCTACCTACCCTACCTTTACAGTACCGGGTACACATAAATCACTGGGTGTATTGAGGTGCACACAAGCAGAGTCAGACAAACCACAGTCAAAACAAAACGGGTAAACTTCTTGCCCAAGGTCTTACAAGGAGGTAGATGTACGGCTGGTCATTCAATAACCCTGGAACCAGATACAGGTCTTTCTCGCTTTACGATTGGGTTGCGTTCTTGAAAACCCGATATTAAATAGAAAAATCCTATAGTGAACCCTAAAATTAATGGGGTAAATGGGGATGCATTCTCACTTCTCGGACCAGCCAACGCCTAAAAACCTGTAATATTATCGTAAATCGGGGCATCGGATAGTGAGGGGAACCAGATACAGTACTCAGAGAAGCTATGGTGTAGCAGCAATCATACCGAATAATTACTCTTGTGGTCATAACTTGCCAATTCTTTAAAAATGAAATAAATAAATAAATAAAAAAACTAAAGAAGCCAAAAGTTGTTATACTGAGTAATCATGATATCTATCAGTTGAAAATGCAATTCAATGCTCTCCATTAGCATGCCTCGGTCACCAGACACCAGCTTATCATGCTACGCAAGTCTCTGTAGTATCCCTGTCCTTAACCTTTTCACTACCAGGTCGTCAGTTTACCTTTTATTATGGCTGAAGTTAGACGGTTTTATGCAGTTGAAAAAAAACTTTCTTAATTCAGAGGGCATATTGAGATCATATTTACACCTGTGAGACGAAGAGTTGCATTAAACAATAAAGGAAATTTTCTAATGGTAGCCAGAGTATAAATAAAATACGTCTTGGGTCTCAAGGGGCTAAGCCTGAGATGGTTTGAGAACTGCCGCCATCAGAGTTACATCGTAATTTAAGATGTTTCAAAACCCTACCTTTTGTGTAAGATCTTTGGGACAGGAAGTTGTACTTTATGTATGATTGGTGCTTGTCTGCTTATAGTTCTGTGTTCCTCTTATCATTCTCACTTCATCATGGCACATACTCATTATTCTCTCAACAGGATTGGTTTATTACGCTGTGTTTCAGTAGTGCGGCAACATTAAAGATTTCAACGGAAATAAAGTTATATAAATATTATGTGTTTTAATAATATATTTCTTCAAAAGATGTAACTATTTTTAATAACTAAATAAAATAATAATTCAAGTATCTCATAGCCTACCTAAATTTTAAATATTATTTATTATACTCACAAAATGTACAAACTGGCATTGATGACGTATCATTTGAGTACCGGTAAATGTTTTCTGGTCTTCTATCCTTTCAGTAATTATTTTCCCCATCAGAGTATTACTTGTTTTATCCCATTACTGCAAGAGATAGTACAGTCGCGCTAATAAGTCATGTCTCAGCTGTCATTACGTTTGGCTCGCTCTGTGCTGTATTAATGTCTGTCAGATGTTGAATAGGGTGGGTAAGTGTAGGAAGGTGTTTGTATATCTCACTCGAAACTAATAAATCAAGTTTTAGATATTGCCGATCACTAATTATTGATCAAAATATACAAGGTGCCAAGACATCACTTATTAGGCCGACTGTACACTAGGGCCTATTGAATTGGGTAAAAATTTACCAGAACGTCCCGGACTTCCCAAATTGACTACGGTAATTCCTTGAATGTGACGATAGTGCGTTGTTATGTGTGCGATTAGTTTGCTTGGGAAACAGATTAACTTGCTCATGTAGTGATGTACACCCTATGTGGTGGATTGTGTTCTTTTATTTCAAAATTTGATTTTATTAAGCGTTATTTCCACATAGCGATTTTGATCGAGTTCTTTTGCTATTATCTTGTGTCATCCCTGGTTTGGTTTGTTTAGTTTGCAAGTTTTACATTATAATAAATACTGTAATATCTTGATGCAGTTTTATGTTTAGTAATTTCATAATATTGTTTTGCTAAATCTGCAATACGTTATTTCCACATACGGTAGTGATTTTGATAAGTTTGTTTGTCTTTCTATTGTGGAGTTTCTGGTTTTGGTTGGTTTGTTTTGCAAGTTTTACATATGAATTATATTTTCCTTTACTTTTTCCTGTTCCTATTTTCTATTCCTTTTCCTCTTCACTTTACTCTTTCCTGTTCCTTTTCCTCTCACTGTATTTTTGTCCTATTTCTATTAATTTTCCTCTCACTTTACCTTTTCATGTTTCTATTCCTATTCCTTTCACTTTACTTTTTCCTATTCCTTTTCCTCTCACTTTACTTTTTTCCTATTCCTTCCTCTCACTTTACTTTTTCCTGTTCCTATTTCTATTTCTCTCACTTTACTTTTACCTATTCCTTTCCTCTCACTTTACTTTTTCTTGTTTCTATTCCTATTCCTTTTCCTCCTCACTTCACCTCCGGATTTGCTCTTCTTCCCACTCAGTTCTTCCTTCTCTCTCTCCTGTCGTTCTCTCTTTGCTCTCTGCTTATCGCTCTGGTCCTTGGTCTTCACCGTACCGGCGTTCCTGGTCTTCAATAACTGGTCCTCGGTCATGGGCTCAATCACGGCCCCGAGCTGGGTGGTAACGGCCGGCATGGTCAGCTTCTTGTGGGTGGTCTCCGGGACGAACATTCTGCCGATAGGGGCGCGGACGGAGGCCTCAAAGTCCTTCACGCTCTTGAAGGGGTACGGCAAATCGCTCACCTGCAAGAAAGCATATTTAGTTCAAAATACAACCCCCCCAAAAAAAAGTTGCTGCATTGACTACTGAAATTCAAGAATAACGGTAATTACATTTTCCTTAAAATAATGTTCACGCCTAAGAAAGACTGGTGAAAAAGGTGAATGGTATCAAATTTTAATTTCACAATAATTACTGACCTAAAAAGAATGAATGGAACATCATGTAAATAGTACAGCAATTTAAAAATATTTATAATAAAATGGCCTTAGACTTAACATACCAGTAACTCCTTCACATTTATGAATGAGTAAGACAAATTGATCTTAAAAACTGTATAGACAATATGTTCAATGGTAATTACATTTTCCATTATTAAAATACCGGTACCTTGCCTAGGAATGAATATAAATTAAGATACCATATATAGTAAGTTCCTTATGCTCTTCAATGAAAGAAAATTGTTGGCCTATAAATGAATGGAAAATAAGGTAAAAATAACAATCATATATTAATGGAAATATGGTACACAATAATGGTTTTGGTGAGAACATTCTATCTAAAATATTCCTCCATCTTACCATTGCACTGCGAAGATTATCATGAACATCTGCTGCCTCGTTGTAGATCACGTTGCCAATGGTAGAATCCTTCCTCACCTCCTTAGGGGCGGCAATTCTACGGAGGATAAAAACTTAAAGGTGGTGGGGCATGCAAAATTAAAATTAATTTATAATGTATTTAAAGAGATGTTTAGATCTCCAGTAATCAACCTGACTACTCCTTTGTCAAAACTAATCTTCAATATTAGAGAACAAATCAAAAATAGATATTGAATTGCGACCCCTTGCAACTAGTACAGTACCTGTACTGTACTCACGTGAGGATGTGACGTAGGCCCAGGCAAACATTTGGGAAGTAAACATCAGCAAGTATAGCAAAAATGGTGAATAAGTGTGCTGTTTTCGGGTGTAGCAACATCCCTGGACCAAACATAGCACTACACAAGTTTCCAAGTGATCCATACCATTGTAACAAATGGGTGAAGTTTATACAAAGAACCAGAGTGTGGGAGGCAAAGCCCAAAACAAGCTTCATATGCAATGGACATTTTCGTGATGAATGCTTTGACAAAAAAGTGCGGTGGAGTATGGGTATGGCTAGATGCACCCGCTGATTGCCTATACGGACTGGGGTCTTGTCACGCCCAGTGCCAGGTCCGTATATATACAGACTCGCCGAAATAAAATCGTAGCAGCGAAACGACTGCACCTATAGCTTTCATATTTCTACCACATGTACCTTACCCTTCTGGCTTCTTGCTACCACCACCCCAACCCCCTCTCCCAATCCACTCGCCGACCATGGGTCGCTGCATCAGGCCATCACAAAGGAAAATATGTGGCGGCGAAACGACTGCACCAATTGGTTCCATATTTGTGTGACAAGTCCCCTACCCTTCTGTCTTCCCCCCACCACAACCCCAACTTCCTCCCACCACCCACTTCCAGCCTATCCGTAGATCATCACATAAAAAATTTAAAATCTGTGGTGGCGAAACTACCTCCCCAATCGGCTCCATATTTGTAACAGGAGTCAATTACCCTTCTACCTTCCCCACACCATCCCCCAAACCACCCTCCCACCCATACATGATTGCCAATTTCAGGAGTCAGGAGAGTGGATAATATGGGCTAACTTAAGCCTAGCCCAAATTATACAGTCAGCGTCGATGGATATAGGCCTAAACTAGGCTAAAGAAATTTATTGGCTGAAATTCAACTACTAGCAACTAGGCTAAAAAAAAATAAAAAAAAAACAGTGAGTGGCGCAAACATTGTTGGGAAGGATATGTAGTGACCAGGCGTACGGTCATCATGTTTACATAAGTCGATCGCCGCGGTTAAGTTCCCGTCGATTTTTACGTCGATTTTTTCTGTTATGTGCACCCTGTTGGCAATGTATATGATGATGACAATAAGTCATGGAGGCGTGAGGGGCGGGCTTTCATTATTGTATCCAAATGCAGTCAAAATAGACGGGGACATGATCGCTAGCATCCGCCGCGGCTCCGAGTAGTGTAAACAAGGCGGGCGGTAATCCCAGCTGCTTCTCCCTCCTCTCCTGCTGCTGGATCTCGTCCTACAGGTTCATACATATAAGCCTGGACACCACCAATATTCATCACTTGAGGTTCTTCGCCATAATCACGGTTATCACCCTCAGTATTGGCAAACGAATCGGAACTACTGTCACTATCCTCCATTTCCACCTGTCAGAAGAGCTTGTTGTGTTGCTGGGCATACGTCATCAGAGCGCTTAAACTCCGAATCCAGAAAAGTGTCACCCATATCCTATTTTGGCCATTATATAAATAATTAAGCCATTGTAGCAAAAAATATTGCACCAAAAGCTATAGTGCACACTGCCGGTAATGATTGTGGAGGAAAATAATAGCATGCACACCCACCTTTAAGTGTAGTTTCATGTGTTCTTATTATAATGTGAAACTTGCAAAATAAACAAATCAAAACTGGGACGACACAGTATAAAAGCAAAAGAACTCTTCAAAATACCTGTACTGTATTTCAAAATTAATTTGATTAAAGCGTTATTTCTACATAGCAATTTTGATAAGTTCTTTTGCCTATATATTGTGTCTTCCCCGTTTTGATTTGTTTATTTTGGAAGATTTACATTATTATGTCTGGAAGTTGGTTTGGTGTTGGTCTGCTATGCTACAGGCCTGGATCTGAGGCTCGGCCTGCTCATACGTCAAAAATGTTCATTCATCTTTCAATCTAATTCCATATTTCCGGTAACAATAAAGTTGAAAATGCAAGAAATACTGTACAGGTCAAGTGGAATAATAGTAAATTAGCTAGAAATCTCTTGAATCCTGTACCGGTACAGTTAATCAAGTAAGAAATGTCATAATGTATCGTGCTAAAGCTCTGCTGCACGCCGGTCTGCTCAGACCGAAACTCTCAGGGAGGTCTGGGACCTGTGTGTCTAAGCTGGGGATCCAAAAAATGGACCTGGGTCTCTGGATCATCTGGGCGACCTAGATGTGCATGAGTTTTTTTGTTTTGTTTTTGTGTTGTGTTGTCCCTATTCGGACTCTGTCTTGAGCCGGCCACCCCCAGCTGTGGCTGTGGGGTATGTGCCTGGTTATAGTATATACATAGATACATATATATTTTAGTAAATAAACTGTAGATGACATCCAACACTTACCACTTTCTCTATCTCCTACTGATTTAAGTTTCACCCTCAAGCTCTTCCCCTACTTACCCACTTATTATTTATATACTGTATATATATATATATATATATAATACAGTATATATAAATCAAGAAGGGAACCATATTTTATGGTACGAACCTGTATCTTCTCATCTTACTCTTGGACATCTTGATATTAGGTCCGGCCCAGTCACCCCAGCCCGGGAGAGCCAGGGACAGGGGTTCTGGGTTGTCTTTTGATATGGCCTTCTTCTTCTCGGAGCTGGTGGGAGAAAAGAAATTAAGCCCCATGTTCGGCTATTGCAGTATTCTTACACCCGTCAGTCAGTCAGTCAGTCAGTAGCCAGCCCTTACTCCCACATAGGGTAGGGAGGATCAGCAAGAGACACGAAAAAGGAAAAAGAGGTGACAGGAGAATACACCATAACAGAGAAAATGAGGAAGAAATTAACTACAGTACACATCAGTTTGCATGGTAGGTTGGGACGCCCATCATCCACATTCTGTGACCAATGTGTTGGTCAAAGAATGCAATCTTTGCTGGAAAGTGCATCGGGTCAATGACCAATTTTACATTCCAGCATCACGTCCAGGTGGTTTGGTTGATAATACAGCCCAGGGCGCCAGTAAGGATGTAAAGTCCTGTACCTGTAGTTGGGCCCAGCAGTCTCATAATGGTTCCTGGAGGTGGTAATATGGTGCTGGAGCCATGGGGGGGGGGGGACTCTCACATAACTGCTCTGTTGCCTTTAGGAATAACTCTTTAACCACCTTTGGCTGACCAGGGCTCACATGTGCATGTATCTAGGGCGTTGAAATATATAACAAAATTCCAAATGGATTTTGAGCGGATCCTCCTCTGGAGTGTGTTCCTCGCCTGGTTAACTCCCAAGGTTGGTCTCTTGCCTAGGAAATTGATAATGAGGGAATGGCATTTGTGTCTGGGATATAAAGGAGCTGCTTATTTTATTTGTGCATATACCCACCCTACACCAAATAGGGTTAAGAATATACTAAACTCGTCAATAAGGTATTCGTCAGCAAAGGCCTCTCTAATAAGTAACACCTAATTCTTAGCATTAATCATCAATTACAAACCCCAATGTACTTGAATAAACTAATGAAAGCATATGGTCCTCCCGGGATTCGAACTCGGGACACCACACCCAGATTTTTTTTTTTTTTTTTTTAATATTAGTTTAACCAGACTACTGAGCTCCACAAAAGAACTCTCATAGGGCTGGCCCGAAGGATTCGATCAAGATAAATAACTAAACAAGTCAAGATAGATAGGGAAGGGCAGGAGGGGAACAAACCGAGGAAGGTGAAGACACGCAGACATTTCTCGCCATTTCACCAGTTCAGCCGGACCACATGAGCTCCACATCAGAGCTCTTATAGGGCAGGGCCGAAGGATGAGGCAAGAACTGCTACCTAGCAACACCAACCAAGAAGTGATCAGGGCAAAGAATGAGAGATCAGGTCGAAGGTAGAAAAAAATCACAGCGAGAAGCAAAAAATGCATTACCGAAGGGAATCAAGTCAGTCCGGCCACATCAGCAACCGAAGAGACAAACCGGGTCAGGAGTCAACTACCTAGCCAGGCCAGGGAGACATGAGATATAGGCTGCCCGAAGACAGCCGAATGGGACAGAATAAGAATAGAAGGGGAAAAACATAGAATGATGAAAGAAAAACTACTCAAAATTAGTCAAACTGATGACAAAAGCTCAAGGGGAGAGGGAGGGAAATAACCCTAAACCTACCCCATCAAGCCCCAGTCGCCGGCCCCGAAGCCAACCAATCGCGACAAGGAGAGTAGTACCAGGGGGGACCCAGAACATAAGCATCTAAACCATTACACCACCAAACATCCTCCGAATCTTCCTCCTCATTCAACATGGGACAGACAAAATCCTTCCCACATGTTTAAGAATACACTTACTTAAACTCATCAATCAGGTAGTCGTCAGCAAAGGCCTCTCTGATAACATCCTCCGGGTCTTCCTCCTCTTCTTCCCCTCCTCCTCCTGGTCTTCCTCCCTCCTCCTCCTCATCACTATCATCCAAGCCCTCCTCACCGCCAACCACTGTGTCTGGCATGGAGGTCACTAGCTTTTTGGTGCTAACCTAAATGGATAAATAAACAAATAATGAGTAATTAGGCCTACATACAGTAAACTCTGATAAATGATGAAACTCGACAACTCAATTGAAATGCATACTAAACACCGCAAACAAAACATTAACTAAAGTCTCAACACAAAAGATAGCTAAACAGAATTGCAATATGTTAAAAATTACAATTTGTATATCACAAAATACAAAAGTTTATTGAACACAGGCCACCATCTGGCCAGCGCAAAGTTCCGAGGTGAGCATATGCTATTCGCTGTAAGTAGGCGAGAAATCATGATCTCTAACCTCTGTAACTCCCAAACGACGAGAGTAATCGAGCTAATATTTCTACCATGTGGGAAGGGTCAGCCAGAGAATAAGTGTGGAGAGTTACAGCCCATTTGCTCTAGTCCTTTTTGAGTTACAGAGGGTAGAGGTCATGATTTCTCGCCTACTTACAGTGAATAGACTATAGTATATACAGTTAAGGGGGTTCATTTAAGAGGTTCAGGGAGTCAGAAAGAGATATGCATTGTGTCTTGAGTGTACATTAGCTACAAAATCAGTTGAGGTGTAATACATAACTCATGATAAACAAGATTCCTAATAGCTATAAGATACTGATATATAAATGGGATAGTATAAGTTCTTTTGTCTTTATATGGTGTCGTCCCTGATTTGGTTTGCATATTTTGCAAGTTTTACATTATAATTATAATGTAAAACTTGCAAAATAAACAAACCAAAACTTGGACGAACACAGTAAAAAGACAAAACAACTTATCAAAATCGCTATGTAGAAACACCTTACAATAAGCCTACAATAAAGTAACTACTTATAGCTAAAGTAGTACATACGTTAACTACTTATAGCTAAAGTAGTACATACGTGTAGTCTGAATCAATAAAAAAATATGTTATCACTCACTTGTATAAATTGTATAAAATTGTATAAATAAAATCTGTTATCATATACCGGTACTTTACATAATTTCCTTAACCCTCCTGGCCCGGTTGTCATTTTAAAATGACACCACGAATTAAGGGCAGGAGCCCGGGTGTCATTTTAAAATCTGTAAGCTTGAAAGCCTATTCAGCTTGGTCTGAACGCTGTGCGTCCGACGCATGTAAACAAAGCCGATCGTTACGTCACCGCACCTCCGAAAACAAGAAAGAGAAGACTCGTTTGTTATTGTATGTCTGTATGTCGTTGTTTCAGTAGTGAAAAGATCGTCATATTGCTAACATCGCCTGCAAGTGCTCTCCACTGAAATCGTCATCACAACTGAACCAGTTGACATAGAGAGCTCTACTCAACGCCAGTCTACAGATTGGAAACCGCACTACATTTATAGATGCGTGGGAAATTTCTAGCAGTTAAACTAAACAAAAATACGGTAGCCTAGGCCTAGACGTTTTTCGGCCAGATCGCCCGGGTAGCCCACACTGTCATTTTGAGAGCCTGCCCGGGCCAGGAGGGTTAAGAGGTGTTTTGTGTTGGGAGTGAAATATATAAACTAGATTATCACTCACTTGTATAAATTTGGTTGGATCCACATTCGCATATTTCCCTGCTTTCTTGTTGTCCTGAATCTTGTTATTTTTGTTGTTGTTGTTGTTGTTGTCCTCATCCGCACCAGTCTTAAGGGCAACGAAGGCCTTTTGTAGCGCTCCCTTCCCGTTGTCGTTATTTCTATCTGCGCCTTCACTTTCCTCCAGCTGCACGTTTCTCTCCAGTGTCTCGTCGATATTCTCGGCGTTGTGCGTTGTGGTGAAATCGTACTCCTCGATCATAACTGGCTTCTCTTTCTCCAATGGCCTTTTCTTCTTCCGCTCTATCTTCGTCCAGGTTTGGTCGGCGATGATGCCCAGTTTCTCCAGTTTTCTCTTGACGGTTCTTTTTATCCCTTCCTCAGCTTCGTCAAATAGCTCGTCGACTATGCTTGTGGCAATTTCAGTTTGGGGTGCTTGTACAGCTTTGACGACAGGCTTAGCTTTGGGGGATTTCTTGTTTAGCTTTGTATTAGCGGGAGTTTCTGTACGTGTGACTTCAAAACTCTTGGTCTTCTTCTGTTTGGTACTTTTCTGCATTGGACTGGTACCAGGGTCATTTGTTTTCTGCTGCTGATTTGTTTGGGTAGGGGAGATTTTTGGGCTGGCTGCATCCAAAGTTTTTGCCTTTTTCTTCTTGGTTTTAACGGCGATATCTAACTCGGTGATCTTTAAGTTTTGAGCCTGCTTTTTCGTTAACTTTTTCTTCTTTGTAGTTTTTTCTCCAGGTTCCTTCTCCTCCTCTACCACATTCTTTACAAGTTTATCCTTCTTGGTTTTCTTTCCTTTACTTGCCTCTTTTTTACCTTTCTTTATCACTTTCTCCTTTCCCTTCTTTCCCTTTCCTTTCTTCAATTTGGCTGTGGCCTTTGTTTCTTCCACGCCAGAACGGTTATTCTTTTTGTTACCCTTTTTCTTTGGTTCAACTTTTTTCACCTCTTCTTCTTGTTCCTCTTCCTCTTCTTCTATATCTTCATACTCATCATCAACATTATCATCTTTATCTTCTTCCTCCTCTTCCACCTGTTCTTCCTTCATCTCCTCCTCTTCCTCTCTTCTCTCCATCTCCTCATCAAGCTTCTTATCAAACGCCTTCCTCTTGTTAAACTCGTCCCAGAACTTGACGAACTTGGTGTAGCTCTGGTCTTCCTCCTGGGCCCCTCCCCCCGCACTTCCTGCCCCCCCAGCTGGCCCTCCCCCCGCTGACCGATCCAGACTGTTGGTCCAGGGGTTCATGGGGTCGTACGTCCCGGCTTCGATGGCAACTGCCCTCTCCTGGAAAACAAAATAATAATAATAATAAATAAATAAATAAAATAAATAATAATATGCATGTACGTACTCAGGCACATTCCCCATTTTTTTCCTAATATTTGTTTTCTTTCTTTTTAGTACAGTACTGTACATACATTTTTGTTTGGAATAGGCTACATACATACAGGCAATAATAATAAAATAATTAAATAACAGCATAAAGTCAATGATAAGTACATGGAGATATTGAAATGCGTGAAATGAGAGAAAGTATACAGGCTAAATCTAACCCAGTGAAGATTATTGAAGGCTGGGGGTACTTATCTCTCAGTTTGGTAGTGGGTTTTCAAGGCCTAAACACCAGGAATGGGGAAAAAATATATCTATCAATATACTCAGGCACACACCATTATTTATTTTAATTGTAATTTTTGTATACCTGTATATCTTTTTATCTGGGGGTGGCCGACTCGAGATAGGGAAAAAATTAATAAAAGATAAAGCAAGTTTAAGCTTTATAGGATAGCGGAGATTCAACTATTCTGATAGGACCATCTCCTAATATTATTCTACCACTGTGGCATTCCCTTGAAAACTACTTCTATATTCTAGGCAGAATCATCATTATCCATATGACGTAATTAACCCTCTCGCTATCCTGTGGACGCAGGGGTTGCCGATTAGCAATCAGAAATAGTTCTCTCAATCTTATAATTACCTCTTCAAAATTAGTTTTCTGCCCACAGCTAACTGCAGACAACTAAGACTAAGACAACTGCAGAGGTTGAAGTAACTAAATTAAAATGTAAAACTTGCAAACTAAACAAACCAAAATTGGGACAAGGACAATATAAAGTCAAATTAAATTATCAAAATCGCTATGTGGAAACAACGCTTACTAAAATGAAAATTATTAAATAAAAGAACACAATCCACCACATAGGGTGTACATCACTACATGAGCAAGTTAATCTGTTTCCCAAGCAAACCAATCGCACATACAACAACGCACCATCGTCACGTTAAACGTATAGTACGTATAGTACGTCACGTATAGTAAAATCACTTATAATTGTTTTTATTCCCAATTAATAAGATTTTGTAAAATCTGCACTAAAGTAGATGACTTTTGGGCTAGAGCTAGGTTACTATACAGACTCTTAGTGGACAGAGGTTTTGAGGCAAGTAAATTGTTCCATAAATTTAATCTTTTTAGGGTCAATTATTGTGACTGTATTCTAAAATTTGACATCAATAATTTTAATCAAGCATTTTTAACTTGAAGTTTCTTGTATAACCTCTGCTTACTTTTTGTCTGTATTTATTGTTTATCTTTTTCTTTTTCTATTATTATTATTATTATTATTAATATTGATGATTTTTTAAATTTATTGTTCTTGTTAAAAGAGTACTCTTTGTTTAAATCTGTTGTTACTTCATATTTTGCAATTATTTCTCTTTATATTATATGTATTCATTGTCGATAGTATCAATTGCTTACTTTTGCGATTTCCTTAGTTTATTTGTGCTATAAACGTAGGTTATTGTAGGGTAGTTATTGATAGGGGTCACTTGAAGCATGCTATGCTTACAGGTACCTACCCGATAGCACTATCGTTAGTGATGCTTGTGACTGTATTTTATATATTATTTTGTAATAGTATAGATATCTTATCAATATTTGGATTTTTTTACTATTGTTAATGTCTTTTCATGTTGCAAATTTGTTTTTAAATAATATTTTGACATTTAACATGTAGTTTCTTTATTCATGCAGAGTTTAGGCAAATTTGCCAGAACGTCCCGGACTTCCCAAACTTGACTACTTCCTTTAACGTGACGATAGTGCGTTGTTATATGTGCAATTGGTTTGCTTGGGAAACAGATTTAACTTGCTCATGTAGTGATGTACACCCTAGTGGTGGATTGTGTTCTTTATTTAATAATTTTCATTTTAGTAAACGTTGTTTCCACATAGCGATTTTTGATAATTTAATTTGACTTTATATTGTCCTTGTCCCAATTTTGGTTTGTTTAGTTTGCAAGTTTACATTTTAATTTAAGTTTAAAGGAAGTAGTCAAGTTTGGGAAGTCCGGGACGTTCTGGCAAATTTTACTAAACTCTGCATGAATAAGAAACTACATGTTAAATGAGAAAATTTTATTTAAAAACAAATATGCAGCATGACCAGACATTAACAATAGTAAAAAATACTAATATTATTAAGATATCTATACTATTACAAAATAATATATAAAATACAGTACAGCACTCACTAACGATAGTGCTATCGGGTAGGTACCTGTAAGCATAGCATGCCGCAAGTGACCCCTATCAATAACTACCCTACAAATAACCTACATTTATAGCACAAATAAACTAAGGAAATCGCAAAAAGTAAGCAATTGATACTATCGACAATGAATACATATAATATAAAGAGAAATAATTGCAAAATATGAAGTAACAACAGATTTAAACAAAGAGTACTCTTTTAACAAGAAAAAATGAATTTAAAAAATCATCAATATTAATTATAATAATAATATAATAATAGAAAAAGAAAAAAGATAAACAATAAATACTAATAAATAAATAAAGGTTTCTAAACACCCTGATGGTCACAAAGGCCTTTTA
>CM064571.1:18046384-18287755 GCA_032716605.1 Paralithodes platypus
TCATTTTTAAAATGACACCACGAATTAAGGGCAGGAGCCCGGGTGTCATTTTAAAATCTGTAAGCTTGAAAGCCTATTCAGCTTGGTCTGAACGCTGTGCGTCCGACGCATGTAAACAAAGCCGATCGTTACGTCACCGCACCTCCGAAAACAAGAAAGAGAAGACTCGTTTGTTATTGTATGTCTGTATGTCGTTGTTTCAGTAGTGAAAAGATCGTCATATTGCTAACATCGCCTGCAAGTGCTCTCCACTGAAATCGTCATCACAACTGAACAGTTGACATAGAGAGCTCTACTCAACGCCCGTCTACAGATTGGAAACCGCACTACATTATAGCTGCGTGGGAAATTTCTAGCAGTTCAACTAAACAAAAATACGGTAGCCTAGGCCTACGACGTTTTTCGGCCAGATCGCCCGGGTAGCCCACACTGTCATTTGAGAGCCATGCCCGGGCCAGGAGGGTTAAGAGGTGTTTTGTGTTGGGAGTGAAATATATAAACTAGATTATCACTCACTTGTATAAATTTGGTGGGATCCACATTCGCATATTTCCCTGCTTTCTTGTTGTCCTGAATCTTGTTATTTTTGTTGTTGTTGTTGTTGTTGTCCTCATCCGCACCAGTCTTAAGGGCAACGAAGGCCTTTTGTTAGCGCTCCCTTCCCGTTGTCGTATTTCTATCTGCGCCTTCACTTTCCTCAAGCTGCACGTTTCTCTCCAGTGTCTCGTCGATATTCTCGGCGTTGTGCGTTGTGGTGAAATCGTACTCCTCGATCATAACTGGCTTCTATTTCTCCAATGGCCTTTCTTCTTCGCTCTATCTTCGTCCAGATTTGGTCGGCGATGATGCCCAGTTTCTCCAGTTTTCTCTTGACGGTTCTTTTTATCCCTTCCTCAGCTTCGTCAAATAGCTCGTCGACTATGCTTGTGGCAATTTCAGTTTGGGGTGCTTGTACAGCTTTGACGACAGGCTTAGCTTTGGGGGATTTCTTGTTTAGCTTTGTATTAGCGGGAGTTTCTGTACGTGTGACTTCAAAACTCTTGGTCTTCTTCTGTTTGGTACTTTTCGCATTGGACTGGTACCAGGGTCATTGTTTTCTGCTGCTGATTTGTTTGGGTAGGGGGAGATTTTTGGGCTGCCTGCATCCAAAGTTTTTGCCTTTTTCTTCTTGGTTTTAACGGCGATATCTAACTCGGTGATCTTTAAGTTTTGAGCCTGCTTTTTCGTTAACTTTTTCTTCTTTGTAGTTTTTTCTCCAGGTTCCTTCTCCTCCTCTACCACATTCTTTACAAGTTTATCCTTCTTGGTTTTCTTTCCTTTACTTGCCTCTTTTTTACCTTTCTTTATCACTTTCTCCTTTCCCTTCTTTCCCTTTCTTTCTTCAATTTGGCTGTGGCCTTTGTTTTCTTCCACGCCAGAACGGTTATTCTTTTGTTACCTCTTTTTCTTTGGTTCAAATTTTTTCACCTCTTCTTCTTGTTCTCTTCCTCTTCTTCTATATCTTCATACTCATCATCACATTATCATCTTTATCTTCTTCCTCCTCTTCCACCTGTTCTTCATTCATCTCCTCCTCTTCCTCTCTTCTCTCCATCTCCTCATCAAGCTTCTTATCAAAACGCCTTCCTCTTGTTAAACTCGTCCCAGAACTTGACGAACTTGGTGTAGCTCTGGTCTTCCTCCTGGGCCCCTCCCCCCGCACTTCCTGCCCCCCCAGCTGGCCCTCCCCCCGCTGACCGATCCAGACTGTTGGTCCAGGGGTTCATGGGGTCGTACGTCCCGGCTTCGATGGCAACTGCCCTCTCCTGGAAAACAGAAAATAATAATAAATAAATAAATAAATAAAATAAATAATAATATGCATGTACGTACTCAGGCACATTCCCCATTTTTTTCCTAATATTTGTTTTCTTTCTTTTTAGTACAGTACTGTACATACATTTTTGTTTGGAATAGGCTACATACATACAGGCAATAATAATAAAATAATTAAATAACAGCATAAAGTCAATGATAAGTACATGGAGATATTGAAATGCGTGAAATGAGAGAAAGTATACAGGCTAAATCTAACCCAGTGAAGATTATTGAAGGCTGGGGGTACTTATCTCTCAGTTTGGTAGTGGGTTTTCAAGGCCTAAACACCAGGAATGGGGAAAAAAATATATATATCAATATATCAGGCACACACCATTATTTATTTTAATTGTAATTTTGTATACCTGTATATCTTTTTATCTGGGGGTGGCCCCGACTCGAGATAGGGAAAAAATTAATAAAAGATAAAGCAAGTTTAAGCTTTATAGGATAGCGGAGATTCAACTATTCTGATAGGACCATCTCCTAATATTATTCTACCACTGTGGCATTCCCTTGAAAACTACTTCTATATTCTAGGCAGGATATCATCATTATCCATATGACGTAATTAACCCTCTCCCTATCCTGTGGACGCGGGGGATGCCGATTAGTATCAGAAATAGTTCTCTCAATCTTATAATTATCTCTCCAAATTAGTTTTCTGCCCACAGCTAACTGCAGACAACTAAGACTAAGACAACTGCAGAGGTTGAAGTAACTAAATTAAAATGTAAAACTTGCAAAACTAAACAAACCCAAATTGGGACAAGGACAATATAAAGTCAAATTAAATTATCAAAAATCGCTATGTGGAAACAACGCTTACTAAAATGAAAATTATTAAATAAAAGAACACAATCCACCACATAGGGTGTACATCACTACATGAGCAAGTTAATCTGTTTCCCAAGCAAACCAATCGCACATACAACAACGCACCATCGTCACGTTAAACGTATAGTACGTATAGTACGTCACGTATAGTAAAATCACTTATAATTGTTTTTATTCCCAATTAATAAGATTTTGTAAAATCTGCACTAAAGTAGATGACTTTTGGGCTAGAGCTAGGTTACTATACAGACTCTTAGTGGACAGAGGTTTTGAGGCAAGTAAATTGTTCCATAAATTTAATCTTTTTAGGGTCAATTATTGTGACTGTATTCTAAAATTTGACATCAATAATTTTAATCAAGCATTTTTAACTTGAATTTGATGGTATAACCTCTGCTTAGTTTTTGACTGTATTTAATTGTTTATCTTTTTCTTTTTCTATTATTATTATTATTATTATTAATATTGATGATTTTTTAAATTTATTGTTCTTGTTAAAAGAGTTACTCTTTGTTTAAATCTGTTGTTACTTCATATTTTGCAATTATTTCTCTTTATATTATATGTATTCATTGTCGATAGTATCAATTGCTTACTTTTGCGATTTCCTTAGTTTATTTGTGCTATAAACGTAGGTTATTTGTAGGGTAGTTATTGATAGGGGTCACTTGAAGCATGCTATGCTTACAGGTACCTACCCGATAGCACTATCGTTAGTGAGTTGCGTGTACTGTATTTTATATATTATTTTGTAATAGTATAGATATCTTATCAATATTTGGGTATTTTTTACTATTGTTAATGTCTTGTCATGTTGCAAATTTGATTTTAAATAATATTTTGACATTTAACATGTAGTTTCTTTATTCATGCAGAGTTTAGTAAAATTTGCCAGAACGTCCCGGACTTCCCAAACTTGACTACTTCCTTTAACGTGACGATAGTGCGTTGTTCTATGTGCGATTGGTTTGCTTGGGAAACAGATTAACTTGCTCATGTAGTGATGTACACCCTATGTGGTGGATTGTGTTCTTTTATTTAATAATTTTCATTTTAGTAAGCGTTGTTTCCACATAGCGATTTTGATAATTTAATTTGACTTTATATTGTCCTTGTCCCAATTTTGGTTTGTTTAGTTTGCAAGTTTTACATTTTAATTTAAGTTAAAGGAAGTAGTCAAGTTTGGGAAGTCCGGGACGTTCTGGCAAATTTTACTAAACTCTGCATGAATAAAGAAACGACATGTTAAATGTCAAAATATTATTTAAAATCAAATTTGCAACATGACAAGACATTAACAATAGTAAAAAATACAAATATTGATAAGATATCTATACTATTACAAAATAATATATAACATACAGTACAGCACTCACTAACGATAGTGCTATCGGGTAGGTACCTGTAAGCATAGCATGCCTCAAGTGACCCCTATCAATAACTACCCTACAAATAACCTACATTTATAGCACAAATAAACTAAGGAAATCGCAAAAGTAAGCAATTGATACTATCGACAATGAATACATATAATATAAAGAGAAATAATTGCAAAATATGAAGTAACAACAGATTTAAACAAAGAGTACTCTTTTAACAAGAACAATAAATTTAAAAAATCATCAATATTAATAATAATAATAATAATAATAATAGAAAAAGAAAAAGATAAACAATAAATACTAAATAAATAAATAAAGGTTTCTAAACACCCTGATGGTCACAAAGGCTTTTAAGTATCCCAGAATAGGCTCAAATCGCATCCTGTGCGTGAATGGGTTAATAAGAACAGTAAAAGAAACTAAGTATAGGTATGTACCGTATAGACTCCGACACTTACCCCATAGCCTAGCTGAGGGTGGAAACTAAGTGAAAAGTATAATTAAAACAAATGAAAACCTATTTATCAACACCTAAGAAAATACAACAATTCCCTGCTCTATAATTGTTGTTTACCTTGAGCAATTCTTCCATCTTCTTGATAGTGTCGTCGTCATCATCATCGTCGCCGTCGTCCTCCCTCGCCGGTTGGTTGACTTTGGAGGTCAGTTCCCGGTGCATCCTCTGGTTCTCCTTCAGCGCTGCCATTGCCTGTGGATATAATTCATATTTTTTCACCAACCCACCAATTAGCTTACAAATAAACCTAGTTAATGTAATCCATGAAACTAATGAATCTATCTATCTGTCTACTCAGGCGCATACCTCATTTTTGTATTTTTTTGTTCTGGGGGTGGCCGCCTCGAGACAGAGCCCGAATAGGAAAACTCTTAACAAAACATGAATGCACACACATCTAGGTCGCGCAGGAGAGAAACCCAGAGACCCGGGCTCAATGAATAACAAATATAATATATAAAGTGGAGTCATTATCAGTTTTTATGAGGAAACTTTACTTCTATCTCCTCCCTCTCACGCCAAGTCTCTCTCTCTCTCTCTCTCTCTCTTTCATGCTCCCTCCAGCACGCACTCTTGAATTGATCATGCTACCACACACTCTTCAACTTCATTCTCAAACTTACTCATACACCAACTCTAATATTCTCTCACTTTAACACTAAAAAAAACAGTCACTCTCTCTGTACCAGCTTGTCTCTAGTAGAAGCCCTAATGCCTTATGTCCCAGTAAACGAGGCCACTTGGACCTCTTGTACACAAAATTAATTAGAGAGTTGGTGAAAACAAATATGAATTCCTGATACCTGCAACTTTTGAACTACTGTACGGTATAGTCATATTAGCATTACCTATCAAAAGACCTACAAACTCACTCTTACTCCTTCCCCATACCTGTTTATCCCTAGTAGCCCTGGATCCCTGTAGATGAGCCCACTTGGACTTCTTGTGCCTCAGACTCATACGTTCCTCCACCCGGGCCCTCTCTAGGTCCTGCAGCACCCCCAGCGCAGCCTCGGGGTCCTTGCGTTGTAGCTCCTCCATCTCTGCTCGCTGCTGCTTCAACTTGTCTCGTCGCAGTAGTCGGTGATGTCTGGGGGGAGTGTTAACTATTCAATCGTGTGACTCGCATCATATTGGTGTCATGAAAACGTTGTTGCAAATCACATTATTTAAATTACATACAGATTTTAAACACTCTAACCATTACACCATCAAGGCAGTTATAAGCATAGCACATGACTACGATTATACCAGGAGACATTTCTGCCATGGCTAATAGTCGAAAGGGAGTTAAAAAAGCAATGACTAAAGTAGGCTGTACAAAAATCACAAGATGAACTTCAATAAATGAAGCAGCAGTTGTGAAGTAAGATCCACGACAAGGTAGGTTAACCCTTTGACTAACGGTGCCATAATTTTAACTTTATTCTGGCCAGTTTAAAAAGGGGCCTCCAGCAATAAACAGGCTTTTCAGTTTAAAAAGGGCCTCCAGCAATAAACAGGCTTTGAACTATCTCACTTAATTCATATCATCACCAACCCACCAATTAACTTACAAATAAACCTAATTAATGAAATTAATGAAACAACGAATACATGTGGTACTCCATGGATTCGAGCCTAGGATACTCGCTTCAAAATTCTGCGCACTAGGCTTTACGCTATCAAGACAGTTAAACGTTTATGCACAAGCCTACGATATATTGTGCTTTCTCGAATACTGCATATTAATCTTAGCATGTACATACACCCAACTGCACTCTTTTTACTACCACAGATCCTTTTTAACCCATACCATAGGATACAGAAATAAAAGCCCCTGCAGTCCCAAGCACTGTGTCAAAAGTGGCAGGAGAGACCACCTTTTCACCTCAAGAAATGGAGCAAGACTGGCCCAGTCACCCTTCAGTGGGTCTTATATAAGCAAAAGTGTTGCCAGACCGGTAGCAGTGCTTAAACAGTCGTGTTAACAACTACAGGGTTGTACAGGCAGTTACAACTTCTTACAAGGAAAGTACATTACTGACGAATATACTCGGGCCTGGGACTGGGGAGTTACTTATCTACTGACGAATATACTCGGGCCTGGGACTGTAAGGGTTAAACTGCACAAAATCGTCTAAATATAGCTAGAATATAATTGAGAAGACGTCGCCGGTAGGGAAGGGGTTGAAGCTGTTGACGGAAGTAGGGGTGTTGCCGTACTTCCTACTCTTGCTCTTATTGTTAAACATGAGGGAGAAGGGGGACCAGAAAAACTACCCATCTGATGACGTAAGTATGGGTGTTGACTTACTTCCTGCTCTTGCTCTTATTGTGCATCATGGCCTTGTGTTCGTAGCGGCGCCGCATCTCCCTCTCCCGCCACAGTTCACGGTTCCTCTCCTTGAGCTCCTGCAGGGACATGGCTTGACGCGCTGCCTGCTCCTCTTTGGTTTCCTGGTGGTGGGAGTAACGGAAGAAACCATCATAATAAAATCTACCTACCCGAGAGCACTATCGTTAGTGGCTAATTCCTTGAACCTGACGATAGTGTGTTGTTATACTGTATATGCGATTAGTTTGCTTGGGAAACAGATTAACTTGCTCATGTAGTAATGTACACCCTATGTGGTGGATTGTGTTCTTTTATTTCATAAATTTCATTTTAGTAAGCGTTGTTTCCACATAGCGATTTTGATAATTTAATTTGACTTTATATTGTCCTTGTCCCAATTTTGGTTTGTTTAGTTTGCAAGTTTTACATTTTAAACTGTAACACTCGGAATCTCTCAAGCCAATTTTTTTTTTTTATCAATTTGTATATTGCAGTAAGCCAGCCACCTTCTCCATTGTATTCTTGTGCACCCACCAAACTAAGCTTAAATGTTTATTATCATTATTATGTAAAACTTGCAAAATAAACAAACCAAAACAGGGACGACAAAATATAAAGACAAAAGAACTTATCAAAATCAACAACAACATCAAAATCACTTGTGTGGAAATATGATCTGTTCCCATGTATGCATGTCTATGTCTACCTCTCTCTCATCTACCTTGTTTTTTTTTCTTTCTACCTCTCTTACTTGATTCTTGCATGAAGGTCTATGTGGTATGGCCCAATAAACCCTGCCACAGACTCACTCTCTACAGCCAGAATCACACAAGAGCTTTTAATAGTCAACATTCTATGATCAACAATTTTCTGGCAATATTTCTAGAATATACTGCACTGGTATCGGAAACTAGACTGATGGTAGATGCATTTAGGTGACCAAAATGTTTTAAATGTTGATCTCTTAAGCTGCCAGACCAGTGTTGAGCATAAATGATAAGGGAAAAGTGCTTGTGTGATACTGGCTTTACTCACCACTTTCTGTTCCACCAACTTGGCCCCCTGCAGTAATCCAAACACCTTCTCTTCCAACGTAGTCTTGGGCTTCCACTCCTGTTGTTCCACCTTTTCCACCTGTGAGTAGCGGAGGTCGGGGCGCTGGAGAGGGAAGGACACCTGCTCTGCCTTCCGCCGACGATCCACTAGCCGAGCCCATTTTTCAGACTCGATTGCTACTTTCTCAAACCCGGCTGCACGCTTCGCCTGTTTGGGGGGAGAACATGATTTTAGATATTTCAATACAATAATATCTATTGTGGTGCATTCGCTATTACTGTACTGATTTTTAATTGCTATAATTACCAAACAGCTCAAGTAAAGTATAGGCCTATGGGATTTACTACTGGCTTTCTGATGGACTTACTATCTACTGACATAATATATACCTTTGTTATCAGTCCTCATTGTCATGAACATTGTAAGGCATATTAACCCTTTCAGGTCCTGGGGTTGCCGTTTATTATTCAGAAATATAATTCTCTTAATCAAATAATTACCTCTCCAAAATTAGTTTTCTGCCCACAGCTCGCTCAAAGACAACTGCAGAGGTTGAAGTAATTAAACTAAAGGTTTCTAAACACCCCTGATGGTCACAAAGGTTTTAAAGTATCCCTGTAAGGACGCAATTGCGTCCTGGTGTGCGAAAGGGTTAATTTTTTTAAGCATTGTAAGAATTGTAAATGTTTCATAGCAATAAATTTTTTGAATTGAATTGAATTACAGTACATACTAACTGATTGACAAAAGTACAGTACGGTACTATAGGTAGGTAGCGCCAACAAACTTGACAAAAATCTTGATCCTTGACTTCTCTGTAACTCAAAAGGGCCTAGAGCAAACTGGCTGTAAATATCCACACCCACCTTCCTAGCGATGGTCTTCTCCACGGGTATATCAAGGGTGGTGAGTCTGGGTATGGCATGCTTGAGTTTGGTGGACTGTAGCCGCTTGAGGAGCCGGTCTGTGTCCACGCCACTCGGAGCACCACCCAACGATGACGTCCGCACCAACCGCTTGGCCTCACGTCTGTCACAAAAAGGGTGTCAAACCAGAGCAATTTTATTTGAAGACTTGAATGAAGATGAGAACGAATACAACCAAAAAATTAACATGAACTAGCATTGCTTTGACCATTTTCATCACTTCCATAGATATCATTTGAAGTATAAACCATCATTTTGTCTTTACATATAATTATATACAATAATTAAAACTAACCGTCCTGGTGGTGTAATGGTTAAGAGTGTTTTAAAATCTGTGTATGATAACCAAGGTTCGAATCCCGGTGGATCACATATATGCTTTCATTAATTTCATTGGAGGTGTTTGGAGTTGTGGTGAAGTTAATAAAAATATACAATATAATGGACTCTACTTTTATTAGGCACCCCGGTCACAAGCAGTCAAAATATTAAGTGATGCGCTAAACTGAAAGAATATTGAGATGTTCCATTAATTTACTTATACTGTACAGTATTTTGTTGTTACAGGTGTGCATGTGTGTATATATTTGTACATAATATTTTTGTTTTACAGTACATTTGTTACCGGTACTGATGATCATAAACTTCAGATTTTTTTTAGATGAAAAATAGAAAGAATAAAGGAAAAATTAAAGGAAAATGAGAGAGCTTGTGAATCCACTCGGAGAATTGGCTCTCATGACAAATAAAATACCAGCATATTACTATAAATATTATATCCTTTACCTTTTGTTTTTATTAAGCTTGATGATATCTGTGAGTAGTTTTGAGTGCGAGGCATCATCCCCAACAGTTCCTCCTCCTTCTCCATCGCTCCCACCACCATCATCACCGCCATCTCCTAGGCCTCCCGAAACGAATAAAGCTTCATCCTCCGCCTTTCGCTGTCTGGAAAACAAGATACCAGGGTTACATTAATATTTTTATAATAACTGTACCGGTAATTAGGTAACTCCTCTAATTTCAAAGTTGCAACACCCCATTAATCATTAGATAGTTGTTGTTGTTGTTGTTGTTGTTGTTGTTGTTCCCCAAGCTGCCTGGCCGAACAGCCCCAAGGCCTCGAGCAAGCCAAGGCCATAACCGAGCACCCCCACAGAACCCTCCCTGCCGACCACAATAAAGCCTGGGTGACCGAAGCCACTCCATGGCGGGGAGCTGAGGAGGGTGCAGAAACGCCCGGGAAACCAAAGCCACACCCAGGGCCCTGTGCCCCTCAGCAATTATGAAAAGAAAGTTGAGGGGGCAAAGGAAAAATGTGACGCTTTGGCTTCCAATCTTGGTAAACTGGGAGGTCAATCCACGGAAGAGACGCTGTCACTTGAGATCTAGAAAATATGTAAGTAAAAGGAACAGTCAGAGTAAGCTATGGGTATGGCAGAGATCGCTCAGTTCTCACTCTGATAGACCAGCCCATCACCACTCATTAGATAGTACTGTATATACTGTACCACCATCATCAGCCAACATATCTATTGTACTGATCAGATAATGACATCCTGAATATACAGTACCAGATTAGCCTAACCCTTGTATTCTCAAATAATTCCTTCCCTTCGTAGCGCTGTTAACCCACACTGTACCGGCAACATCCTTTGAATTGTATGCTAGCGATATTTAGACGATTTTGTATAGTTTGAGAAGGATCTGTGGTAGTAAAAAGGGTTAAGTGAGATAGTTCGAAGCCTGTTAATTGTTGGAGGCCCTTTGTCAATTGAATAAAATTATCTAATAGACTAATAGTAGCCAGAATAAAGTTAAAAGGACGGCACCCCAGAACAGTATGGGTTAATAGACGAAATAACGTGAAAAATTATGTTACCTTTAGATATGGAAATGCTAATCCATATAATCTCTGTAAACAAAATTAATTCCCACAATATTTGTTCAGTATTAGACGCTGCGAAGGAAAAGAGTTGCTTAAGGATACCACCCTAAGAAATTTCCTAAATCTCCATAAGCAGAGAATTATTTAGACCAACTAAGGCCTAGGCCTATCCCAGGAGATAATTTTATAACTTACTTGATAGAGCTTATCTCAAATTTGGTCATGGTGGGGCATTTATCCAGAACTTGTTGATGATGAAGACTTCCACAAATCCATGCAATCTTCAGGAATCGATTTCACATCAGTATCAATTCGGAACTCTGTAAATGTGAGAAAGAAGTTACACATACATACACATAGGCCTACACACTAGCCTATAGGCCTATATTTATACAAATTATTGGTAGCCTACACTAGGCGGAAAATATAACCAAAACTACCACTAATTTTCCCATGGTTTTTCTTTTTGGTTTTAGGTAGTTTGCATCATTATACAGTAGTTGAAATTAGTTACAATCCCCGGAAAACTTTATTTCTCCCATTATCCGGACCAACAATCTTAAAACACTCAGATCATCAGATGGAAGTTATTTTCAGAGTAAATATACAATTTTGTTTGCCTTTGGATACAGGATGGGTTGAGGGGAGCTTTGCCCCCACTCACCCCCCCCATGACTTATTGAAATCAGCATCTATTTTAACAGTAAGGGGCTTAATAAGAGTTTCACTGCTATCAATAGGGAGACTTATAGGGAGAGTTCTTTGTTTTTACAGTAGTTTATATAGTGTACATAAAATGTATCTCCGGAGGTTGAAACACATCTTAATATGATCTTTGCAACATCCTTATCCTATACTAGCCTTCAAATATTGAGAAATAATTAGTGGTAGTTTCGGTAATAAGTACCCACTAGGCCTAACGATATTTGCTCTTTATAAATATTAGGCTAGGCTAAGGAGGAATTTCAGGAAAGATGTAGGCTAGTATCCGTGCGTAGGCTACGCCGCGTACGGTCATGTTCACATAGGTCATAGCCTACGCTCGCGGTTTCGTTTTTGTTTTTTCTGTTATTTGCCCCTTGCTGGCATTGGCAATATAGGCTATCCTAGCCTAGCCTATATGATGAATTGATGATGACAATAAGTCATGGGGGGAGATGATGGCTTCAACCTAGGTCCTAGACTATTATTGTAGGCCTATCCCACGGCAGTCAAAAATAGCCGGGAACATGATCACAAGCGTGCAAATATTTTGGGTAAATTTCTATAATTGCACCTATCCGAGCTAGGCCTAAAACAAATAATATTGTACAGTATTTAACAGGAAGGTACGACGAGGTAAGTGATGTGGTATAGGATAATAGGTGGCAATATGCGGAAATGGAGTAAAGGGCATTCCGCCCCCTCTGACAAAAGTCTATCAATCTAGATGCGACACAGATTTTACAATGTTTCAGAGAGACATTAGCCTAACCTAACCTTACCTAACCTATCCTAGTATTATGGGTGCCCCCACACCCCCGCTGGTTGGGTAAAACGGTAGAAATCCAGTTGGGGTGGAGTGAATAACCGTAGATTGGTAGCATTCAAGGAGACTACATCAGGACTCTTCTTCTTCTTCTTCTTCTAACCTCTGACCGGGTATAAGCTATCCCAGTGTTTACTAGCCTATACCCCTTTGAAAGGACATTAGGCCTAGTGATTAGCCTAACCTAACAACCTTACCTAACCACGGGGCTGTTCGGCCAGGCAGCTTAGGGAACAACAACAACCTTACCTAACCTATCCTAGTATTATGGGTGGGGGCTGCTGCCCCCACACCCCCACTATTAGACATCTTTGACAGATTTTTGGTGTATTTTTCTGTGAAAAGGGTATTTTTTCAATTTGTCAATAACGAAAATCCTCCATGCGGACTAGCCTAGGCTATATGGAGAAAAATATGGCGAATCTGTTGGTGCCTATTTTCCCTAATAAATTGTTTCTAATAAGGCGGATGTAGTGACCTTGAATATTATCGTCATGTATACTGTACATTGGTCGATCGCTCGCGGTTAGGCTAGGCTAAGTTCCCGTCTATTTTGACGGCTAATTTTTCTGTTAGGCCTATTGGAAACAATTTATTTTAATACCACGAATTTTCCGAGTGTTTTTTATAAACAAAATTGGTCATTTGCATCAATATATAGTGTTTGTAATTAATTAGAAATCTCGGGAAAACCTATTTTCCCCATTAGGCCTATCGATCGATGTTGAGACACGCTCGCTCCCCGATAGTGATTTGAAAAGACATTAGCCTAACCTAACAACCTTACCTAACCTAACCTAGTATTATGGGTGGGGGCTGCCGCCCCCACACCCCCGCTGGTTGAGTAACCTACTAGCCTAATCCCTTAATAAAAAAAAAAAAAAACAAAAAATTGGCTGTCAATTAGCCTAGGCCTATACGAAGGTGAAAGAAAAGTCGATGAAGTCTATGGTGTTTACTCTGCAATCTTCAGCTTGATTGTACATTGATAACGGGAAAGTACCGTATTGACAACCTTTTTACGAAAATTAAATTTTAGTACCATACTTTTATATTAGGTTTTTCCCGAGGGTTTAACACATTTTCAGGGTGTCAAACGAGAGCCGAGTCCATTTGTTTTAGTCTTTGTAATTGTAATGTTTAGATACAATTAAGTGAATTGTCAAATTGTGTCTTTAGAAATGATAAAATTACCAAAAACAAAGTTATTGTATGTTAATTTTCTTTTATTCCTTCTCATATTCATTCAAGTCTTCAAACAAATTTGCTCTGGTTTGACACCCTGCACATTTTCATATGCTCTTTAGAGCTATCGATGACTGAAAGTACCGTATTGACAACCTTATTACGAAAAAGACATTTTAGTACCATACTTTTTTATTAGGTTTTGCCGAGGGCTAAAACAAATGGGACAATATAAAGATGATGTAATTAAATTCATACATCGATTTTATCGTGGCCTACAGGTTTCTTATACCATGTATTTCATTCCTAGCCTATATGTCTAAATGCGCGTAAAAATGTATTACTGATCTTGAAAAAAACAAAATATCCTCTATATCGCCTACGTCGCAAGAGGTGGGTGGCTTTGTTTACATCCGCCAAGAAGAAGAAGCGTTGGGGAAAATTTGGTTTTTGCCCCCTACTGTTTAAATATATGACGATTTCAATAAATCTTGGGGGGGGTGAGGGGGGGCTTGCCCCCCCCTCTACATATTTTTTATCCAACGGCAAACGGTTATGGCCAAATAGTTATTTTTCGCGAGTGAAGGGACGTGTTTTTAGATTGTTGTTTAATGGGTAAATATGCATTTACGCCTATTTTCATACATCAAAACACCCTTACACAACTCTAAACTACATAAAAACAATCGAAACGATTTTTTAGCAATTTAATTACATCATCTTTAAATTGACCAACAAATGTTCTTATGATCTTTAGAGCATATAGGCCTAGGCTAGATACTAGATTCATTATTTATCTTCAAATATATCAAAAAAATTAGAGGTAGCCTATTAAAATAACATTAAACCGGCCTATTTGCCCCCTGCTGGAAATACATATCAGTTCAGTTCAGTTGGAATTCGGGAAGTTTAGCTTTAACGTCGGCACTTCCCTAAGAGGTTTTGTTATCATATGATGACAATTAGTCTTAGGGGGGTGAGGGGAGGCAAAGCCTTATGGTCAGTTCAGTTTCAGTCACTTTAGCAAATATGACCTAGGCTGCTCAAGTTGCTCAACACAACTAGACCTAGGCTAACTCACATTACTATTGTAAACTTGTAGATAATAGGCTACTATACACTCACATTAATGCACACCTGATTAGAATGTCCAAGAGTCCAAGTACATCACTCAAGCAACAACAAAATCAAATAATAAAATTATTTCGAGAAATTTTCACTGACGAATCTCGTGTTTTGCTGAAAATTATATCCGGGTCACACACTATGACAATATTTTACCTTGTTTTATTTCTGGTCATGTTTATTTCAGTAATTCTAATATGAAATTATTATTTTTATTTAGTCTAAGACTTTGTTATCTTAAAATACATTAAGTACACATTTGATGCATATAATATTTATTGTGTAAACATTTGCAATTTTGTAATTATATCACCTACAATAATTTAATACATTCCCCATATATATTTATATATTTTATAATTTAATAGAAACAAACATTTAGAAAACAAATAATGGTAGGTAAATTTCGAAATAAAAAAAACGTAGTACAGTACTTTACTTTTCAAGGATAACTATACTAAATGTATACACCTCGCAACATTCCCTCGAGTTGTCACTACAGAAGGGTTAATACAAAATCAGGAAAATCATATTTTCAGTAACATATTCTTCAAAGTAATGGGGCTTGTAGGCTACCAAAGTGTGAATAATAAATGACATAGAAGAGCGAGATGAAGGGATGGAGTTTGAGATATTATTTGAGACACAGCTAGGGGTGTTAGGTGAGAAGAGGGGTACCGGCAGGATGATAGAGGAGCACGGAGATTATCAATTCACAGTCACCCCCGCAGGGATCAAGGTGTTTGGAAATAGCTTGATATAATTATGCTTCACATATCTGATTATGTCTATGGAACTGCAAACATTCATGTTTCCTAAACATATTTTTTCTCAGATTAATTCCAACTTTGTATAAAATTATCGCTGTTTGGCACCCTGCCAATACGATCGAAGCATGAATGTACGATGCCTCGCTTCCTCAAGTATATCTATCTATAATTATACTCTGGCACGTTTACCTAATTATTAGTATTTTTTATAGCTGCATGGGCGGAGGATCAGATTATGGTCGAGTAGATACGGCGCCCAACTCTCCCACATATACATGGAGTGAGTGGGTTTGAATCCTGGTCAGGATACCTCTCCCACGCCGGGCTATTTGCCCGAGACCGTATCTATCTATCCATTGCCTGACGTCGTGATCCCCGAAGGGGTGGCTACGAACGAAACACCCCCATGCACCTGTCCCCAGTCAGTCGATGCCCCTTCTACCAACCAGCACCGCCTTCATTCATATACTTCTTCATTTCACCTGTCTCAGTTTACCTTTCCCACTCTCCTTCCACCTCGCTCTCGTACACCCTCTTGGTCATTCTCTAGCTTCCCATACGTTCCATATGGCCAAACCATCTCAAGGTGTTCCTTTTCACACTTTCCAGCACATCTACCTCCACACCACACCTCTCTCTTACTTCCTCATTCGTCTGTCTATCCCTCCATGTAACTCCGCACGCACTTCTCAAGTAACTTATTTCCACCCTTCTGCCGCCCGGGTGGAAGAGGCTGTAGTAGGTTAATTCCCAGTAAGAGTCCAATGATTCCTTGTTACGGTAATAGGTAGTATGTATTACTATTGAACATTCCAGTAAGCATCATCGACACATTTCTTTCGCCTGGGTAAAGTACTGTAAGTATAGTTAGTTATGTAGAGCAGATTAACCAGACCACTGAGCTCCATACGGAACTCTCATAGGTCTGTAAGTATAGGATACATGTTTGAAAGGTTGCATACAAAAACAATAAATATTAATAGACTTTATTTCATAAATTGATCATTAAACTTCATTGATATCCTAATAATTATTCTCTACTATACTGTACTATAAAAATAAAAAATACCAGAAACTTAAATACAAAGAATTGATATCGAAAGAAATACTATTTATTATTTTTTGTTTTAAGCTGGCGAGTAACTGACTTATCCCATCTTAATTACAGTACAGTACTTGGCTATTACAAAGTTCTTATGGCCAAATATGGTATTAATTGCAAAAACATGTCTATATAGTATGATGCAGCGAAAATAATAGAGGAAGGGGACACATATTCATGACATTAATTAGTTTTATATTCTGTAAATTTCATATTGTTTCGCTTAATCTTCAATATGTTATTTCCACAATGTTTTTTATATATGTTTTTGTATTTATATTCTGCGGTTAATAGTTTTGTTTTGTTTGTTTTGCAAATTTTATATTGTAATTACATTCATCACACTTCACTGGATTTTAATTACTGATAATTTAGACACTACAAAGTGTTTATATAGAGATAAAAATGATGAACCATATACTATAATTCAATTATTTTCCACACTCCTATCGACCTATGTAGAAACGTATAATTATGATAAATTCTTCCCCTAAATGCTTTTCATATTTATCATAAACCTAAATAACCGTCTCACTTTTTAACGGGATGGGTCGTTTTTTTGGTCCCCCTTCTCCCTCATGTTTAGCCCCATTAGTTTTCAGATGTTTGCCTCATCAGTTTGTCGATTTTAAGACCTTTCGTCCTATTGCTTTGTCAATATTAAGACCTTTCGTGCTATTTAGGTGTCAATTTTTTTCCTAACGATAGTGAGCCTGTAATTTTGTAAGAACTGGCCTTCGGCCAGAACATTTTTCTACCGAAAAATTTACAAATTAAACTAAGAGGGGGATCTAATGGATGTTTTATTAAGTTTGATAGATGTCTAGGGAGGAAACTAGAAAAATAATTAATAAATGAAAAAATCAACCATCCCCCCTTAAACAAACATGAAAGTGTCTCAAACCCTCATTGGCAGTGGTGGCTTTCAAGTACGCTAAGGTGCACAGAGTATATTGTACAAAGAAACGTGATATGTGTGCAAAGGAATACTGGTAACATTAATTGTATAGATGCTACTCCCCACCTCACACTCACTCTCTCTCATGCACACACACATAAACCAATCACACATATCAACACACTAACCTTACACACACACACAGTGGTGATGGGCTGGTCTATCAGAGTGAGAGCTGAGCAATCTCTGCCATACCCATAGCTTACTCTGACTGTTCCTTTACTTACATATTTTCTAGATCTCAAGTGACGGCGTCTCTTCCGTGGATTGACCTCCCAATCTACCAAGATTGGAAGCCAAAGCGTCACATTTTTCACTTGCCCCTCAACTTTCTCTTCATAATTGCTGAGGGGCACAGGGCCCTGGGTGGGGTTTTGGTTTCCCGGGCGTTTCCGCACCCTCCTCAGATCCCCGCCATGGAGTGGCTTCGGTCACCCAGGCTTTATTGTGGTCGGCAGGGAGGGTTCTGTGGGGGCGCTCGGTTATGGCCTTGGAATTGCTCGGGGCCTTGGGGCTGTTCGGCCAGGCAGCTTGGGGAACAACAACAAGAACAACAACAAGAACAACAACAACAACAACAACAACACACACACACACACACCAAACACCACATGGACTAAACAAACCAGTCTTATATATCAGTAGAAAGCTAAATAAAAGTTCTGCTCTCACAAGTTTGTACTTGGTATCATATTTAAACAGCTACTCATATACTCATATAATAAAACATACGCAATATTCAAGTGCTTAAAGATAAAACATTCTTATTATGTAAGTACGGACATACCGGGGTCTGATAAGTTACAATTTCTCTGATACAATGCAGTAATGGACTATCATAAAAATGTGGACAGTCCAAATAATATTACGTATCAGATACCATGTGTCAACAATAATAATCTTAATTCACATACAGTACATAACTGCACACTATTATCTGTAAATAATAATAATAATAATCTGGTCTTTTATTTCTCAAAAGCGCCAGTTCTTTCGTAACGCGTTACACCACAATTAACATAATTGTGGTATTATTCATATACAGTATAAGCTCCAACTGTTGAAAATGGCAGCTACTTAAGCCTGTAATAATTTGTCATCGTGCCACTTGCAAGATTGTAGCTTTTCTGGAAGAGAAAGTCTTGAGCTGCCTATTAAAGGATTCAACTGCATTCATCTGTCTCATCGATAAATGCAATTGATTATACAACCTAGTAACCACATAGGAAAAGGAGACTGCTGGATGGCTCACGGTTCCTTGAGACGCAAAGGATTATCGTTGCTTCGCAAGGTCGCACCCGTGTGTGCCAACAGCTGCTGTAACAGTTCAACAAGGTACTTAGGTTCACCAAACCTAAAGAGCCTTAAAAGTAACGAGACATGCAGTAGTTTAAATTCTATCCTAGATTTAACCGGCAGCCAGTGCAACTCTATTAGATATAAAGTATTGGGGGTTCTCGTGAAACATCAAATATAAGCCTCGCTGTTCTATTTAGCATTGATTGAACTTTCTGCAATAAATAATTAGAGAGACCAATCCATTAAGCATTACAATAACCTATGTGTGTGCATTTGTGAGTTCATTGGTTGTTTTTAAGTTTTTTTGTTATGTTGTGTTGTCCCTATTTGGGCTCTGTCTCGAGTCGGCCACCCCCAGTAAAAAAAAAAAAAAAAAAGAAGATAGATAGATAGACAGATGCGACAAAGGATGATTAAATGAACTAATGTTAGGAGGCAGAGTCTGTTCAGAAACTGTCTCACGGAGTACAAGCTTCTAATTTCTGCATTATAGTCTTACATAATAAATATACAAAATCTCAAATAATATAAAGGATTCATATCACTTTAAAATAAGAATACAGTAGAACCTCGCCCATCCACATTAATCGGGGGAAACCCTCTTCTGGAAATCTGAAAATTCTGGATCTGCCAACAGTCCGAATTTCTTACTCTGACTTCAGGAAAAGTCTGGAAATATGAGTATCTGTGATGTAGTTCGAACAAGATCTTACATCTCCGGACTATATTACTCAGACTTCCGGAAAGTCCAGAATCTGAGTACTGTACTGTATTATAGTCCACATAATATCTCTCACTTTTCGACTCTATTACCCAGATTTCCAGATTCTTCCAAAAGTCTGGGTACGGAATCCAAATTGAAATGCTCGTCCGGAAGTCTTGGGTTTCCGGACGGGCGAAGTTCTACTGCATGTTCACAAATTCTGTATCCTCCAACAAACTAAGGCGACTAATGTAATTCAATTTAACTAAGAAGACATTTTCTCATGTCTACCATGATTTCTTTCATCTCTTACCATCTAAAACAAATTCAACTTCTTGTTATCTGGATCTACAATATTCTCACAAATTAATCGTAGTCATGTACAGTCGGGAAAATAAGTAATTTCTCAGCACTAAGTATATTTTGATAAATAATTGGTATCAGCAACATCTACAGCTTGATTTATTTGTTTCGAGGGAGATTATAATGTAAAACATGCAAAATAAACAAACTAAAACTGGGATGACACAAGATAAATGCAAAAGAACTGATCAAAATCGCTATGTGGAAACAACGCTTAATAAAATAAAATTTTGAAATAAAAGAACACAATCCACCACATAGGGTGTACACAACTACATGAGCAAGTCAATTTGTTTCCCAAGTAAACTGATCGCACATATAACAATGCACCTCGTCATGTTCAATGACGTGGCAGTGCGTTCCACTCATGTAAATAAGTGGAACGCACTGCCCCAGTATGTAGTCGATTCCGAATTAATAAGGGAGTTTGAAAGTAATCTTGATAAAGCATGGGGAAGACAAGATTTGAAGTTTGATTATAAAGCAAAAATACAGAATAGTAAAAATGTTGCGTCTGCTATCGCCGCCGCCAACACCGTGAACGACCGCAGCAGTGCAAGTACTGGTACTGAGCTGGATTCACAGGCCTAGTTTGCCTTTTTCCAGAGGATCTACTGTAAGAAACTGTAAGTAAGAATGTTCAAGGAATTCGTCAATTTGGGAAGTCCGGGACGTTCTGGTAAATTTTACTAAATTCTGTATGAATAAAGAAACTAAAATTTATATCAAATTTTATATTAAGCTAAATTTGCAATTTGACAAGATATCAACAAAAGTACAAAAAACATAATCACTCACTAACGATAGTGCTATCGGGTAGGTACCTGTAAGCATAGCATGCTTCAAGATACACAAACATGTTCCTAGACTTATCCACCCTATTCAATATCTGACAGACATTATACAGTACAGAGCGAGCCAAACGTAATGAAAGCTGAAATATGACTTATTAGCGTGACCGTACTTAACCTGTAACTGTTTTGATGGAGTAACGGTTAGAGTGTATAAGATCTATATGTAATATATTTAACAATTCTTCCTGCTGTTCCTTTCTTTCATCTTTCAGCTATTCACTCGCACAACTCTCTCCTATTCTCTATTATTTTCTTCTCCTGTCTATCGTCATAACAGCTCTCACAACCTTGGATTTCTTCTCCGGTGCTTTTCTCTTCTTCTTCTTCTTGGCATTATCGTTGGCGTCGTCATCCTGGTGGTCGCTGTCGTCACCGTCGTCCCCACCGCCAGACTTCCCGAGGTCACCGCCACCTTGTTGAAACTTTGGCTTCCACACCCATACACACTGGGCTGGAAAAGAAATAGAATGTGAGAAATTATAATGAAAAACTTGCAAAATAAATAAGTAGGCCTAAACTCTTGAACATTAACCTCTATACCGGTAGCCCATAAACGACTTGAGTAATCGAGCTAATATTTTTACCATTTGAGAAGAGTCGGCTAAGGAGTAAGTGTGTGGAAATGTACAGCCCATTTGCTCTGGCCCATTTTGAGTTATAGAGGTTAAGCTTCATAATTTCTGGACTACCTATTTGGAACAGGGTATAGTAGTGGATGGATCAGATCTGGAAATCACTTGAATTGTTATCATCCAAGGAGGGGGTTGTTGTTGTTGTTCCCCAAGCTGCCTGGCCGAACAGCCTCAAAGCCCCGAGCAAGGCCAAGGGGGTTAAACATTTAGCATAATCTCCAATACACGGCTATTAAGTGATATGAGAACATGTTGGCCAAAGTGTATCGTATCAAAATAACATATCTATAACAATAAGAAACATGTCTTGTAAATAAAATTTGTAAATGAAAGATTATCTATCTACCTATCTAACCATATGACCTCCCAACCCCTCTCTGTTATGGCAGACATCAGAGGCGTAGTAGACCAGTGTCGCATTTACGTAAATGCTAGCACCTGATCAACATGATTGATCTGATTATGCTGGTGACAGATAACACTCACAACCACAGCCAGTCCAACAGTCTAACCATCCAGAAAAAAGCTAGAGATTTAACTACAGTAATTGCTCCAGAATATGGAGGCGATTCATTCGTGGCCATTCATGGTAATTGGAGTGAAATTAATAAAAATAGATTATCATTAGGTTCAGGGATATCTCGTAGCAAGGTCGGTCTATATAATCTGTGCCCCATGAATATTCTTTCCTCTCACTTAACCATTAGGCTACCATAGTGCAGTTAGGAATATGTACATGATTAGATTAATATACTGTACAGTATTCGAGAATGGATAATAAGTTGTAGGCTTGCGCATAAACCTTTAACTGTCTTGGTGTGTAATGGTTAGTGTTTAAATAACCCAGGTTCGAATCCCGGTGGATCACATGCTTTCATTAATTTCATTGGAGGTGTTTGGTGTTGGAGTGAAATTAATAAAAATAAATAAATAAAATACTCATATGGTAGTGTATATTTTAACAAAAAGTTTTTGAAACATTAAATACTCCTTGTAACTCTCTCTCACCAGCAGCCGACAGTAGAGCATCCCCCGAGTGAGAGAACAGATTGAGGGACACGATCTTGTTGGTGGTTCCTGGATCACTGAGCTGGTGCATCAGTCGACCGGTGGCCCCGTCAAAGAGGTCAACAGTGCGATACTCACTGCTGGTCAGGGCTTCCTCTATCGCTTGTGCCTGGGCGGGGGTGTCGGAGGAGAGCTGCTTGGTGAAGGCGGGGTCCGGGTAGCGTCCCACCACTAGGAGGTCTCGTAAGGGGTGCCACGTTGCCTGGACAGAAAATGATATAAGTTTGTCATGGTGTAAGGGGGGGCATTATTTAAAACTCTGATATCTTACTTCATATATCTGACACCAGTCTACCTCTATTACAGTAGGTGGGGGCACCTATCAGCCATTCACTGTAATGACGGACTACACTGTAAGGCAGTACAGTTCTGCATAGTGACAAACACAAAATGTTCCCAGTAACCCTCACAACTGCTTGACAATGTCAGGTGGTTAACTATAAAGCCACAGTGGGAGTGTGTGCATGCACGCACACACACACACACACACACACAGGACATACCTTGATTGGTGTAAGGTGTTGGAACTGTCGGTGTGGATGTGGTATAGTGAGGGTGTGAGTGAAGCTGGGGCAGGAGTACACACGGATCTCACTGTGTTGGTCCGTCGTCACCAGTCGGCTACCGTCCTTACGGCTGAACAAGGGGTAAGACAAAGTTATGAGTCTTATATCAGGCATTTATATAAAACAAAATTGTATCCTTATTATCGAAAATTCCACGAAGCGAGCAGACAAGAAGGCACTTCAATGTCCAGCTTTCTAGATTAGAGACAAGAAAACCTCCTTGCTATAGACTGGGGTTCACCCTTATTTGTGCTGCATCCCCTACAGGAGGTAAGGAAGAGTGAGGAGCTTTATTGGGAGGTTGTTCTCTTCTGGAGGTTCCCTCATATTACTCCCTCTTAAGAGGTAGTATAAATGAACACTCACCCCCAATTTGACACAACCAGGCCCCATCATCCTCCTATTAGTAGCCTCTTTTCTTTATACGGTTGGTAGAGCACTCGCCTGCAAATCGTGAGGTTGATGGTTCTAGTCTCGGGCCAGCCGGTGTGCTATTTTGCAGACGCCAGTGTTGCTGGTGGACGGTGCGGTCTAGCATCTGTGGCAACTGTTCATCACTGAAGTCCCTGATCATCAGGGCACCCACCCTAGCCCAGCTCTTGAGCAGGGAGTGCATGGTGGTAAAAACTGCATCATCATCAAGTGAGAGCTATTATTTTTCCATTACAAACCCTCGCTTTTCCCAGGAGGAGAAGTTGGTTAAACTGAGTATGATAAGGTTAGGTTAACCCCTTCACCACCATGACGTCCTTTTCATCATATTCTGTTGACCATTAGTCAATTTTGTTTTAGCTTATACTTGACCTCTAGGATTCAAAGGGGTAAATACAATCTCAATAAATGTTCTGAATAATATAGGTCCTTCTTAAACTGCATATGACTGTCTAAATTTTGCCACATTAAAAGGCAAAGAGGCGTGATGGTGCTGGAGGGGTTATGTAAGGGTAAGTCAAGACTATTATGGTTATTAGTGATCAATTTACTATGACTGTGAGCGAAGTACCTGTGGTTGATACCACAGGTACACGCTTGACAGAGTGCATACCTGAAGTGAGCAGAGTTGACAGGTCTTTGGTGATAGTGTGTGTGGAGGCAAGTGTTCTTGTTCTTCATGTTCCGTATGTCCCAAACCTTCAGTGACCGGTCCACCGATGCTGTTACCAGGCACCACGGCATCCTGGGGGGAGGGGGGGGGGGGCGATAGAGTTGGGTGTCAAACCGGGGCAATTGTGTTCTAATACTTGGATCAGCATGAGAAGAATACATACTGTACATACATACAATGTTTCAACGTCGTTTTCCATTACATACATTATAACGGCTCACGACGTGGTTGCCTTTCTGTAGTTGGAATATAGTACTACAAAGTCCCGTCACAACACCGCCCTATCATGTTATCACTTTGGCTGAATACAGTCAAATTAAAACTAATTTGCATTATTTAAGCCATTTTATCAATTCTAAAGATATAAGATCTGTAAACGATAATTTAAACTTTGCAAATACTGAACAATAATAAACACTAAAAAGAAAGGAATTGGTTTTCGTTTGACAATGTGCATTAGAGGACCATCAGAGGCAGGATAATGTACAGTCAAGATCATAAATGGTGACACACCTACTTGAACCAGTATTGAACACAAACGAGACCATACAATGCTTTATTACAGCCCAGATGCTTCACAACTTAGCTTTAAGGGGACATGGGCCGGTTTTTTGGTATGTTATTTCAATTATTCCTATATTTCTAGTTTTCTTGCTAAACCTCCATCAAGCTTAAAATAACACCCCCTAGACCCCTCTGCAAGATAAATTTGTATATTCCTCTTAAAATTTCAGGCTCGCTATCTCTCGCCAGGAAAAAATCGACACCTAAATGGCACAAAAGTTTTTAAAATTGACAACGAAATGGGACGAAAGGTGTTAAAATCACCTAACTAATGGGCCGCACGTCTTATAATCTCAAAACAAATGGGGCTTAAAATGAGGGAGAAAGGGGACCAGAAAACCGGCCTATCTCCCCTTAAAGGTTCAAAGAATTTTAAATTCTTATGCCAACTTCTTACCTGCATACTTACCTTTCTTGACATTTGTACGGCTCTTCCAGCTGCTTAGTATACAGTATAGCCATGGAATTTTCACAAAAAAATAAAAATAAAAATAAAAATCTATCTATCTATCTATTTGCTCAGGCCCATTCCCCATTTTTTTCCTATTTTGTTCCTATGGAGCCATAGGTGAATACTAACCTCGGACAGAACTCAATATGCGTGACCTTAGACTTATGCAGCCTCTCCCTCCACAGCCTCTCCCCCGTGTCGGAGATCAGGTTGACGTAGCCCAAGTTATCCCCGGCCACTATCACGTCACCGGCCGTTGATACATCCAGCGACGTGTACCAGTGTCTGTTTAAAAAGATATACAGTAAATTAAATACAATTAAACACAGTACAGGTCTCCCTCGATTTACAATTGGTTTACGTTCCTGAAAACCCAATCCTAAATAGAAAAATCATACAGCAAACCCTAAAGTTAATGGGGTAAATGGGGATGCGTTCTCAGACCAGCCAAAACACAAACACCTAAAAACCAATAATAATATTGTAAATTGGGGCATCGGATAGTGAGGGAGACCTGTACCGGTATGCATGTACTGTATGTAAATAACGTAATATTACCAAGACAGAACAGTAAGGGTGGCATGAGGTGCAGTGGTTAGCAAATTTAGCTTCAAACTGAAAGATTCTGAGATTGATTTTCGGACAGAACAAGACGAATACCAATAGGCAGTTTCCTCACACTCTTATTTGATAATCAAACATGTCCATTGTATGGGGACAGGGAGCTAGGAACCCTCCTCCCGTTTTAAAATTCACCTACTAGACGAGACAGGGGCGAGGGAACACGAAAGTGGTACCGGACCCTAAGAATTGGAACTTTAAATGTTGTTTTTTGTTCGGGCTCGGTCTCGAGTCGGCCACCCCAGCTATGGGGTATGTGCTTAAGTATATACATGTTTGTTAAGTCTATACCCTCACCGATGGTAGGCTATATTGCAAAAGGATTATCACTATTAGGTAAACAAGGCTTACACTGTTACACATACAACCATGTCTCAGTTAAGATCATATAAATATTGAATTCCCGGAGGATCACATGTTTTCATTAATTCCCGGAGGATCACATGTTTTCATTAATTCCCGGAGGATCACATGTTTTCATTAATTCCCGGAGGATCACATGTTTTCATTAATTCCCGGAGGATCACATGCTTTCATTAATTCCCGGAGGATCACATGCTTTCATTAATTTCATTGGGAGTAAAGGGGGGAAGAGTTTATTTATTAGCCGATTTATTAAACACATCCTGAAGATCCCCCCTTCTAGAAATTTGTAAATTTTTTGGTAGACAAATATCCTGGGAAGGCCGGTTTCTCCTTTAAGGGGAGATCTCCACTCGAGGGATTTTTTTCTTGACCCCTTTCTCCCTCATGTTTAGCCCCATTGCTTTTGATACTATAAAACGTTTGCCCTATTAGTATAGCGATTTTAAGAACTTTCGCCCCATATTAAGACCTTTCGTGCAATTCAGGTGTCGATTGTATCCTGGCGAGCGATAGCGAGCCTGTAATTTAAGAGGAACCGGCCTTCAGCCGGGACATTTTTCTACCGAAAAATGTACAAATTTATCTTGAAAGGGACTCAAGGGGGTGTAATTTTAAGCTTGATGGAGGTCTAGGGAACAAACTAAATACCTCCCCTTAATACAGGCTCACTATCGTTTGCCAGGAAAAAAATTGGCACCTAAACAACACAAAAAATCTCAATACAGTATTGACAAAGAAATGAGGCGAAAGGTCCTAAAATCGCCAAACTAGTAGGCTAAGCGTCATATAATCTGAAAACTAATGGGGCTAAACATGAGGGAGAATGGGAGCCAGAAAAACCAACTGCCTCCCCTTAATGGAGTTAAGAACGATAACAGTGGAGTCGGAGGATGCAGTGCCTACTATTCCCATCAAACAGGCACCGGCACTAGAACTAATAGAGTTTTCCCATGCTAGAATAAGAAGGGCTATAGAAAAAATGAACAGAAGTAAGTCACCGGGACCGGATGGGATACACCCAAGAATCATAAAGGAAGGAGGGGAGATGTTAGTAGAGCCATTGAAAATGTTATTTGAGGTATTTGAGCCCACACCTGGTTTGCATATTCCAGGTGCGGCCTAACCAGCGCTGTATATAGATTCCTGAAGATTTCTTTGTCAAGTGACACAAATGTCCTCCTTATCAGCCCTACAATTCTATTGGCTTTGTTTATCTTTTCCGCTAAATGTTCTGAGAAATTTAACTTATTGTCTATCACTACTCCTATATCCTTTTCTGCACTCACTTCCTCCATACTGTATCCTACCTTGTCTATCTTGCTGGTCCCAATCCACATGTACTTGCATTTTTTTGGATGAAAAGGCATTAACCAATGCTCAGACCATCCCTTCATGCCCTCCACATCTCCTTGAAGCAAACCCATATCTTCCTTACTCCTCACTCTTCTATACAGGTTAGTGTCATCCGCATACAGGTATACCTCACTTCCATTAGTTATAACTTCAGGCAAGTCGTTGATAAATATAACGAACAGCAGTGGTCCCAACACAGATCCCTGAGGTACCCCACTTGTAATTTCCCTCCACCCCGAGCCTATTCCATTCACCAGTACCCTCTGTCTCCGATCTTTCAGGAAGGCTTCTATCCATTTCACACATTTCTCCCCTATATTATAGCTTCTAACTTTCTCTATTAACCTTTTATGTGGGACCTTATCGAAGAATATAATATTATTATATTAAATATAGAAGCAGTGGAGAAAGTGCAGAGGAGAGCTAGCAAGCTGGTACCAACGTTGAAGAATGCGGGCTATGAGCAGAGGTTGAGGACACTGGGGCATCCGACACTGGCATATAGGAGAAAGAGAGGGGATATGATAGAGACTTTTAAGATAGTGTCAGGAAAGTACGATGAGGATGTGAGTGAAGGTATCTTCTTGATGCGGGAGGGAACAAGAACGAGAGGACACTCTAAGAAAATTTACAAAGAAAGAAATAGGCTTGAGAAGGCAAAGAACTCATTTTGTGATAGAGTGGTAAATGAGTGGAACGCACTGCCCCAGTATGTAGTCGATTCCGAATCAATAAGGGAGTTTGAAAGTAATCTTGATAAAGCATGGGGAAGACAAGATTTGAAGTTTGATTATAAAACAAAAATACAGAATAGCAAAAATGTTGCGTCTGCTACCGCCGCCGCCAACACCGTGAACGACCGCAGCAGTGCAAGTACTGGTACTGAGCTGGATACACAGGCATAGTTTGCCTTTTTCCAGAGGATCTACTGTAAGAAACTGTAAGAAATTAGTTAACCCGTCTAGTACCGGAGCCGTCCTTTTAACTCTATTCTGGCTACTATTATACAATTTTAGTAAGTTTAAAAAGGTCCTCCAGCAATGAACAAGCTTGGAACTATCTCACTTAACCATTTTCACTACCACAGATCCTTCTTAAACTGCACAAAATTGTCTAAATAAAGCTATAATAAAATTAGAAATCCGTCGCCGGTACAGGAGGGGTTAACGATAATTTTTTTTTTCTATGTGATTGAGGGAGGCAAAATGCAGAACTGCCTATAGCGAGTGCCTCCCTCATAGTTGAAAGAGTGACAGGGCCAAATTCAAGAGACGTTCGAGCAAAAATGCCTGGACACACGGAGTTTGAAGCAATTTAAGTCATAGGAAGAGGGAAAGACTGATTCTGGGAGAGAGTTCCAGAGCACAGCTGTTGAGTAGAAGAAAGTTTGAGAGATGCTGAATGTTATCGTAGTGAAAGGGTTACATGTGGACTCACTCGCTGCTGCGCGTGCCGTTGTCGAGGAGGACCATAAGACAAGTGCCGGTAGTGGCCTCGAAGCAGCACACTGTCCCGTTTATCGAGGCCGTGTAGAATACGTTGGGACGCTTCTCGTTAAACTTTAGCGCCTGGATGGACCCGTTGGCTCCCGTCTAGGGCCAGAAGAAACATAAATTGTATATGACTTATGGACGAACTGAAACCCTAACACTTACACCCATTCTATAAAGTGTATGAATGTATGTCTGTGAGAAATTTGTAATAATCACTGTAGCTTTGAACTGCAATGGATTGACGGGTGATAAAAATATACAGTACAGTGAGAAAGTGAATTGCAAAGAGGTGTTTCAATGCAAAAATAAATTGTCAACAAGCAGAATTTCTGGATTATGGAGATGTGATTGTTAGGCAAGGGCATCGATAAATGCTGGTGTGGTGCTGATACTGCAGGTGCAAGTGCTGTAGGGGGCAGTTTTTAGTCTTGCTGAGACACTGTTAGCGCTAAGCCAACATCAGCTAAAGTGATGACATGATCAAGCAATGTTATGGCAAAACTTTATTGTACTGTACTACAGTAAGTGAAACCACACTCTGTACATACATACAAGTTTAAAGACCGTGCTGTTCACAGAGAATATGGCTATAGTCTCACGTCTTAAATGGTGGATTTCCAGGCGGCCCTGTCAAGGGCTGCCTCTGTTGTCTAGTTCTATATTTTGAGATCAGACCTGAGTAACCGAGCCCACATCATTCTAGGTCCACCCCTACACGCAGCTCCCCCCACGTTCACAGTCCGGCAATTCTTCACCCAGTTCTGTTCATCCATTCTCTCCACATGTCCAAAACAACCAAGTCGGCTCGTGCGCATATCTTCACTGACACTCCTAATGCCCAGTCTTTAAACTTGTAAGCATGAATGTATATAAGTATATGAAAGGGATGCAAACAACCTTTAATGACTTAGGAGATAAATTCTTTTGCAACTGATAAATCAAAAACATTCGTAAATTGATGAATTCTTAATCATGATTTTTCTATTGTAATGTTTTTCTCAATGTCTAAGTGCTATTCCTTCTAATTACATTCCACACAGGTGAGCCATATGCCATCTGAGTGTTTTTTTTCTTTTATTCTTACAGTTTCTTACAGTAGATCCTCTGGAAAAAGGCAAACTAGGCCTGTGTATCCAGCTCAGTACCAGTACTTGCACTGCTGCGGTCGTTCACGGTGTTGAATTCCAACTACTCCCTCTCGGGCTTAGGCTGATAGCCTGCCGCTGAACACGGTGAGGCCCGTGAGGTCTTGTTCCAGTCTAGGGAGTGAGCCATGCAAAGCACCTATTCACGGCTCGAACCCAACTCCATCTCTGAAGCTGGTTCGCCTCTGCACTTCACAGTCTCACTCCCCAGGCTCGGACCCTCACTCTCAGAACGCCACCTATTGAGCAATTAACTCACTAGGCATTGCCCCCCTGTAGCATATTTTGAATATGGGAATATTCATACATGCTATTTAATCAGGGAACAATGAGGGTATTTTATTTTGGCATTTCGGTGTGCTGTGGTAATGCACTGAAACTAGGTACAGCACAAATTCCATCCCAATATGTTCCCATTGACATATTGTACTGTATTGGGATTCGAACCCGGGTCCATTGAATTACCAGTCCAGTGGCAAGACCACTCTGCCCCACCTCCCCTATATAATTATATGTAAATAATGGCTAGCTGCTTGTCACTGAAGAATTCACAAACTTTAAAGTTTCATTAAGGCAATTTTGGTAACAGAACTAACATGAGATGTCTAACTAGGCTCATTCACTCAAATGCACATCATACTTGATATGGTATGGAGTTCTCAAGGGTTATTTTCAGCTTTTGGATTTTTTTAGAACAGGTGTACTGGTAACAATATACTGTAGATGTATTGTGACACAAATACAGTAGGAGGCTTATAGACAACCACTGAAACAATGTCATGTGCATAACAAATTCAATATATACCGGTACCCACAATATCTCTTGTGTATGCAACTGGAATTGAATCAACAAATTGCTAAGTTACATTTCTGGTACACTGTACCATAGACCCACTGCCACATCTTCCTTATGTAACCTAAAGGCATTTCTGTTGTGGCCATCCCTGAGAGACACAAAAGTGTCAGAGATGATGATCGATTCATATTTCTGGTATCATTCCCGTTCTGTCTCATTCCCGTATATACCGTAACGGGTGCTTTGTCATTTAATGAAAGCATTCTTACAAGTTACAATTATGAGCTGATAGCTATCACCCTAATACTAAATGCTGATAACATACTCACCCCTATAATATTTAACTTGGTGGTAGGCCTATAGTAGATCATCTATCAGACTATCCATCATCATTAATCATTAAAGATTTCAACAGAACAAGTGCCAAACCGAGACTGGGACTCGAAGAAAGATGAGAAGAAAGAGAGGAATATTAAAATGAAAATACATGGTGTTGGCCATATTGTCACTTCCAAAGACACAAGAAGAACTGTAAATCTTAATATTAACTTTGCATTTCTAAAACTAAAAGCAAAAAGGGAGTGTGATTTTGGCCAGGGTTTGAAAAGTCTCTTGTTTAACAGCCTGCTACAGAAGTAAAGTGAAGTTGGGGAAGTGCAATGGCGTATGCCTCAGAAACATGGGCCGTTAAAGTAGAGGATGTCAACAGAATGGAACGTAATGAGATGAGAATGGTGAGATGGATGTGTGGGGCCAGGCTACAGGATAGAATAATAAATGTTGAGCTGAGGAGACGTTTAGCTATAAAGAGTATTAGCGAGGTGATGCGTACAAGTAGACTGGGATGGTATGGACATGTGGAGAGAATGGATGAACAAAATTGGGTGAAAAAATGCAGGTCTGTGATTGTGGAGGGAGCTGCACCAAGGGGTGGACCGAGGAAGACCTGGGATCGGACTATACGTGCCGATCCCAAATCCAAGAACTTGACAAGTAAAGCAGCCCTTAACAGGGTTGCCTGGAGCGCCGCCATTAGGACAAGAGACTGAAACTGCACGTATGTGTGGAACACTCAATCTTAAAATGTTATGTATGTACACTAGGCTACACATTGCCATGAAGTCTATATCTGCTTTTGCCCTTCCCTTTGGAGGCTATGGTGGATGAATTACCAGTACTGGTACCCAAACTAACATACACAGGGTATTGAATATTATCCAAGGATGCCCAGGGATGTTGTGCAATGGGCGAGATCGCCTGATTGGATGGCACTGCAAGGGGGGCTGCGGACGGTGGGGATATTGGCCCGGGGGTGCAAGCACGTGGGATGATGATCCCCTCCCCCGCTGCCCTCTCAGAGACAGATCTCATCTTTCCCTGGCCCCTTCGGAGCCCCAAGCTTAAGGAGTGGCTTCAGCCTAATGGACTCGGGACTGATCGGCCAGACACTCAGGGGAACAACAACCACAATAAAACTCATAGGGCTGGCCGGCTGAAAGGCGTACGGGGAATAAGGAGCTTTGTTGTTGTTGTTGTTTTTGGCGCACTCTCCCATCCAGGAGTTCGTTCTATGAACGATGGCCGTTTCCTTATTAATATTTGTATTTGTTAAACATTTTCATATGACAGTACTTATATATTTCTTTTCTCAAATTAACGATAGTCTCCCTCCTTTTTAGAACTGTTATTATAATCTCTGCTACCCTTTTTAATTCATTTTGTTCAAATATTTCCCTCAAGTTGTGCCTGCCTCTCAGATCTTTGTATAGGTCTTCGTATGATTCACAGTTGAACAGGTGCATTTGATTTTCATTTTCATTTTGACAAATATCGCACAATAGGTTAGGTTCATATTTGTTTTTGAAGTTTTCTTTTACTTCTATCATTCTTGTCCTTGTCATAAAAATTGTTCTGGCATTTTCAAAGCTTAAGTCCTCAATATAATTACTTGATATGTCTTGTTCAACAGCTTCTCTAGTTTTACTTCCACTTCTCATACCTTCTATTATCTCTTCCCTATTTTTGATTTGCACTTTATCTTTAATCAATTGTTTAGCTTCGATTTCACTCATTCTTTCAAGATTTTCAGTTATATTGTATTTTTCTTTAAGATTACAAATTTCTTTTTTGTATTATCTTTCATTGTCTTCACTGTTTTAATTTTAACCTCAATTGCTTCATTGTCTCGGTTATTCAAATTAATGTAATATTCAATCTTTCTTTGGTTTATTTTATGTTCAGTTTTTATTCCCTTAATTTCCCGAGCTTGCAGTTCGGCTTAAGAGTCGACCAGGTTTTTGTTTTAAGCCCTCTCCTCTTTGTTATGGTTCTGGAGGTAAGTAATGGCTGGGGGAGTATTTCAGGTTATATCACTGGATGATAATCTACGCATTCTGATTGACTGACCCTAATCTTAACATTCCCGATCCAAAACCCTACCCTTGTCCTTCCAATAAACCTGCATAATATGCTGAACAAGAACAGTCCTCTGCAGGTCATAAACTACTACTTCCTCTGATGGGAGGTTACAAATGTCTACTTACTCCAGGATCCTATTTACTGCTAGGTGAATAGGCATCAAGTGTGATGAAACTGACCATCTCTCTCTCCATGCCCGGGACTTGAATCAGAGACTTTTCAATTACAATCAGAATGTGTTAAGTTGCTAACCATTGCACCACATGTCAGATGGTCACTACACAAGTGAGTTGTATCAATGACAAAATTCTCTGGTATGAATGAACTAATAAATGAAAAGTGGGTGAAGTTATCATAAACCATTCATGATGATAGTAATGATATCAGTCTTAAAAAGGTTCCCAAACAACTAAACCAGTAGACTTCACCCAGTGCAAGATCAATCAGGATCAACTAAATTGGTCTCAAATTAAATACCTAACCTTAGTTAACCCAACCTAAGCTAACTAACAACAATATTGGTTGAGTTGGCACTGGTTGAAATAGTCCAGTGGTTGAGTTGTCTGGTCGATGTTTGAACGTACTGGAGGTCATTGGTGCTGAGATACACATCAGTGGTGTCGGTGACAAAGTTCCTGGCTGTGAGAGTACCATCAACGGAGGCGGTGATGACCCGACAGCTGTCCCCGCCCCCAACAAACTTCAACGCCTGGATGGAACCCCCGGGACCTTTCTGAATATGTGAGAGGAACACTTTCAACATCCTCATCATCATATATTAACCCGTACAGTACCAGTGACGTCCTTTTCATTATATTCATGAAACTATTAGACGATTATATTCAGCTTAGGAAGGATGTATACCAATTAAAAGGCTACAGACTATCTCAATCAACCCTTTTAACTACAACAGATCCTTCCTAAGCTGCACAATATCGTCTAAATAGCTAGAATAAACTATAACAGACGTAGCTGGTACAGGAGGGGTTAAAGAATAATATAAATTATCATCAAGGGTAAGCCTGTTTTTATCTATATCATCATCTCCGACTTCTTGCTTCCTCCTGGGAAACCTCTGTTAAAGGATGGCCCACGACAGAAATGCCTCCAGGCGATAGTTTCTTTGTCCGCACATTTTTACTTTGCCTGTGCCACAATACCTGTTCCACTAAGTGAAATTTGTCTTCAATATGTTTGTCTAATTTCTTCTCCCATACCATTGGTGGTCTTTCACTACATGCTGTCCCACTCTACTTTCATGCTGTATATCTTTGTTGGCATTCTGTTTTCATCCATTCTTTGCTCTTGACTGAACCACAGTAAAGTACCGGTACTTCTCTTTATCCACTTAACCACTTACATCCAATACTCAGAGGTTGCCCTTCCATTTTAAAAGATCCATTCACCCTATTACTCAGTCTATTTAGCCTGTTCACAACAGATACCATTCTGAAATCACTCATCTCCACAGCTACAATCCTGGTAACACCATCCCAACGGCATCACTCACCCCCTCAACAAAGACCCTAGGCTGCATCTCATTCTGGTAGTTCCAAACAATGATGTCGCCACCCTTGGATCCCACAGCCACTATGCTAGGGTTGGTGGGATGCCAGGCCAGGGCGGTGGCGCGGCGAGAGAACCCGGTGTAGGAGTGACGCAGGCGAAGACGACGTACACCGGACAACACCGGGCTATTCAGACTCTGGATGGAGGGAACAAGAATACTTTTCATTTCAGTTTATTGATGTCCTTTCCTCCAAACCTAACCTATGAGATTTTAAAGTATTTCATCTACAGTGTTTTTTTGTAATCAAAGTTTGACCAGACCACTGAGTTACAAAATGAAATTGTCCTGTGTAACATAAAATAAGAGAATATATGAAAACACAAGCTCTATAATACCATAAATTGTTGGTACACCGACCTGGTCCTGCCAGAAGTAAGGTTGCGTGCCCTGGGCGATATTGCGGAGGTAGTGAACAATGTGACAGCTGGAGTAGTGGAGGCAGTGTCGTCGTCTGAGGCGCTGGGCATCCATCACGCTGGCAGGATCTAGGAGGGCTGCTGCTCCGCTACTGGTTCCCGCCCCCTGTCAGGTTGTGTCAGAAAAGACCAACTATGGTACACTCAAATGTTTAAGAGGAGGTTTTGGGTTTTTTTCTGGAGTACCCCATTCTCCCTCAAGTTTAGCCCCATTAGTTTGGAAATTTGTAGTTATTATAATGCAAAACTTGCAAAATAAACAAACCAAAACTGGGACGATACAAGATAAATGCAAAAGAAGGTCCATTCCACTACAGTATACATACACACAGGTATAAAATTAAATGTGGCAAATTAAAGAAATACTGATACGGTAATAAAATTACCGATTTACCGGTATCCCAAGTGTGCACAACTTAGGACGTCAATTCTGGCCTTTACACACATATAGGCCTAACACAACTACAAGTTGTGTTAGGCCTATATGTGTGTAAAGGCCAGAAATTGTGGCAATAGCCTAAACGGAAAACATGATGCAGAAATATAATTGAGCCGAATAGCCTAAGTGGGATATCTCTATTGGTCTTACTGGTAGAGGGATTGCCTGGCGTACGAGCCGGGTTCAAATCGTCATAATGATTTTTCTGAGGCGATTTTCCGCATCTAACGAAGTTTAGGTGTTTAGCTGCTTGGGTAACATTATCAAGAGTAGAGAAAAAAATATTTGTGTAGTTAACAAGTGGATTTCACCCCTATTTCATATGATGATCCTCAGATCCTATCCTATTTAAAATGTAAAACTTACAAAATAAACAAACCCTTCCCCAATTTCCCACCAATAATTCTGCCTGAAAACAGGCTATTGCAGATCCTTAAGACCTTAAGTCAAGGCCAATTTACTGAACTGAATTAAACTAAAGGAATTCCATTGATCCAACCTTCTGTGTTTTAGATCCCTTTCCCTTTGCTTGTTTGGGATTATTCTCTTTGTTCCCAGCGGTCTTCTTGGGCACCAGTTTCTTCCTCCCGGGGGTACCGGTAGCCCTGGATCTGGCAAAGTTTGTTGGCGTTGGATCAAAGTCATCGTCGCTGTCATCATCAGAATTACCCGAGTCAGGGGCATTGGCTGGCTCCTTGGTCTGCTTGCGAGGTCTGGAAAAAGAAAAGGTTGTTAGATAACTTGCTGTTAGGCTACTAGGTTCACTAGACCTAGGCCTGCAGTGCTGCAGCCTGAATGTGTAATGGTAATTTGGTAAAACCTTTATGTTAAGAGGTCACCACCTTATGAATGCTAGTTTAGGAAAGTTAGGGTAGTTAGCTTAAGCTAATTTATCCATCCTAGACTTGGTTTCAGCGACTCTGAGAATATAACGGCCCACCTAGTGACCTAGGCTATATGTCAAAAATTCTTACTGATTGGCTTTTGCGACAGTGTCAAATGGCTCGTCTTATTGTAGGCTACTGTAATTATATATTATTAAGCCTGACAAACCTTATAATGATCAGGGTCTCACAAGTCAATCGGTTGAAACTATTGCCATATAAATGGGCCATAACATTTTTGGGAAGGATGTAGGCTAGTATCCAGGTGTACAGTACTGTACAGTAGTCATGTTTATATAGGTCGAGCAGGCGGGTGCCTAACCCCGAAAGGGGTTGAAATAGGGGAGCTATCCCCCTGCCAAAGAGGGCTTTCTAGGGCCTTTCCTAACTGATGCGGAGAGGATTGGGTTCTAGTCATGTGGTGATGGGCTGGTCTATCAGAGTGAGAGTTGAACGATCTCTGCCATAGGCTACCCACAGCTTACTTTGACTGTTCCTTTTATTTATATATTTTCTAGATCTCAAGTGACGCCGTCTCTTCCATGGATTGACCTTCTAATCTGCCAACCTAGAGGTTGGCATATTGGAAGAGAAAGCGTCACATTTTTCGTTTGTCCCTCAACTTTCTCTTCATAATTGCTAAGGGGCACAGGGCCCTGGGTGGGGCTGTGGTAACTGGTTTCCCGGGCATTTCCGCATCCTCCTCAGCTCCCCCCCTTGGAGTGGCTTCGGTCACCCAGGCTTTATTGTGGTAGGCAGGGAGGGGCCAAGAATGTAGTTACCGGGTGTACCGCCCGTCTTGTTTACACTACGCGGACACTCACCATCATGTTCCTGTCTAATTTTACTGCCTTTGGATAAAAAAATACATTACCCTAACCAAATAACCTAACCTAACCTAACCTAACCTAGTAGGCCTATTATAAGGTCAATATACAGGAGGCGCTACAATATTGGTAAAAAATTAAGCTCAATAGCATGTGATTAAGCGATTTTTCTCCAAATTGTTGATGTAGGTGTCATTCCCGGGAAACTAACATAATACATATTATATGGATATTTACGTTTTAAGGGTTTGTTTACACTTCTTCTTTTTCGTCTTCATCTGGGAGACTTCTTTTTCGTGACTGTCAGTCAACAACTGAGACATCTGGTGGCGAATGCAATGAACTATACTGGTGGCGTCATAGCCAAAGTAATCACCCTACCTAATTCATGCCAAGAGTACTCGAGTTCACTGACACGTGATGTCTATCGACCAATCAGGTGATGCCATGATTTGGAAAACAGGTGGCCCAGGATATAAGCTGTCAGTTTGACTCTGGCCAGCTTGTGTAGAGGGTGTGAGCCGATCAAAGCTTTTTCCACCGTCTTTAAAAACACTGAGGCTGCTTAAGACCTTTTCGCCTTCCAATAAGTGTAAACTGTCCAAAGTGCAATAACCAGTGTTCCAAATACAGCTGGCGAGGACAGCTGGTTTTGAAATGCACATACACTTGTTTTACATGGAAAAATTCGAAACAAAAATCCAAAAATCCACCAGCTGTTGACCAAGATGAGTGGTGATCGAGCCTCCCCAGTACCTCCTCTGTTCATTAAGGTTAGTTGGTTGGTTGAGACAACATAAAGGAGCCGGACCACAGCTAGCTAGGGAATCTTAATGGGTCATCGCAAAGTAACAAAGTAAAAGATTTTTTCGCATAGGATTAAACTGGCATGCAAGGGCTAGTTGGTTACCATACTGATGTTTTGGACCGACAGTTAGCCCATCGATCTTTTTAGGCCTAATAGGTCAGGTAGAGCATAGGCTATACATAATTGCTATATATGTCATTAAGAGCTGAAATGTATTATAAGGGAGAACAAAAATAACATAAAATACATAGGCCTACTGTAAAACAATAAGTTTTTCAGCCAGTACCCAACCAGCGGAGGTGTGGGGGCGGCAGCCCCCACCAATAATACTAGGTTAGGTTAGGTAAGGTTGTAAGGTTAGGCTAATGTTAACCCCATTCTTACTAGGTTAGGTTAGGTAAGGTTGTTAGGTTAGGCTAATGTTAACCCCATTCTTACTAGGTTAGGTTAGGTAAGGTTGTTAGGTTAGGCTAATGTTAACCCCATTCTTACTAGGTTAGGTTAGGTAAGGTTGTTAGGTTAGGCTAATGTTAACCCCATTCTTACTAGGTTAGGTTAGGTAAGGTTGAATGTTAACCCCATTCTTACTAGGTTAGGTTAGGTAAGGTTGTTAGGTTAGGCTAATGTTAACCCTTCGTTAGGTTAGGCTAATGTAACCTTATGAAAACCCAAACAAAGATTTTATTAGGGTTACTGTGTAATTTTAACATGAACATTAGTAAAATCCGAGCCAAGTTTCGTCAAAACTTGGCTCGTGTTTTCTAAATGTCGGGTTATATGGGTATGGAAATTTACAAAACCCGAGCCAACATGTTAATAAGGTTACTGTGTTATTTTCATTTTTAAATTAGTTAAATCCGAGCCAAGTTTCGTCAAAACTTGGCTCGGGTTTTCAAAAAGTCGGGTTTTATGGGTCTGGAAATTGACAAAACCCGAGCCAATAATTTACCAAGGTTACTGTATTTTTTTCATTTTTACATTTGTTAAATCCGAGCCAAGTTTCGTCAAAACTTGGCTCGGGTTTTCAAAAAAGGGTTTTATGGGAAACCCGAGCCAAATTTGGGTTACAAATGTGTATTATCGTGTTCTATACGCTTTTTACCCCTCAATTTCCCTGATCTTCATAGCCCTCCCCACTATCGGGGGGCGTGTCTTTAGATTGATGGATAATGGGTAAATGCTTAATTCCCATTCAATGTCATCACTAGATACGACTAAAACACCAAAAACAGAATCAAAATACCAACAAAAATACCTGAAAAACACATTGTTGCGTCTCCTGTATATTAACCTATTATAATTATAGATTTATAAGTATTTATTTTATTATAGGCCTAATATAAGTATTTATAGATGATTTATGTTGTACAGTATGTCGCACACCCGGTAACTACAACCTTCCCAGCCCCAGGGAGGGTTCCGTGGGGGCGCTCGGTTATGGCCTTGCCCTTGCTCAGGTCCTTGGGGCTGTTCGGCCAGGCAGCCTGGGGAACAACAACAACATAGGTCGAGCGCTCGCGGTTACGTTCCCATCTATTTTTTTTTTGTATTTGTCCCCTGCTAGCAATAGCCTATAGGCCTAGGCCTACATAATGATCATGATGACAATAAGTCATGGTGGGTGAGGACCGTGAGGGGGCAACCTAGGCTAGGCTATTATTGTATCCCACGGCAGTCAAAATAGACGGGAACATGAACGCGAGCGTGCGAAGTGTAAACAAGGCGGGGGCCGGGGGGGTACGGACCGTACGGCCAAATAGCCTACTACCGGCTATCCTACATCTTTAGGGCTACCAAATTTTCAGTCGCTGACACTGCATAAAGCCTAACAATCTTAAACTAACCCATCATCAGTAACCATCCTAAAATAATGTAGCCAAGGCTAGGCTTAACTTTGGTTACCTAACCTAACCCAAGCTGTCAAAACTGGTGACGTCTTTATTAGGCCTAAGCTTTACCCGTACATCTTGGTTTTGCTTAATACATTGACAAGATAAAATAACGGTTTTGCTTAATACATTGACAAGATAAAATAAATACATAGGCTGATAGGGGAGTTGAGGACATTTCTTGGACCTTGTAATTTGGCTTAGCTTTCTGTCCTGCCAAAGGGGGCTCAATTCCATACAGCTCCCATTTCATTACAACAGGCTGACAATCATTTATAACTCCCTACAACTGACAACCAAACACCTTATATCATAAACGAACGCTTCAAGCATAATTACCTCATTCTTGTGGTCAATAAAATGCGTAAAAGGAACCTCGTGGAACCTCCTGTCTGAATAGTTTGGTGTTGCGTAACATCAATGTTGCAAACTGCAGCATAAATACCTCTATCTCAAGTCCTCATAGAGTAGGTAAATGTAGCAAGCTAGTATAGCCTATGCCTCGTAATGTCGGTAAAACAATGGTAATAATAGTAATTGTAAAGGTAATTTATCCACATACAAATGGTCATATTTTCCATACGATAGCTAGATATTATTTAATTAATGTAATAGAGCACAGCTGCATAGAAGAGGTAAACGTGCTACTGTATATTGGCAACGTTACTGTCAACACCATTTGGCCTATTTCACCAGCGCCAGAGGGATGTACAACCCTATGGCCACTAATATACTTACACCCATTGAAATATCTGAACTTAAGACGAGGCTGAACCTTTGACCCCCAAGTCAGCCTGTATAAGAGATTGTGTTTCTGGCATTATACCATCTTTTTACCAATGGAAATACTAAGACTCGCTGACAAAAAAAAATCAGCTCTCTGTGTGCGAGCGCAGAATTTAATTGCACTATTTGTAAAATCATCTAGTCACTGAAAATTGTTCAAATTTCCCACAATTTTTGCATGGCGTATCCTACAAGCATCCCCAATAACGTAGCGTTTTCGTTTACCCATATTGAATAATAGAAGGTGCTGACAAAAATATATTATATCATTATTTTTGGGGTACAGCTGGTTTTGACACCGAAATGGTCAAAACTCAGATTTTTTCGGCAAAACGGCCATTATCTTAGCGTACAGGTGTTACTATATACCCCTATTTATAGTGTTTAGAAGGGGAATGCATTTGAGCAATACAAAAAAATATAGATGCACTCCTAAGTGCCAATATATGACCGCTGGCCATTGAAATTCTTAGATTTTCAGCAGACAAAAAACATTTGGGGGAGATATATTAGTTAGGCCTTCTTAGAGAACGTTTTCTATGACGGCGCGCTCATAGAGGATGGAGTTTTATGACAAACTAAACTAAAATTTGGTCAAGACCAAGCTTGAGTAAATAATTTGGTAGCATTCAAGGAGACTACATCTGACTCTTCTTCTTCTTCTTCTTCTTACCTCTGACCGGGTATAAGCTATCCTAGTGTTTACTAGCCTATACCCCTTTGAAACGACATTAGCCTAACCTAACAACCTTACCTAACCTATCCTAGTATTATGGGTGGGGGCTGTCGCCCCCACACCCCCGCTATTTGACATCTTTGACAGATTTTTTGTGTATTTTTCTGTGAAAAGGGTATTTTTTCAATTTGTCAAAAACGAAAATCCTCTATGCAGACTATATGGAGAAAAATATGGCGAATCTGTTGGTGCCTATTTTCCCTAATAAATTGTTTCTAATAAGGCGGATGTAGTGTCCTTGAAGATTATCAATAATTTCACACCAATTTTTACCAAAATTCATGATATTGGGGCCCCCAGTGTAAAGTCAGTGAAAGTAGGCTAGCCTAAACAGACCTCGGATGCGGAAATACCCTGAGCCGAACAGGCCAAGTGGGATATCTCTATTGGTCTAACTGGTCCTGTCTGGAGTCCCTACAAAATTCAGGATATCACAGCTATTGAAAAAGTCCAAAGGAGAGCGACTAAGTTGGTACCATCTTTAAAGGACTTAACATATGAAGAGAGACTTCGGAAGCTAAATTTACCAACGTTGGCATATAGAAGTGTAATGCCCTCGAAAATGTCCCGCAACCCCAATAATGTACTACCCGAGTTGACGTCAGGTATAGTGTAAAATAGTCGTTGATGGGAAGTCCAATAAACTCATCACGTGAATCACCACAAGACTATCACCTGGTTCTTACAAATCGAACTAAGGTTACTATACTTTTGTACGTCCGTGGTAGTACAGTTGGTTAGCGCGCGGGCCTGGTGGTGATGGTTGGGTCACTAACCAGGGTTCGAACCCCACCCAAGGCATCTCAAAACCTGTGGGTTTTTAGGAGGGTTAAATTCCCTTCAGAGGTTCGTACCCTGCGCCAGGTACCAGGAAAGGTTGATCTGTGAGTAAGGTGTCTGCCTCAAACCCAAGGGTCGAGAGTTCGTGCCCCCACCAGGGCATGATATTTTCGTGAGGCTATTTCCGCATTTAACAAAGTTTAGGTGTGGGGATCGTTTTTTACACCATACCCGAAAGAGGATTTATGGAGCTCCGATCTTACTCTCAACCATCTGAACAATTTAACCAGCACACCTAAACTTCGTTAAAGGCGGAAATAGCCTCACGAAAATATCATGCCCTGGTGGGGGCACGAACTCTCGACCCTTGGGTGTGAGGCAGGCACCTTACCAGTTAGACCAATAGAGATATCCCACTTGGCCTGTTCGGCTCAGGGTATTTCCGCATCCGAGGTCTGTTTAGGCTAGCCTATTTTCACTGACTTTACACTACTTCACCTTCCGGGAAGCGAAAGCTCCGAACAGAGAGGAACGAACAGAGAGGAACAAGCTTGAGCCAAATCGACCGAGAGTCCGTCAGAGAGATGAACGGGAATGGTGAGTCAACTTCACTGAGCGATGCTACACGCACCTACAAGCTGCCCAGTTGGCAACTCGCTTGGGCGGCTGGCAACTCCACAACCCAACCCAATCGAGTCTCACAACACTCCCTGCTCTCTCCTATCCTCTTCCTTGTCCAGTGGACATGACCCCTGTGGGGATCGGTTTTTACACCATACCCGAAAGAGGATTTATGGAGCTCCGATCTTACTCTCAACCATCTGAACAATTTAACCAGCACACCTAAACTTCGTTAAAGGCGGAAATAGCCTCACGAAAATATCATGCCCTGGTGGGGGCAGGAACTCTCGACCCTTGGGTGTGAGGCAGGCACCTTACCAGTTAGACCAATAGAGATATCCCACTTGGCCTGTTCGGCTCAGGGTATTTCCGCATCCGAGGTCTGTTTAGGCTAGCCTATTTTCACTGACTTTACATAGGTGTGTTGGTAAAATTGTTCAGATGGTTAAGAGTAAGATCGGTCGGAGCTCCATTAATCCTCTTTCGGGTATGGTGTAAAAACCGATCCCCACAGGAAAAGTGTAAAGTCAGTGAAAGTAGGCTAGCCTAAACAGACCTCGGATGCGGAAATACCCTGAGCCGAACAGGCCAAGTAGGATATCTCTATTGGTCTAACTGGTAAGGTGTCTGCCTCACACCCAAGGGTCGAGAGTTCGTGCCCCCACCAGGGCATGATATTTTCGTGAGGCTATTTCCGCATTTAACGAAGTTTAGGTGTGTTGGTAAAATTGTTCAGATGGTTGAGAGTAAGATCGGTCGGAGCTCCATTAATCCTCCTTCGGGTATGGTGTAAAAACCGATCCCCACAGGACAAGGAAGGGGAGAGGAGAGACCAGGGAGTGTATGTGAGACGCGCTTGGGTTGGGTTGTGGAAGTTGCCAGCCGCCCAAGCGAGTTGCCAACTGGGCAGTTTGTAGGTGCGTGTATACATCGCTCAGTGAAGTTGACTCACCATTCCCGTTCATCTCTCTGACGGACTCTCGGTCATTCGGCTCAAGCTTGTTCCTCTCTGTTCGTTCCTCTCTGTTCGGAGCTTTCGCTTGCCGGAAGGTGAAGTAGTGTAAAGTCAGTGAAAGTAGGCTAGTCTAAACAGACCTCGGATGCGGAAATACCCTGAGCCGAACAAGCCAAGTGGGATATGAGACTGAGTGAGTTATAAGGGATTACAAAGAATAGTTAGTATCATAGACCTTGCGGTCCATTCCGGGGAGATACTCGAAGTGGAGAGAGAGAGAGAGACACAGGTGTAATGAAAGGAGATAGTTCACAAGGAAGGAAAGAGAGAGAGAGAGAAAGAAGGCGGCGGGGCAAAAGGAGGGCTCACTATAGGGAGAGTCCTACCATTAGTTTTTATATACCTCCCATATTGCATGTCTCTTATATTTTGCTTCACAGTGTTAATTGCTTTATCATACTAAAAGGGTTATTTTTCTTAAGAGGATTTTTTTCTGGACCCCCTTCTGCTTCATGTTTAGCCCATTTGTTTCGAGATTTTAAGACGTTCGCCCCATTAGTTTGACAATTCTAAGATCTTTCGCTCCATTTATATCAATTATAAGAACTTTCGTGCCATTTAGGTGTCGACTTTTTCCTGGCGAGCAATATCGAGCCTGTAATTTAGGAGGAAGCGGCCTTCGGCCGGGACATTTTTCTACCGAAAAATGTACATATTTATCTTGAAAGGGGATAAAACGACCCCAATGGCACCAATATAGCATAGGTTGGTCGATCTTTGTTACTATAGGGTCTCTACTGTAATTCAATGATCACCTGTCTCCCAATAGACGTCCACAGGTAGGAGGAGGGAGGAGGTAGGACTCTCTGGGCATGGCAAGGTTCACAATTTAGCGGTTTTACGCTAGATCCAGGGTAGGTTACATAGTTGCACAGATACTCAGACCACATAGACATTGTGGTCTCTACTAGGTGGTCCGACTTTAATACTACTAGACACGAACAATTTATAGTAGAAGAATAGGACAGCAAAATAGAAAGCTCTCTCCCCACCCTCCGGCTAAAAAGCCGTGCCGGAAAATAGGATGAATTGTAACCTTATTCTTATGCCCATAAGGAAAGTTTGTATTGAGTATAGAGCTAAATTTGTCATAAAGGGAATTTATACTTACATAATATTTACTGATTCATTTAGTCTTGCTATTGAGTTAGTAGCCCTAAGGTCCCGTGTTCAAATCCCTAGATGTGTCAAGGATAAATATTATTGGGATGGAAGTCATATATTCCGTGTATTTCTGCTAATTACTGATGTTTATAAGATGAACTTCCTTATATCCACAAACGCACAAGTGGTCAGACGAGGTATTGGAATTGTTTGTCATATTATTCATTTCTATCAAGGGACTGGAGTTCTAGAAAAGGGGCTCCAGTCCTGACGTTCTTCTTGACTTACAGTGTGCTGGCTTAATAATCCAGAAGGGTTGATAGCCTCTGAAGTCATAATATTTTAGCTAACTGAATTATTTCGATCAAGTTTCTAATATCTAGCGACTTTAGCGTCCTAATCTAGCGAGTGTTTGGTAGCTAGCACTGGTAAAACTGCTGGGCATCAGTGTACCTTGTGACGTGCCCAGGTGGAGGTGTGTGTCTCTTTCTCTCTCTTCAGCTCTCTTCTCCCCCTCTCCTCTGCTCTCCATCCTCTTTACTATACATTCTATCATTCCCCCTATTCCCTCCTTCCATAATATAGCTCCAAAATAGTTCCAAAATCAATCACCAGAGGATAAAGATATGCTAATGATGAAATACCTGCCCCGACGCACGTTCTTCTTCTGTTACCTCCAGATTCCAGGAACTTCTATTCATCTTTAAGGAACCCGAAGGCAGTGACTCCTCTCATAAAAAAATACCCTAATGAAATCGAAAGCTGAAAATAGTTACTAGAAATTCTGATAATAATTTGTTTAACTTATCTTTTTTGTTTTGTTAATGGAACTTTTGGAGGTAATATGTATAGGGAGTGATGTAATGTTATGGGATGTGGGCTGTGGTCTACGGAATCAAGTTAATCTCGAAATTCAAAATATTGATAATACTTTTCAAGGACAATATTTAGGACTTGGATAGGCAATACTAGTGATGGATTTTGGGAGGATATGGAAATTGGCTTACTCAATAATGTTATATTTTGTAAGCTGAACATTTTGAACACAAATCTAACTTTAGGAGAGTTTGAGTGACAAGTGTATATTATAGGAACACAGTCAATTTTACTTGTAGGCCTACATGGACCCTGGTTTATATAATATGGGCATAAATCTTATATTTCATTGCGTAACCAAGATATGACGTTTGCAAGAATAAAAACAAAGTCAATAAGTTGCTCTGGGAGAAATATCCACATCAACAAAAAACTCGACCCACTAAAAAAAGACGACATATCCAGTTGCAATATATAGACAACTCAATATGCATAAGCGTACTTGCAAATAGTTATAGATAGATCAACACCTTGATGATTATGCCGCATTTTGACAGTCCATTCTGGCTATCATTAGACGATTTTATACAGATTAGGAATGATCTGTGGGAACTAAAAGGGTAAAGACTATCTCAATTAACCCTCTGACTTCCATATAGACCTACCCTTCCTAATACAAATAAAATAAAATAATAATAGCCAGAAAACAGAGTAAAATGCGTCATGGTATCTTGAAAGGGTTGAGCGTGTGATGGTTGATAATTCTGATATAAAACATATGAATAAAACAAGGAAATATCGACGTGTGTGTGTGACCTTGAGGGAGGTAGGATCTGGGAGGCCTACATATGGGGATAGATCTTCGCTTCCTCAGTCATCCTTAACATAAACAAAACATTCTTAATCTTGGTGAATCACAAGGGATTGGGGTTCTTGCAGAGAGGCCCCAGTCCTGACGTTATTCTTGACTTACAGTGTGCTGGCTTAATAATCCAATAGGGTTGATAGCCTCTGAAGTCCTATTTTAACTAACTAACCTGGTTAATAGTTCCATAACACAAGGGACTGGAATTTTCGAAAAGGGGCCCCAGTCCTGACGTAATTCTTGACTTACAGTGTGCTGGCTTAATAATCCAGAAGGTTTGAACGCCTCTGAAGTCCTATTTTAACTAACTAACTTGGCTAATAGTCCCATAACGCAACTGTATTCAATATATAACAAAATATTCCTAAATCAACCAATTCGAAAATATGATACAGCAATGAAAGCGAAAAGGAAATTTCTATTGTAACCCAGAGAAAGCTAGAACTAAATATAAGCTACGAATACAACACTGAAAAATAAAAATAAAAAATAATAATACGGAATCCAAGAAGCGAATATCTAAAATCACCTGTTTGCCTATTACGATGGACTGATAATATAATTATATGTATATTCATTATACAGCATACCTGTTCCTGCCTTTTGACCACAGCTCCAAAAGTGTTCTAAACAAATGTTCATGGTTAAACACGGACATTTTTGAGTATTCGATAAGCTTCAGAAATATCCCACAGGTCCAGTGTATATCCCAATGACTTATTTATCCCATTGGAAGCCTTAGTTTGTATATAACTCGTAGAAAAATGGGCAAATTGCGGCCCAGGAAGAGAGAGAGAGGGGTGGGGAGAGAGTCTTGGAACATTGCGGCGGCCTCGAAGGGATGTGAGGAGCATATTGGATGTGTGATTCTCTCTCTCTCTCTCTTTCTCTCTCTATTTCCTTAATTCTTTCTCGTTCTCTCCCCGTTTATCGTAATAGTTCTAGTTTATCCTATCTATATGTTTTATGATATATACTATATACAGTATATATATATATATATATATATATATATATATATATATATATATATATATATATATATATATATATATATATATATATATATATATATATATATATATATATATATATATATATATATATATATATATATATATATATATATATATATATATATATATATATATATATATATACATATATATATATATATATACCGGTATATATATATTGGTATATATATATATATATATATATAATATATCTATATGTATATATATATATATATATATATATATGTATATATATATATATATAGATATATATATATATATATATATATATATATATATATATATATATACCCGGTATATATACTTTAAATTAACTTCTTTATGCAAATCAAAGCTTATCTGAATATAAACACCATGTGAGGAAAAACACTTTATTGACAACGTTTCACATTATAGCTTCAGGCCAGATGATGCTATATGCGAGACGTTGTCGTTCCTCAGGTGGTGTTAATATTCATCCCGTCACTTCTTCAGGGTTTCTTTCAATTAAGTCTATCTTCTCCTCCAGAATAGTACACCACTTCATAATCGGATAGTAGCAGAAGGAGTGCTGGAGAATACAATGGTACGTATATTATTACTATCATGGTTCTTTAATCCTTTCTACGGGTAGGCTACGGGTGATGTCCTTTTGTTTTATTCTGGGCACTATTAGACAATTTTGTTCTACTTACGAATAAACTCTAGCGATTACAAGGCTACATCTAAAATAACCCTTATAGCTACCACATATCTTTCCTAAGCTGCATAATAACCCTTATAGCTACCACATATCTTTCCTAAGCTGCATAATAACCCTTATAGCTACCACATATCTTTCCTAAGCTACATAATAACCCTTATAGCTACCACATATCTTTCCTAAGCTGCATAATAACCCTTATAGCTACCACATATCTTTCCTAAGCTGCATAATATCGTTTAAATGTAGCTAGAATGACATAGACAAATATGTGACAGGTATTGAAAGAGTTAATACAATGGTATTTGGAACTCTGTCCCTCAATCTGTGCTTCCTTTATCCTATGATTACATTGCTTCGAGGTGCGTGTGTCCAGACATTAGGACCCTAACGTACCTTGAATTTGGGTCTCTTTCACTCTATCAACTTGGGGGGGAGGGGGACTTGTTACAGGTAGTATTGACTTTTGTATCCTTTGTACACATAAACAACACAACAAAGCAAATATAAGTAGAAGACAGAGAACGACTGGAGACTTCAATGCTGAATATAAGTAGAAGACAGAGAACGACTGGAGACTTCAATGCTGAATATAAGTAGAAGACAGAGAACGACTGGAGACTTCAATGCTGAATATAAGTAGAAGACAGAGAACGACTGGAGACTTCAATGCTGAATATAAGTAGAAGACAGAGAACGACTGGAGACTTCAATGCTGAATATAAGTAGAAGACAGAGAACGACTGGAGACTTCAATGCTGAATATAAGTAGAAGACAGAGAACGACTGGAGACTTCAATGCTGAATAAAGACATAATAAAACAGCTGATGAGCTCAATGAATGTGTGTGTGTATATGTGTTTGTGTGTCAGATATACTCATCTAAATGACTACAGTTACTACATGACTGTGTGTGTGTGTGGTTGTATGTGTGTGTGTGTGTGTGTGTGTGTGTGTGCACAAAATGTCACAAAGCAAACAACCTGTCACACCAGTTTTACATGTGTATCACTCTCTCTCTCTCTCTCTCTCTCTCTCTCTCTATTTCTTTCTCTGTGGCTGTGTGTGTGTGTGTGTGTGAGTATTTGTGTGTGTGTGTGTGTGTGTGACCAAAGACAGCAGATATCAACAAACCCCAACAACTCTTTGCTCTTATCTCTTGTTTAACTTTTTTTATTTTTTTATTTGCATTTTATTTACACAGCATCTCTTCTCTTCCAGCTAGTATTTTAATGTCTTCATAGTATTTTAATGTCTTCATAGTATTTTAATGTCTTCATAGTATTTTAATGTCTTCATAGTATTTTAATGTCTTCATCATATTTTAATGTCTTCATCATATTTTAATGTCTTCATAGTATTTTAATGTCTTCATCATATTTTAATGTCTTCATAGTATTTTAATGTCTTCATAGTATTTTAATGTCTTCATAGTATTTTAATGTCTTCATCATATTTTAATGTCTTCATAGTATTTTAATGTCTTCATAGTATTTTAATGTCTTCATAGTATTTTAATGTCTTCATCATATTTTAATGTCTTCATCATATTTTAATGTCTTCATAGTATTTTAATGTCTTCATAGTATTTTAATGTCTTCATCATATTTTAATGTCTTCATAGTATTTTAATGTCTTCATAGTATTTTAATGTCTTCATCATATTTTAATGTCTTCATCATATTTTAATGTCTTCATAGTATTTTAATGTCTTCATAGTATTTTAATGTCTTCATAGTATTTTAATGTCTTCATCATATTTTAATGTCTTCATCATATTTTAATGTCTTCATAGTATTTTAATGTCTTCATCATATTTTAATGTCTTCATAGTATTTTAATGTCTTCATAGTATTTTAATGTCTTCATCATATTTTAATGTCTTCATAGTATTTTAATGTCTTCATCATATTTTAATGTCTTCATAGTATTTTAATGTCTTCATAGTATTTTAATGTCTTCATCATATTTTAATGTCTTCATCATATTTTAATGTCTTCATAGTATTTTAATGTCTTCATCATATTTTAATGTCTTCATAGTATTTTAATGTCTTCATAGTATTTTAATGTCTTCATCATATTTTAATGTCTTCATAGTATTTTAATGTCTTCATAGTATTTTAATGTCTTCATAGTATTTTAATGTCTTCATCATATTTTAATGTCTTCATAGTATTTTAATGTCTTCATAGTATTTTAATGTCTTCATAGTATTTTAATGTCTTCATCATATTTTAATGTCTTCATCATATTTTAATGTCTTCATAGTATTTTAATGTCTTCATAGTATTTTAATGTCTTCATAGTATTTTAATGTCTTCATAGTATTTTAATGTCTTCATAGTATTTTAATGTCTTCATCATATTTTAATGTCTTCATAGTATTTTAATGTCTTCATAGTATTTTAATGTCTTCATAGTATTTTAATGTCTTCATCATATTTTAATGTCTTCATCATATTTTAATGTCTTCATAGTATTTTAATGTCTTCATAGTATTTTAATGTCTTCATAGTATTTTAATGTCTTCATCATATTTTAATGTCTTCATAGTATTTTAATGTCTTCATAGTATTTTAATGTCTTCATAGTATTTTAATGTCTTCATCATATTTTAATGTCTTCATAGTATTTTAATGTCTTCATAGTATTTTAATGTCTTCATAGTATTTTAATGTCTTCATAGTATTTTAATGTCTTCATAGTATTTTAATGTCTTCATAGTATTTTAATGTCTTCATAGTATTTTAATGTCTTCATAGTATTTTAATGTCTTCATCATATTTTAATGTCTTCATAGTATTTTAATGTCTTCATAGTATTTTAATGTCTTCATAGTATTTTAATGTCTTCATAGTATTTTAATGTCTTCATAGTATTTTAATGTCTTCATAGTATTTTAATGTCTTCATAGTATTTTAATGTCTTCATAGTATTTTAATGTCTTCATAGTATTTTAATGTCTTCATCATATTTTAATGTCTTCATAGTATTTTAATGTCTTCATAGTATTTTTAATGTCTTCATAGTATTTTAATGTCTTCATCATATTTTAATGTCTTCATAGTATTTTAATGTCTTCATAGTATTTTAATGTCTTCATAGTATTTTAATGTCTTCATCATATTTTAATGTCTTCATAGTATTTTAATGTCTTCATAGTATTTTAATGTCTTCATCATATTTTAATGTCTTCATAGTATTTTAATGTCTTCATAGTATTTTAATGTCTTCATAGTATTTTAATGTCTTCATAGTATTTTAATGTCTTCATAGTATTTTAATGTCTTCATAGTATTTTAATGTCTTCATAGTATTTTAATGTCTTCATAGTATTTTAATGTCTTCATAGTATTTTAATGTCTTCATAGTATTTTAATGTCTTCATAGTATTTTAATGTCTTCATAGTATTTTAATGTCTTCATCATATTTTAATGTCTTCATAGTATTTTAATGTCTTCATAGTATTTTAATGTCTTCATAGTATTTTAATGTCTTCATCATATTTTAATGTCTTCATCATATTTTAATGTCTTCATAGTATTTTAATGTCTTCATCATATTTTAATGTCTTCATAGTATTTTAATGTCTTCATAGTATTTTAATGTCTTCATAGTATTTTAATGTCTTCATAGTATTTTAATGTCTTCATAGTATTTTAATGTCTTCATAGTATTTTAATGTCTTCATAGTATTTTAATGTCTTCATAGTATTTTAATGTCTTCATAGTATTTTAATGTCTTCATAGTATTTTAATGTCTTCATCATATTTTAATGTTGATTAGCAATTTTTTTCATTCTGATAAATAGAAAAACAAAAAATTCAAACCGGGTATTTGATCTCACTTCTTTTGTCTGTTTCTTTATTTATGTATATTTTTAACGAGTGTTTGTATTTTTTATTGCTTTGTACAAATTCACCTTGAAAAGGGGTCCACGTTGTGTAATTTTAAGCTTGATTGAGGTCTAGGGAGGAAATTAAAAATATATTAAAAGGATACATAAATGAGCAAATATATACGCCCATCCCCCCTTAACCCACTGGTTGTGGGGAACATTCTGGAATGCCATGGCAATTTATAGCAATTCACAGGCTCTTAAAGCCTCTTAAAGTCTTTGGAGACGAGTGCCAGTGAACGGGAGCGCTACAGGCCCCCGTCCGCTCTCCAGCCCAACGGCCGGTGCACTGAGCCATGTCTCGCTAGACATATGCAGCGCTGCCAAAGGCAAATGTAGCGCGACATGGTCATTATTAGCTGATGTCTATGGTAGCTCTGCGGATGAACCCCGCGTGCTACGAAGCTCGTTCTAGTGTCATTTTGAAGCGATTTTCTTCTAGTTTATGGCTGAATACATTTCATTTCCTTCAGACACTTGCTTAATCATTCAGGAGTGCCTGAATGAACTCTAATGAATATGCCCACACTGTAAGTGTTAAGCAATATACTAATTATCTCCCCCTTCCCCAGATGCGGTGGCTTTGTGTGGTGGTAGCTGCGGTGGTGACGGCAGCGGGAGCTACTGACGCGGCCATAGCAGCATCCAGTGGTGGTGTAGGGGGTGTTGTTGATGTGGGGGACGGGGGTAACAACAATGATGTGTACCTCCCCGACGACCCCCCACCCCCCTCCCAGGACCCAGACACCCCCCTCCTCCCCTCCCTGCTACCCACTCAACGGCCACACCACCACCGACACTCACCCAGGCATCACCAGGTACAGTCGGCCAACATTCTACCTAGCCCAGGGCTTCTTTTATTTATGGTACTTAACTGAAGAATAGAATCGGTAATGAACAGGAATGCATGGAGAATGATTGTGAAAAGATGAGTGATACCGCGGTCGTTGGGAGAGGCGGTTGGGTGCCAGTTGGACTAGATAATAGTCCGTCAGGCGCCTGGCCCGGGGAGCCGTTGTGAAGGGTGGTGGGCGGGCATTGTGATGTAGTTCCGCTGTGTGTCTACCTGCTGAGACCGGAACCTCTTCGGGAGAACTGGGACCGGGGGAGTGCTGGAGGCCCCTAGTGATCCTTGGTCTTTGGGTCTTCTCCTGGGCGACCTAGATGTGTGTGAGCACAATAACTTAGTGTTTGAGACTATTCATATAGGTTTAAGTGCAAATTATTCCTAACATAAAGGCAGAGTGTCAAAACGGGACAAGTTGGTTTTAAAATTGTAATGAATATGACAAAGAATATGGGAAAATGTACACAAATTTACATTGTTTTGGCCATATCATCACTTCCAAGGATATAAGAAGAACTGTGAAGCATAAATATTTCTCTGTTATTTAGTAATGATAACCAAAAATAAAGGAAAAGGTCTCTGCTTTGACACCCTGCATAAAGGCTACCTCAATTCTCTTCCAGGTCCACAACTTAGTACTGAACCCCGAGCAGAACTCCCTGTGTGAGCTCAAACCTATCCGGCAGATCCTCACCGACGCCCACTGCACTTCAAGGGTCAGTCACTTCACTTATACTTTTTTTACTATGTTGTGTGTCTTTTTTTGGTTTGATAAAATTATAAAGTATGATTTTTGTTATCTTGTGCCATGCTATTATATATATGTTGAACTTAGTTGTTTTTGTATATACTTAGGCACATATCCCATAGTAGTCTAGCGAGGAAACTAAGTAACGTAATTAACTAAATAAATAAGATAATAAATAACAATCTCCCCTTAACCCCGCAACCCCGCACCCCCCCAGGAGATCGGCAACCACGTGTGCGTCGGGACCTGCTTCAGCTACACGGTGCCCCAGACGGAGCCAGAGACACCTGGTGACAAGCTACTGGACTACTGTGATTCCTGCCAGGCTTCAGAGACTCACTGGACGCCGGTTAGTATTATGATTTTAAGACGTTCGGCCCATTAGTTTGGCGATTTTAGGACCTTTCGCCCCTTTTCTGTGTCCATGATATGGCTTTTAATGTAATTTAGGGGTCGATATTTTCCTGGCGAGCGATCGCGAGCCTGTAATTTAGGAGGAACCGGACATTTTTCTTCTGAAAAATGTACAAATATATCTTGAAGGGGGATCATGAGGTTGTTATTTTAAGTTTGATGGAGGTCTTGGGAGGAAACTAAAACAAATAATACATGAATTAATTAATCGACCAAAAAATGAACCATCCCCCTCAACTCTAATTGGTCTCTGGGGAGGCTTTCACCTCACCTATTTTGATACATTAATTTGGAGATTTTAAGATGTTTCACCTCATTAGTTTGGTGATAAGATGCTTCAACCTATTCAAGTGTCAATTTTATTCTGGGTGAGACTGTAACCTATAAGAAATCTGCCTTTGGCCGAGACATTATTTTATCAACAAATTTAAATATTTAATTAGCATCCAGAATACAAAGTTATCATACATAAATATCTTAAGCCAGACCATTTCGGTAGGAACACAATTATGGTAACTAATAACTGTCTTGATGGTGTAATGGTTAGAGTATTTAAGATTTGTATGTGGTAACCCAGGTTCGAATCCCGGTAGGATCACATTTTTTCGTTAATTTCATTGGGAGATATATGGTGTTGGGAGTGAAATAAATAAATTAGATTATTCCCCTCACCTCCTTCAGATTGAGCTGGAGTGTGAGAAAGATGGCAACACGTACCAAGTAACGAAGCGTGTCCAGATGATCACCAACTGTTCCTGCGCCCCCTGCCATCCGTCCCGCAGCGCCCCGACCACCACGGACAACGAAGTCACCTACCCCGCCAACGACCACCACATCTCCGAGCTCCTCCTCTACAAGATGCTCCCAGAGAGTCACAAGTTCAAGGAGGCCGCGGGACTCGAACGCGCCAATAACTTCAACCGCCACGAACTATCCCTAGAAGAGCTGAAGAAGAAGATCTACTTAGCACCCGACCAGGAACAGGAACTCCGTGGGAAGATCGTGTTTGATATCTCTTCCACCTTCCAGAATTAGAAGAAGCCGAGGGTTATCAATCTTTGAGAATATTATACATATATTTCATTTAAAGGGAGATGGGCTGCTTTTCTGGTCCCCTTTCTTCCTCATGTTTAGCTTTCTGCACCTTCCAGAATGAGGAGGTGGAGCCGAGAGTTATTAATCTTTGAGAATATTATACACATATTTCGCTTAAAAGGGATGATGGGTGTTTTTCTGGTCCCCCTTCTTTCTCATGTTTATCCTTTTCCACCTTCCAGAATGAGGAGGAGGAGCCTAGGGTTATTAATCTTTGAGAATAAACACATTTCATTTAACTAACCAATTGCAAGCTTCAGGCTGTAAGGAAGTTGGAGGTATAGACATCGATATTTAGCAGAATTACCAGCTAACATATGGTGGTAGTACATTCATAAAAACATAAAACCAAATCCATCCTTCTTTCTATCCATCAGAAACCTACATTATTATCACTTATCTGTTGTATATCACTGTTTTCACTCTAACTTCCTTACTGTACCCTGAAACTTGCAAGTGGTCAATTCAATTCAATTCAAGAGTTTATCGACACACAACACACCAGACACAACGACACACAACAGATACATAGTAATCAATTATGATTAAACACACTTGCTCTTTATATATAGCTAGGGGAAGCTAACTAGACTCCAATTTTTTCCAGCTGATACTAAATTGCCATCTCTCCATTCTGATTACTACTTTATTATCATGATTTTGTGGCGAAATAGGTTGCTAATTATGAAAACTTTGCAATAATATGAGGCACAGACATAGCAGTATCAGATTTGTCCAGTAAGAATCATGAAATCTGATGCTAAAGGGTTCAATTTACCATCAACTGGAAACAAAATAGACTATAATAAAGTGCATTGATAGCGACACCGTGACTTTAGAACTTTACCTACTGTACATCAGACACAACATTTTAGGACATACACATCTGACATTGGACTATGTGATATCATAACCAATATAATAGTGCACATAAGATACATTTAGTTAATTCATCGGAGTCTTAAATCCATTACAAATTATATATATATATACTGTATATATATATATATATATAATTGAATTTGCTGTTTATTCGTATATTAAATTGGACTCTGAACAATTAGGTTTTCAACGATACAAGATATAGAAATATTTGTGAGATATTAGACTCCATTTTAGCTACTTTTTGACTCGGATAATGAGACTCCGATACATCCCCCGATAAAGAGCTCATGTGACACCGGCTATCGTAGATTATAAGGGTAGTATTATTGACTATTTACATACTGTGAGGAGGCGCATTTTTCAACTTTCAAAAATCAAATATTAAACAAATAATTCAACCCAAAAATATATGCTTGCCTCCAGATACCCGGGTGCATTTTTCAACTTGCAAAAGAACAATTCAACCCAATAATGTATGCTTGCCTCCAGATACCCAGGCGCATTTTTCAACTTGCAAAATAACAAACAATAAGCAAATAATTCAACCCAGTCATACATGTTTTGCCTCCAGATACCCAGGCGTATTTTTCAACTTGCAAAAGAAGCAAACAATAAGCAAATAATTCAACCCAATAATATATGTTTGCCTCCAGATACCCAGGCGCATTTTTCAGCTTGCAAGAATCAAATATTAAGCAAATAATTCAACCCAGTCGTGTTTTTGCCTCCAGATATCCAATAAAAATGAAACCAACAAAATTTCTCTGACATTGTTTCTGATTTCGTCAACCTTGCTATTTTATTTAAGGCCTTATATTCAATGAACCTGTAACACTATCTGGTCCGACGTCTTGTGGGTTATTATGATATTTTGATATTTTGTAGTTTAAGGGGGGGGGGGGGGGGAGGGGATTTGTATGGACCCCCTTCTCCCTCATGCTTACCCCCATTAACTTATAAAATTCAAGAACTAAAGAACTTAAAGAACTAAAAACCTTCCCTAAAGGGGGTAGTGGTTATGTAAATATTTTTGTATATATATATTTATTTTATAGTTTCATTGCTAGACGACCATCAAGCATTAAACAATACCCCATGGCACGAAAGGTTTTTATATTGACAAACAAATGCGGCGAAAGGTCTTAAAATCGCCAAAATAATGGAGCGAACGTTTTTAAATTCCAAAGCTAATGGGGCTAAACATGAGGGAGAAAAGAGACCCCCCCCCCCTTAAGACCATATATAAAATATATTCAACTTGGGAGTGCAATATCCCAAGACCTTTTCGACTGTCAGATTGGCGATAAAATTGAGATATACGGTTTGTGAGGAGAGAGAGAGAGAGAGAGAGAGAGAGAGAGAGAGAGACATTGACTTGACTGTCACGTAGGTATCAGTAATCTCTTGTTTTTAGACCGAGTGATGGTACCTTAGTAAAACAATAACTGTCTTTCTCTATTTGTGTGTGTGTGTGTGAGTGGGTAGGCTGCTAGACCTGTTGTTGATTGACTTCCTTTGTACTCATTTGTGTTAGTGTGTGTTTAATAAATAATAAATAATAATCGTTTTATTTCAAGCCGGCAGCCAGTGAGGCTGAAAATACACAGCCTTAACCTAGATCTTACCCTAAGAGATCAACAGACTGATCCTGGCTGCTAACGAGAGCGCCTACATATTCCCGAGGGAGTAGGACGTGGGTAGGATACTTTGTCAGTCCCCCGAGACGATCCATCCAGACCTAGCCTTCACGGCCAGGGAATGTTTTTGAGAGAACTTCCCCTGCCAGCGCGTGGGATCGAACCCCCGACACCAGAGCAAGCACTCCCAACACAGTGTACTAAGCGTACTCGGCCATCGTGACCGCGTGTGTCTGTGTGTGTGTGTGTGTGTGTGTGTGTGTACCTAAACAAATAAGTCACTGTTAAGAACGTTGTTTGGGGATTTCATGGAAAATCGATATATATTAATATCTACGTAATATATATATATATATATATATATATATATATATATATATATATATATATATATATATATATATATATATATATATATATATATATATATATATATATATATATATGAACCCATCCCTCCATCAATATTATATAAGGTATCTTCTCATAACGGCCTCAATTTGGGAACCACTCCACCACACAACAACTTCCCAGACGTCTGTTAAAACGTCAGAGAGGGAAGCCGTGTGTGTTTGTGTGTGTGTGTGTATGTGTGTGTGTGTGTGTGTCTGTGTATGTGGGGGGGGGGGAGTTGTTCTATGTGGCTGAGTGAGTGTGAATTTGATTGTGTTTGTACTTACTCTAGTTGTATTGCGGGAGTGAGCATGCTCGTTATTTCCCGCCTCCTATATGTGTAGGTGTCATATGTATCGTTGGAATGGCTGTGGATGTGTGTGTAGTCTGTATTTTTAGCCAATTGACGACATCGGAAACGAAGGCTTAGGGTGGATCTGTATGATACCATTCTCACTATAGACGGTACCGTCTCGCCCGAAGGCTTAGGTAGCCATCAGCTTAGGTGAACCATATGATACCCATCTCGCCTTGTACCATTTTTGCCAACCCCAGATGGGACGTCACAACGTCGTCCACTTATTCCAGGTACCTATTTACAGCTAGGTGAACTGAGGCTAACACATGAAAGGAGACAAGCCCAATTTGTCTCCGCCCGGCCGGGGATTGAACCCCCGACCCCTCGTGTGTGAGACGAGAGCTCTACCTACTAGGCTACGGGCTGTGTGTGTGTGTGCTTGTGTCTGTGCGTGTGTGTATGCATGTATAGGTGTGTGTATGTGTGTGTGTGATTGTGCTTGTTTGTATGTGTGTTTGTACCGACGCTCATGTCTGTGATTGTGTGCCTGTATGTGTCTGTATGTTTGTGAGTGTGTGCGTGGGAGACCAAGAGTTTATATGTGTCTAATTAAATGTGTGTCTAATTGCAATGTGTAGGTGTGTGTATGTGCGTGTTTTAAAATATACCTGTGTACGTGTGTGTGCGTGTGTTAGAATATACCTGTGTGCGCATTGACAGTATATGAGTGTGCGAGTCTTCTTATTGGTTCCCATATCGTGACGTCATACGAGTTCTGTCACATTATTGGTTGATATAATTTATGAGCGCTGTATCACAACAATTCTAAATTAAAAACAATCTTTCGAGGTTCTTTCCTTTCTAGCAAAATCTATCCCATTACTGTACTCATTGCTTTCGTTGAGGAATAATTTACAAACCCCACACAAAATATATATAAATAAAGCTCCAACGAAATTGAAATTCAGAGTGTATCGAGCCCATTTACAAAAGTGGCAGCCAATCAGCATCGAGTAACCTGCGCGCGACCCTCTAAATCAAGTTTGCGAAACAGAAAAAAACTCGCCCCCCAAAAATAGCCCAGCACCTATATAAAACCCGCCCCGTCCTCTCCCGACCTCACACCAGCTCTGGGATCGTCAGGGAGAACCAAGACAACCGGCCAAAAACATCGCCAGCATCCATCAAATATATCTCTCAAAACTCTGAACATCGCGAAAAAGCCGAGAGAGAGAGGCGCCGAAAGTTCCCAAGCGACTGCAATTGTTTTGAGAGAGTTCGGTCCCCGCGCATTCGGCAAGATTGTGAGGTTACAGAACATGCGGTCCTTGGCCCTCCTATTAGGTAAGTCTTTAACCCTTTCAAGATCCGTTTATGCATTTCTTTCCGGTTTTCTGGCTTTTATTAAATAATATTATTCAGATTAGGAAGGGTATATGGAAGTCAGAGGGTTAATTGAGATAATCTCTACCCTTATAATTCCCCTAAATCCTTCTTAAATTGTATATAATCGTCTAATGAGAGCCACAATAAACTGTTAAAATGGGTCATAATCTTCAAAGGGTTAACTCGGAATTTTAGCAAAGTAGACACAAATTAGTTAATGTTTATGATGATATGGATATATTGGCAGTAGGCAGTAGGTGATCTAGATGTTTGTGAATTTGTGTTTTTGTGTGATCATTGTTTTTGTTGTTGTGTTGTGTTGTCCCTATTCGGGCTCTGTCTCGAGCAAATAGATAAATAGATAGTTATAATTTCGAACTTACCTCTGTATTCGTAACCCTTTCAAGAAAATGACGCACTTTGACTGTTTATTCTGGTTATCATTAGACGATTGTATGCAATTTACGAAGCTTTGGAGGGACCTGCAGAGTTAAGATACATAAGATACATAAGATAGAACTTACCGCTTTAATTGCTAGAGGTCCTTCCTATGCTTTATAAAATCGCTTAAGGGGGATGGGCATATTTATTTGCCTTTTTATTGATATCATTATTATTATTGTATTAGTCTCCTCCCTAGACCTCCATCAAGCTTAAACAAAACACCGCCTAGACCCCTCTCAAAATAAATTTGTACATTTATCGGTAGAAAAAGGCCTTCTTCATAAAAATATTGGTTCGCTATCACTCGCCAGGAAAAAATCGACACCTAAATGGCACGGAAGGTCCTAATATTGACAAAGAAGTGGGGTGAAAGGTCCTAAAATCGCCAAACTAATGGAACAAACGTCCTAAAATCTGAAAACTTATGGGGACAAATATGAGATAGAAGGGGGGGGGGGCCAGAACAATAGAGCATCTGCCCTTAAGGGGAGGCATTTATTTTGTTCCCTAGACCTCCATCAAGCTTAAAATTACACCCCCTTGAGTCCCTTTCAAGATAAATTTGTAAATTTTTCGGTAGAAAAATTTCCCGGCCGAAGGCCGGTTCCTCTTAAATTACAGGCTCGCTATCGCTCGCCAGGATAAAATCGACACCTGAATGGCACGAAAGGTCTTAATATGGGGTGAAAGTTCTTAAAATAGCTAAATTAATGGGGCAAACGTTTTATAATATCAAAAGCAATGGGGCTAAACATGAGAGAGAAAGGGGTCAAGAAAAAAATCCCTCAAGTGGAGATCTCCCCTTAACGCTATTATTACATTAACCCCTTCTGTACCGGCGACGTCATTTTAACTGTATTCTGGTTACTGTTAGACGATTTTATTCAGTCTAAAAAGGGCCTCCAGCAATTAACCGGCTTCGAACTTTCTCACTTAACCTCTTTGACTACCACAAATCCTTCTTAAAAGCTGCACAACATCGTCTAAATATGCCTAGAATCAAATTAAAATGACGTCGCCGGTACAGAAGGGGTTAACATTTTGAGGATTGTGACGCATTTTGACAGTGCATTCTGGCTACCATTGGACGACTTTATGCAGCTTAGGAATGAGCTGTGGGAATGAAAAGGGTTACAACTATCTCAATTAACCCTCTGAATTCCAATACTGTACATCTAAATAATTCAACGTACCACACATTTAGCTTTCTTTCAGTCTTTCAACTTGGGTGGGTGGGTGGAGGGGGAGGGGGCCACTTGTTGCAGGCAGCTAAACCATTTGTCTCCTTCATATGTACACTTCCTATTCTGAATACAATCATCAAATAATAGCCAGAGAATAGAAAAGGAATGCGTCATCGTATCTTGAGAGCGTAAATTTCCCGGGCAACAGATAACCTACGTATGCAGGTTTTTGTGTGGGCTTCAAGAGACTCAACATCAATTCACAAAACATTCGCTTTACGACCTTTTCATCTTGCGGAAGTACACAGTATACATTTAGCTAAATTGCAATAACTAATTCATTACTTTATCAACATCCTTCCTAAGCTGAATAAAATCGTCTAAATGTAGCTGACATCCAATACAAAAGACGCCACCGGTAGTGAACAGTTTATGGTTTCTGGAGCCTTTTAATGGGTAGAGGTCCTTCGTAAGCTGAATAAAATCGTCCAATAGTTGCCAGAATATAATGAGAAGGACGTCCCTGCATCATATTAACCCCTTGAGGATTATGACGCGTTTTAGTATCGTATTTTGGCTATGATTAGACGATTTTATTTAGCTTAGGATGTATCTGTGGGAGTCAGAGGCAAAACTGAGTTGGTTTTAACCCCATGGATTCCAAGAGGTCCTTCTAAAAAAAAAAAAAAAAAAAAAAAAAAAACACACACACACACACAAAACATCGTCTAAGGGGGATGGTCAATATTTTTGGCAGATTTTGTTCATATATTTATTATATTTTCAGTTTCCCCCCTAGACCTCCATAACACTTGATTAAACAACCCCAGGTTCCCCCTTCAAAATATATTATAAACAATTTCGGTAGAAAAATATCCCGGCCGTAGGCAGATTCCTACTAAATTATTGGCTTGCTATCGCTCGCCAGGAAAATTATTGGCTTGCTATCGCTCGCCAGGAAAAAATCGACACCTAAATGACAATAAAAACCCTCTTAATATTGACAAAGAAAAGGGGCGAAAGGTCTTAAAATCGCCAAACGAATGGAACGAATGTCTTAAAACCTCAAAATTACTATGCTAAACATGAGGGAGAAGGGGGTCCAGGAAAAGCGAGTACTATCCCCTTAACTGTCTTTGTGGTATAACGGTTTGAGAGATTAACTTCTGACATTCACCCCATTAGTTTCGCGATTTCAAGAGTTTTCGCCCCATTTTTTGTCACCACTAAGACCTTTCGTGCCATTTAGGTGTCGTTTTCTTCCTAACAAGCGATAGCAAACCTGCAATTTAGGAGGAACCGGCTGAAGTTTTCTATCGAAGAATGTACAAATATCTCTTGGGGTAGTATTTTAAGCTTGATGGAGGTCTAGGTAGGAACAATAATAAATACATTAATAAACAAATAAATATATATCTCCCCTTTATATAGAATAACATAACACAACCCAATACACAATACAATATATATATAATCATATTATATCAGCAATGCACCGAAATGAAAAACAAAAAACAAAAACTAATAAATGGTTTAAATATTAAACAGGAACTAATCTATGGAACCTCTCATTTGATTTCCATTATTTCGCGTCGGTCAAGGGTTCAAATGTTCAGCCTTAATCAAATGAGGGTCTGATTAAATTGGGGAGTCCACTTAGTGAGAGATAGAAAATGTATAGGTTAGTTTACGGGTGACTATTGTAACTTTAATTAACACCCACGCACGACTACACAGTACACTCGTGCTCGTACACACACATACTCACACATAAACACACACGCGCGCACATACATACTCTCTCGCTCACTCTCTCTAATACGTACACTTTTTTCTCTCTGGCACACTCATACCAATACATTACCCCCCCCACAATACACACACACACATACACACATAATTACACACACTCACTCTGCTTTGGGCGACTCAGGAGTTTCAGTGTAGGTTAATGTTGCTTTAATTAAAAGTTAACACACACACACACACACACACACAAGCACATAACACATATATCTACACATGATCACACACACAAACCCATAACACACACACAAACACATAGTATACACACCTACACACACATACACCAGTACATAACACACACACACAGACAAACACATAACACACCACACACAAGCACACAACACACACACTATTGTAATGTACTCATCTCCCATACTTGATCTTGCAGCTAACCCAGAGTCCGTTTTCATATGGCGATCTGACTGGTTGAAATATAATTACATCCTCTATATTAACCAGTGTGGGCGGAGCATGGGCGTGGAGTAGCAGTGAGGTATCGTGTGCCTCTTTACCCTCATGTTTAGCCCCTCTCTCTCTCTCTCTTAACCAGTGTGGGCGGTGGTGGGTGGAGCGTGGGCGTGGAGTAGCAGTGAGGTATCATGTGCCTCGTGTGGGTCGGAGTGCCAGGCAGCTTGTGGCACCAGGAACTTCAGGGCCTGCTGCTTCAACTTCCAGAGGCGCCGCAGATCACATATGGGGTAGGTTCCAGTACTCCATACTCCATAGGTGTTTTTTTTTTATGTGGATGAGGGAGACAAAAGGCAAAACTGACTGTGACGAGTGCCTCCCCCGGAGTTGAAAGAGTGACAGGGCCAAAATCAAGGAGCAGTCGAGCCAAAATGTGTAACATAGTAGGAAACTGAGCATGAACCATTCGGAATTAAAGGTTAAGTTTTATGTGTCCACAAATTCCTAATATTAATTCACCTGTCCAGAATCGTCGCAGAGTACACATTGGATAGGTTTAGTTAAACCTTTGCTATTTTGTTTCATACCTATACTGTACTGTACCTCCAGGAGATTTATTCTAACTTAAAGAGGTATCACAGAAAACTGCTGCAGGTTAATCAAACTTTACTAGGTCATGGATGAATGCTGTGTATCTTATATTTACTAGTCTGATACACAATTCATAATATTTATTTGGTCTCTATTTCTCTTTCTCTTATTTCAGCTCTGTGAATCAACTGGAAGGTGAGGGCTCTGTCGATAGGGTTGGAGTTATAAGGGGTCAGACAGCCCTCACCCACCTCCTGCTAGCCCTCACCCCCTCAGCCCTTGACCTACCCCTCACCCACCCCTACCCCCACCCCTCACCAGCCCTCAGCCCGTCCCTCCTTCAAGACTCGGAGGAAAGTGAGGACGAGTTTTCCGATAGGTCCTTCTCGCGTTTGGTGGCCATGGCCCTCCACAACCCCAACCTGGTCCATCAGAAACCCTCTCTACCCCTCCACAGCCCTCAAGGAGCCCTCAACCCACCCCCCTCAGCCCTACGTCATCGCTACCAACCCCAAGACACGGAGAACTTAAGGAAATAATTGAAGCATTTTGGCCATGGCGGAAATAGACAAGTTTACCATGTAGTACACGGAATGATAGAAAACGGAAAAGGCAATATTCAACTATCTTACAGTACACATAAAGCGTTGGCAATGCTGTAGTGAATTATAATATATACGGGAAGGAAATTCACAATGCCGTGAATACTTGAATGGATAAATTATACCTACATAACGGTAGAATGTTATATATTGTAACGACACCGCAGTTTTGATTCCCTCTGGAGCGCTCGTCAGGATTCCAGAGGTAGCATTGTTAAAATGGTAATGATGATGATCATTTACATTCTGAATTTCTGTCCATAGATATAGCCTACAGGTTTATTAAAATAAAAATATTACATTATGACCTACCCCTTTAATGAACAAATAAATCTTCTAAAAGCTAAAATAGGTTTATATAATTGCAATATTGCTAAAATGAAGATACTTACGTTACAATAAAAACGATTTTCCGACATATGGGTGTAACTGATCTATTCCTACACTATACAGTATATGTAGAGTCTATGTAATGTAGAGGAGTCTGGAGTAACCTTGGATGTCCATAGAATAAAACAGAACTGCTCAATAATGACAGGAATGGTTTGTTTTGTCCGTTTTCTGTGTTTATGTTAAGGGGGTACTGCTTGTTTTTTAGTCTATATATTTATCTATAAACTTTACCTTTAAGTTTCCTCGCTAAGCTCCACCAAGCTTCCCCCCCCCCCCCTTTCAAGATATATTTGTACATTTTTCGGTAGAAAATTTCCCGGCCGAAGGCCGATTCCTTCTAAACTTACAGGCTCACTACTGCTCGCCAGGAAAAAATCGACACCTAAATGGCACGAAAGGTTTAAATATTGACAAAGAAATGGCAACACTTCTCAGCTTATATTCAAGGTCTTGCAGGAAGTTGCAGGATAGCTGGCTCAGTATTCCTCCAACTTTTGAGGTGGAAGGGTGTTCTCTCTAGATTCTGAAGCCATTTTGGCCTCATTGCCTGGTACTGGAGGGTACATTTATGGTAATACCCTCTGGTACAGTAGGGGTTAAAATATCTGGAGGTAAGCAGAATAAAGCCCAAAGTCACGTCCCTCCTCAGTTGAATAAAATGATCTGGAGGTAAAGAGAATAAAAGAGAAAGTCCAGTATTGAGGATGTTTACTAGGCGTAAAGAGGAGAGCAGCGGACGTTATAGTGGTGGTCGCAGGTCCTGTAGTTGGCGCTGAAGAGTGTGGCGTTGGGGCAGAGGAAGCTGTTCATCCGGTACCCGTAGCAAAAGTGGAACGCCTGTAGAATAATAATCATTGTCAACCACATGCGCGGTTGGTAGAGGACTCACTTGCAAACCGTGAGGTCGACGGTTCGAGTCTTGGGCCAGCCAGTGTGTGTTATTGGCAGACGACAGTGCTGTTGGTGGACGGTGCGCTCTGGCAACTGTCCATTGAAGTCACTAGAATGGCCTAGATCATCAGGGCACCCACCCTAGCCCAGCTCTTGAGCAGGGAGTGCATGGTGGTAAAAGCTGCATCATCAATAACGCTCATCCCTGATCCTCATAATCACTAAACTATCACCAAACCAAAGTATATCATCCTAATAAACATTGAACATTTATATGGGAGCCTGTCTGACTGCTCATGTAGAGTCATATATAATAATAACTAATATATCAAACATAAATCCAATCCCCCCCACCTGACATCCAGCTTCGGGGTCCGGATAGAGCCCCCAACGACCCTCACAGGAGAAACTAGTCTCAGGGACTCTGTAATAGGTGGGGAACGGCAGCTCTGATAAGCCACCATCATCTGGGGAAAGGTTAATTGTAAATATAAAGGAAAGACCTGGAACAAACTTCTCAAACTTTTTCTCCAGTACAGTACAACCCCCTGGATCCATTAGAAGCATCAGTATTGTAATTGTGCCTTTATTGTGGTAAACCAATTTACCTGGATATAGGGTGTTATGGAAATTTCAGATGCTCCTGTACCCTAAGATATGGGCCCAAATAAATTTTGCCCTATAGAAATGGACTCCCCATGGCGGAAGGATGCGTGGATTAATCCAAGTGATTTTGGACAAATAATTTGCATTATGGCAAACTGACAAGCCACACAATTAACCCACTCCTATAGTTTGAATCCTTACGCCATTGGTATAAGGCAAAATAAATGTTGGCCCATACCTTAGGGTACAGGAGCATTTGAAAATCCCAAAACACTCTGCTTCCAGCCGTTTTGACACATGGAGCCAATACAATAGTCCACAATAAAGGCACAATTACAATTATGATAGTTCTCATGGATCCAGAGGGTTGTACTGTACTTGAGAAAAATAGTTGGGCGTATTCCATTCATTAATTCCTAGTCGATGGGTTATTAAATGTTTTCATAAATCTTTGAATAGTTCCCATGGGTACACAAAATGGCCAAAAATAAACACCGTTGGAATTGGAACTTCATGAATAATTCAAATATACCCTTAGTTTAAAAATCCCAAATAACCTAAACAGTGTCATAATTACTGACAAGGCACACAATCAAGGACCGAGTATTTCTAAAAATTTATAAAAACAAGCAAAGAACTATAACAGACAACAGTAAACTGATGATTACGTGAACTCTGACAGACACATACACACACACACTATCTCGCTCACTCTCACACACACTCACTCACTGATTCCCCCTCTCTCTATCTCACACACTCTTTCTCTCTCTCTCTCTCTTTCACTCTCACATTCTCCCTCTTTCTCTCTCTCACTGTCACTCTCACACTATCTCTCTTTCTCTCTCTCTCACTGTCACTCTCTCTCTTTCGCTCTCTCACACTATCTCTCTTTCTCTCTCTCTCTCTGTCACTCTCACACTCTTTCTCTCTCTCTCACCTTGAAAGAAACTCTCCTCCTGCGCTCTCACCACCACCAACACCATCACCCCAAAATCTGAAAGGCCAATAATCATCACAACCTAACCAACCCATGCTGTACCGGCGACGTCTTTTATATTTGATTTCAGGTACAGTTGCTCAAATAAGTTCTGTTCCTCATTGTGATCTTATGTAGGAAAGTATAATAGTGTGAATGAATTGCGAATGTAGTTTCGTTTAATCATCAGTTGACCAGTCAGATGTATTAACCACTGCATCAGAAACTACACTCGTAATTCCATCATATGCATTGTATTTTCCGGTATAAGATCACGGAGAGGAACAGAACTTCTGTGGCCAATTGTACATATAGATGATTTCCTGTAGCTTAGGAAGGACATATGGTAGCTTAAGTAAAATCCAACATAATTTCATCCTTCACGAACCTACGTATTTTTGCATTTCTGTTAACTCCTTGAGGATTATGACGCGTTTTGACAGGTTATTCTGGCCATCATTAGACGATTTTATACAGCTTAGGAAGGATCTGTGGGAAGTAAAACGGTACAGACTATCTCATATAACCCTCAGACTTCCATATATCCTTCTTAATCTAAATAAAATCATCTAATACAAGCCAGAAAACATACATAATATATATATATATATATATAATGAGAGAGAGAGAGAGAGAGAGAGAGAGAGAGAGAGAGAGAGAGAGAGAGAGAGAGAGAGATAGATATATAGATAGAGAGAGAGAGAGAGAGAGAGAGAGAGAGAGAGAGAGAGAGAGAGAGAGAGATAGATAGATAGATAGATAGAGAGGTGTGAGAGTGAGAGAGAGAGAGAGAGAGAGAGAGAGAGAGAGAGAGAGAGAGATAGATAGATAGATAGATAGAGAGACAGAGAGAGAGAGAGAGAGAGAGAGAGAGAGAGAGAGAGAGAGAGAGAGAGAGAGTAGAGAAAGGCTAGAGTGGTTATCCTTGACAAACCCCGCAATAATAATATACAGTATACCCCTGTGACGTCACCACCACCCACCAACCAGTCTCATCTTCCAGGAAAAGGAATGATTAAGGAGGTAGTGCTTGTTTTTCTGGACCCCTTTCTCCCTCGTGTTTAGCCTCATTAGTTTTGACATTTTAATATGGTCGGCTCTTTGTTTTTGGCGATTTTAACACCTTTCCCCCCATTTTGTTATCAATTTTAAGACCTTTCGTGCAATTTAGGTGTCGATATTTTCCTGGCGAGCGATAGCGAGCCTGTAATTCTAAGAGGAAACGGCCTTCGGCCGGGACATTTTTCTACCGAAAAATGTACAAATTTATCTTGAAAGGAGGTCTAGCGGATGTTTTTCTAAGTTTGATGGAGGTCTTTGCTAGAAAACTAAAAACTAAACGAATAAATTAATTAATAGACCAAGAATCCAGCCACTAGAGCCCCTTAAGAGGTTTGATTTTATCACTATACCAACTTTAAGGGGGGGGGGTGACCTGGTTTTTGTCTCTCTCTGGGTTGTATCCATTTGGCCCCATTCATCCTACTGTTTTAAGATGTTTATCCCCATCCAGGTGTCGATTTATACCTGGCGAGCAATAGCGAGCCACCATATTTTGGGTAATGTGTTAGACAACTGGCTATATTTGTATATTTTTCAATAGAAAAATTTCTCCATATAATGCTGGCTTGCTATCGCTCGCCAGGCAAAAATATATACCTGGATGGGGCTAAATGTCTTAAAACAGTAGGCTGAAAGAAGCCGAATGGATACAACCAAGAAAGAGAAACAAAAAACAGGTCACTCCCTAATAATTGACCACTCCCTAAAAACAGGTCACTCCCTAATAATTGACCACTCCCTAAAAACAGGTCACTCCCTAATAATTGACCACTCCCTAAAAACAGGTCACTCCCTAATAATTGACCACTCCCTAAAAACAGGTCACTCCCTAATAATTGACCACTCCCTAAAAACAGGTCACTCCCTAATAATTGACCACTCCCTAAAAACAGGTCACTCCCTAATAATTGACCACTTGCGACTTTCAGGCAGTAAGGAAGTTGGAGTTGTAGCCATCAATATTTAGCAGAATTACAAGCTCTAATACGGTAGTAGTCCATTTATAGTTACATAGCCTGTAATTCTGTTTCTTCTAAATAGTACAGTACAGTACAATAGGGTCGGTATCACTCGCCAGGAAATAATGGACACCTAAATGTCACGAAAGGTCTTAAAGTTGACAAGGAAATGGGACGAAAGGTCTTGATATCGCCAAACTAATGGAGCAAAAGTGTTAAAATGTCAAAACTAATGGGGTTAAATATAGTCATAAGTTTTCTGAACCCTTTGAAGATTATGACGCATTATGGCAGTTTATTCTGGCTATCATTAGACGATTATATACAGATTAGGACGGATTATATACAGATTAGGACGGATTATATACAGATTAGGACCGATTATATACAGATTAGGACGGATTATATACAGATTAGGACGGGTCTGAGGGAAGTAAAACGGTAAAAACTATCTCATATCAACCCTCTGACTTCCATATACCCTTCCTAATCTGCATACAAGCAAATAATAGGCAGTAAACAGAAAATAAATGCGTAATCGGATCTTGAAAGGGTTAAGTATCTTTTTCACAAACTTCAACAAACCCAACGATTACAAACACTCTGTATGATATCAATGTGGTCTTGAATTTGAGATGGTTAATATAAAACACGAAAATGACTCTTCCACAACTTACACAGGATTCGCAACATGGCAGGAACGTTAATTGAGCGACGTCTCTCCTCTTCAGCGTCCAGATGGGTACTGACGTCTTACCCTTGGGTCCTCGGTCTTCTATGCAAACATTTCATCTTAACTTGTCTGGATAACTGCCATGTTGTTTACCTCTTGCTGTGAAATATTAACATAATGAAATATTAACATAATAAACGAGTTTAGAAAATAAAAAAAAATGTGACCCACTACCACTGCATAATTACTTTTACCTTAGGTATCCCAAACGATATATTTGTATTAGTTAATACTTTTTGCTCTACCACTTTACAAATATATTAATCCAAGGATGGGTGCCCTAGATTTAAAACAATCTATTTTAGGTTAATGCATTTCAATACGAAGGTTGTATAAAACTTAGCATTCCTTCCACTAGAGGATATCACTTCATTATAGGACAGGGTAGTGAGGGTGTGAGTGAAGATGAGAGTGGTCAACCTCAACCTTTGACCTGGCTACACTGGTTCTCTCTCTTTCACATACACAAACACACACTGTCTCTCTCTCTCTCTCACACACAGTCTCTCTCTCACACACACACGTCGTACATTCTCTCTCTCTCTCTCACACACACACACACAGTCTCTCTCTCTCTCAAACACACACACACGGGCCGGGTTAGCCGAGTGGTCTAAGGTGCTGTACGCTGACCACGAGGTCGAGGGTTCGAGTCCCCCAGAATCCTTAAGTATATTTCGACTATCCTGATGGAGAGGATTGTCACGTGGACCCTCCCTAGCTAAACTTGGGATAGCCTACACATACTTCTCACCAGCATATCTGTGTATGTACTATGGTGGTAACTTGGCACCTCATGGTCGCATGTGACCTTGTAGGTAAGGTAGAAAAAGCATTGTACTGTACCTAGGTTAAGAAAAACTCTGTAGATTTTCAGCAAGCAAACAATAAACCAACAATTAATATTAACACTCTCACATAATTGCTGAGGGGCACCGGGCCCTGGGTGGGACTTTGGTTTCCCGGGTGTTTCCGCACCCTCCTCAGCTCCCCGCCATGGAGTGGCTTCGGTCACCCAGGCTTTATTGTGGTCGGCGGGGAGGGTTCTGTGGGGGCACTCGGTTGTGGCCTTGGAATTGCTCGGGGCCTTGGGGCTGTTCGGCCAGGCAGCTTGGGGAACAACAACAACAACAACAACACTCTCACATACACACTCACTCACAAACACACTCAGTCACATACAATTTTCCTTTTTTTCTTCTAGAATATATATATCTCTACCATCCCCCTCTCTCTCTCTCTCTCTCTCTCTCTCTCTCTCTCTATATATATATATATATATATATATATATATATATATATATATATATATATATATATATAATGGAATTTACGCGATTTATTATGAATAATGTATTGGAGAGCATCTGTCGACATCTTGTTTTTGTAGTTGCAGTATTAGAGGGCATCTATTGACCTTTTGTTGTTGTTGTTATTGTAGTTGCATAGGAGGACACCTGTCTATCATATATCTGTGTTGTTGTGACGCCAGAGACACCACTGCTTTTGTTGTGCTTCTGTTGTTGCCACTCAAGATAGATCCACACCACCTCATTTCCCCCCAACATTTCAACACAATTCGGATGCTATTTATTTTCCTCTCAAATTATTATGTAAAACTTGCAAAATAAGCAAACTAAAACAAGGACGACACAATATAAAGACAAAATAACTTATCAAAATCACTATGTTGAAATAAATCTTTAGCAAAATAAACATTTGAAATAAAAGAACACAAAACCACCACATAGAATGCACACTTGGTCAAACAAGTATCTGCACCCCTACCCTGATCATCTGGTGTGTACAGCTTGGTAGTATAGGTCGTAGGTCATAGGTCTTGGGTAGTATAGGTAGGTAGCAGTATAGATAGATATAGCTGTAGGTAGAGATGCCAAACCTACCAAGCTGTACACCCCAGATTATCAGGGTAGGGGTGCAGATACTTTTTTTACCAAGTGTACGTACATCACTATACGAGTAAGTTCATTTGTTTTCCAAGCAAACTAGTCGCACATATAATATATTTGCGTAATACCGTCATGTTCGAGGAATTAGTCAATTTGGGAAGTTCAGGACGTTCTGGTAAATTCTTTTAAATAACAAAACATCAATGAATATAATAATGTTCCTGCTTTTCATAGTCATCTTTTGTAATGCTTCTTATTCTGTGGTTTGTTCTTACGTTTCTTATTCTTCTCCTGCATCGTGTCTCTTCTTTAGTATCTTATAAATATTTCTTCTGCATCATTTTCTTTACTTTCCGTTTCATGTGTTTGTATATTTCTGCTTCTATTTCTTGTGTTTCCTTTTTGTTTGTTTCTGGTTTCTAAAACATTGTTGTTTTTCTGTTATTTTCTATTTATTTTTCATTTGTTTTCTTCTTTTTCTACAGCGTCGTATTTTCTTTCAGTTTCGCATAATATTTTCGTTTTCTTTCTAGTGTCTCTTCCGTTTTCTTTACCTGTTTTTTCTTCCTCTTCTTTAATTTTGCCATCACTATTCTATATTCATTATACTTAGGCCAATAATTTTGACTACTAACTTCTATAACTCACAAGACGACTAGTATAATCAAGGAAACATTTCTACCATTAAAGAAGAGTCAGTCAGGGAATAGGTGTGGACATTTACAGCCCTTTTGCTCTAGCCCCTTTTTAAGTTACAAGGGTTATTGGTCACGATTTCTGGCCTACTTAACATTAATGGACTATAACTAACCTAGAAAGGAACAAGGCTCAACAAAACCGGATCTTTGTTAAATAAATTTATTCATCATCTACACACGCACATGTATAAAACTTACCAGATGATGACAAAATACAGCCATTACATAATATTTATATAGTACACTCTTATGTCATAATCTCTAGTCGAATCATAACAATTCTTGGACTTCACCTATTTTTAATTATGGAAGTATAGCCTTGGAAACGATTTATTTATTTATTTATTTATTTATTTATTTATTTTTATATATTTTTTTTTTTGCCGTAATTTCCGAGAAGGGGTGCCTATGAACATTACGCTTATGTCACGAATCACTAGGTCAAGTTGCCCGGGCTTGACATCTACCAATAACATTTGATCAGCAGCTGACGCTCTACTGACTATGCCACGGCTCGCGAAACGGAATTAATGAATAATATTGTGATTACGTCAACTATAAAATTGTACATACTATTAATTGAAAAGCAAGTCCTATCCAACAATCAACCCACATAGTAATAATTGCATACAGACAAATTAAAGGGGTCCACGAATTGTCACGAGTGGGCTCGAGACTATGGCATCCGAGTGTACGACAATGACAACGACCTTGACAATAATCTGGACCCCTTAACTTCTTATAACTCAAAACGAATGAAAGCAATTGGGTTGAAATTCCTATCATTTGGGAAGAGTCCACTAGGTAATAGGTGTGGATATTTAACAGCCAGTTTGCTCTAGGCCCTTTTGAGTTACGAAGAGGTCAGGGATCGACATTTGTGTAAAGTTCGTTGGCGCTACCTATAATACTACATTACATACAGTATATCACATCCTTTATACACATGTCATAGTGCAAATATAAGCTTAAACACCATATGAGGAGGAGCACTTTATTGACAACGTTCCGCATAGAGTTTCATCAGGCCAGTCAAGCTATTCGCAATATCACCAACTCACCAAATAACTTAAATACATCTACATCATTAGTTTTGAGATTTTAAGACGTTCGGCCCATTAGTTTAGCGATTTTAACACCTTTCGCCTTATTTTATTGTAAATTTTACGACCTTTCGTGCCATTTAGGTGTCGATTTTTTCCTGGCAAGCGATAGCGAGCTTGTAATTTTAAGAGGAATCGGCGTACATTTTTCTATCGAAAAATTTACAAATTCATCTTGAAGGAGGTCTAGGGGATGTTGTTTTTTAAAGCTTGATGGAGGTCTAGAGTGGAAACTAAACAGTATATGAATAACTGAATAAATAGACCAACAAAAACAGCCACTATAGTCCTTCTATTTTGTAAAGGCTGTTTGGGTGTTGTCAGGTCAGGAATCTGATAAAGACAGACTTGCCAAATCTTAATTCTTAATAAAAAATCTCACATTTTAAGCTATTAACAACTTTAAAAATGAGTTATAAATACTCTGTATACATTTAACTAAAAAATAGCTGTATGGTTTTAAGAATGCTACACTTTTATTAAGGATAAATGCAAATAATTTATATAAAAGTAGCAAAGTTCCTTTCGTGACGTTGCCAAATGTCAATAATGGATTGACCTGACCTAGGGTACGAGATAGTGTCCCATTCATAAACGGTCTGTAGGCTATACCCCAAACGTGACAACTCTGCTTTTATCTCATGCCTCAGGCGGACCACACGCAAATGGACTTTATAAAATAGAAGGACTATACCCCTTAACTTCTTCGGTACCGGTTACGTCCTTTAACTTTATTCTGGGTACTATTAGACAATTTTATTCAGCAATTATCAGGCTTCGAACCATCTCAGTTAACCCTTTTTACTACCACAGATCCTTCTTAAACTGAATTAAACCGTCTAAATATAGCTAGAATATAAGTAAAAAGACATAGCTGGTACAGAAGGGGTTAATGGAATCAATGAACATAATTATGCGAAACGAAACGTTGTCAATAAAGTGCTTCTCCTTATATGTTGTGTATATTCATTCTATCAGTTGTCAATAAAGTGCTTCTCCTTATATGTTGTGTATATTCATTCTATCAGTTGTCAATAAAGTGCTTCTCCTTATATGTTGTGTATATTCATTCTATCAGTTGTCAATAAAGTGCTTCTCCTTATATGTTGTGTATATTCATTCTATCAGTTGTCAATAAAGTGCTTCTCCTTATATGTTGTGTATATTCATTCTATCAGTTGTCAATAAAGTGCTTCTCCTTATATGTTGTGTATATTCATTCTATCACTTGTCAATAAAGTGCTTCTCCTTATATGTTGTGTATATTCATTCTATCAGTTGTCAATAAAGTGCTTCTCCTTATATGTTGTGTATATTCATTCTATCACTTGTCAATAAAGTGCTTCTCCTTATATGTTGTGTATATTCATTCTATCAATTCTTTTCAGCTTATTTTCATCACAAATATAAGTGCATTTTCTGAAATTCTACTGTACACTCGTGATAAAAAATAGCTGAACACCTCTTAACGATAAAAACTGGACATCCCTGTATCCAACTAACCCATTCAAGCTTCTATTACGCATGTCTTTCCTGTATTCTGGCTATTATTAGATGATTTTATTCAGATTAGGAAGGGTATATAGAAGTCAGAGGGTTAATTGAGATAGTCTTTACTTTTTTAACTCCCACCGATCCTTCCAAAATTGTATAAAATCGTCTAATGATAGCCAGAATAAACTGTCCAAACGCATCATAAACTTCAAAGGGTTAATATAATGCTTAATTTCGTTTTGTACGTCGCGTCACGCGTCACAGAAGTAACACAGCTGCACGGACCTATAGTCTGGTTGGACTTCTTGTTAAGGCGACGCTTATTTAAAATGGCTGTTTCTTGGATATTTCATAACCAAATTTAATGATCTTCTACTTACATATACTCTGATCTATCCTCTAGAGTCTAGGCCGTAATGTAGCCCTTTTTTATGATTTCGTCCTGTGCGTCGCGCCACGTTTCTCGAAGTTAAAACGGCTGTTTGGATTTGTTAGGTTAGGTCAAGTAAGGTCATGGCTTCAAATTGACACTGGTTTGCTTGGCTCAGGTTGATTTGGTATTGGTTGAAATGGTCTACTGGTTGAAATGGTCTACTGGTTGAGTTGCCCGAGAACCCTTTTCCATGAAAATATAGAAGAAAACAGCAGGGAAGGGAGAAATACTCGCATATCTGTTTTCCGCTTCCTTTTGCTATGTTCCTGGCATTTTGTGCTAGTGTGGGACACCTTGCTCAAACCAATGCATACATAATGGAAAACTGAACATTGATGGTTTAAACTCTATGGTGGTTATGTATTGAACCTTTTACTGTCTTGGTGGTGGTGTTGTTGTTGTAGGTTCCCAGACAATCCGGCCGAGCAGTACTGAGTCTGGTAGACTGAAGCCATCTACTGTAGATGCTCAGGCCCCCCAAAGGTGCATGGGTGAGATGAGATCTGTCTCTGAGAAGGCAGCGGGGGAGGGAATCATCAGCTCATGGGCTTGCACCCCCGGGCCAATGCCCCTACTGTCCGCAGCCCCCCTTGTAGTGCCACGCAATCGGGCGATCTTGCCAGCACCTAGACGGAAAAGTAGTACAGGAAAAGAGACAGACAGAAACAGCTAAGGTTGGGTAGAGAATCCCAGAAGTCACTCTGGATAGGACCAGCCCTCATCCTTCTTGGTGGTGTAATGGTTAGAGCGTTTAAGTTCTGTAGGTGGTGTCCTGAGTTCGAATCCCGGGAGGATCTCATGCCTTCATTAATTTCATTTGGGGGAGATTGATGTTAAGAGCAAACATAAACACAATAAACGTGTACAGTATTATACCTAGGAAGTGCATGAACGGTGAACACAACAACTGTCAAATTGTTCAAGATGTGGAGTCTTAGTGTTATTGGTGTTAAGAACGATGTTAAATATAATCTTATATTACCAGTTGTTCTAATCACCTAGTTCTGAGACCACAAAAAAGGTATGTATCAAGCGTAAGTTGTCTGGTAATATTCTCATGTCATTAACACACCTCAATACTGTTCTACCCGACAGTGGTAGTTGGGATAATAGGTCTCTATCAGCTTCAGAAACGTAGCCTGTCAACGTGGATGCTATCTACACAATGGCATGGAACAAGATGAGAATGGGGAGATGGATGTCTATAGAAGAGCTGAGGAGAAGGTTAGGTGTCAAGAGTATCAGTGATGAGAAACATACTAGCAGGCTTGGATGGTTTGGACATGTGGAGAGGATGGACAACTATGAACAGGGCTGCCTGGAGTGCCGCCATTAGGACATTAGACCAGAACCGTACTTCGTGTGGAGCACCCAGTCTATAGATTTATGTATGTCAGTATGTATGTTAGGTTTGGTTGGGTCAGGATATTTTAGGTTAGTTTTGGGTAAGTTTTGGCTTGGTCAGGTTAGGTAAGGTTAGGTTAGGTTAGTTTTTGGTAAGTTTTGGTCGCGTCAGCTAAATTTGTATGGGTGGCCAACTGTATTTACTGTGAGGTTGATGGTTCGAGTCTCGGGCCAGCCAGTGGGTTATTGGCAGATGCCAGTGCTGTTGGTGGACGGTGCGTCTAGCAATCTGTGGCAACTGTTTGCTGAAGTCCACGAGCAGGGAGTGCATGATGGTAAAAACCACATCATATATATATATATCAAAGTCGTACACAAGTCTCATTCAAATATCTTACAATACTTAGAAGTAAGCACATGAAAGAATGAACCAAAAATCTAATAGTAGAAAAGTAGGAAATTGGTCTATCTTTAATACTGATAATTATGATGATTATTAGTATCTTAACATACTGTAATTAATAATACATAAGTTATATTTAATATTGGAATGGATGAAGCATTTTAACCAACTGGACCCAAAGCGATATAATAATAAGTGACGCTCCAGGACCAGCCACTTTTCAATTTTTGCTTCTCCTGAACACATGGGATGGGTTATTAATGAAGGAAAAACAACACAAAACTGCTCATCTAGGTCATTTGGGGGTCTTGGGGGGGGGCAGGGGGGAGTCACCATTATCATTGGGTGATGGGTAGGCAATATACTGGGTTATCACTCCTGCGAGCGCCCACACGCACGCGGCTGGACTTGGGGGGGTTGCCAACCATCGGTATTGTTCCCTGGGATCCTAAAGTAGTTCCCATACAAATCAGAACCCTCTAGGTGCCATAGGACAAGACTAATTAAGGGGGGTCACATACGCTGTGTCGCTCGTACTGTGGATTACATACATAGACGTCCCTGGGGTCAGAGGGATGAGGTAGACCTACCAATGCTAATAAAATGTAAATAACCTCTTCCAAAATGTAAACAAAAATACAGTAATAAATAATGAATAACATGTAGGAACTAATGAATAACATGTAGGAACTAATGAATAACATGTAGGAACTAATGAATAACATGTAGGAACTAATGAATAACATGTAGGAACTAATGAATAACATGTAGGAACTAATGAATAACATGTAGGAACTAATGAATAACATGTAGGAACTAATGAATAACATGTAGGAACTAATGATAATAACATGTAGGAACTAATGAATAACATGTAGGAACTAATGATAATAACATGTAGGAACTAATGATAATAAATAATAATATTAATGGTGAAAAGAATATCTTCAAATATCTCTTACCAATTCTTTCTTCTTCTCTGCTCGGATATCTTTTGATATCTCTCACTCTGTTATTTTACTTTACTTTTGGATGGCGACGTTGAGCTAATTGTTGTAAGAGAGAGAGAGAGAGAGAGAGAACAGAGAGAGAACAGAGAGAGAGTTATCTAATCATCACATAATCAAACATAGTATCTTATCAGAGTCAATACTGTCTTTACACTTGGCATTACTGTACTAAGTAAGGGGTGGCTGGGCGAGTTTTTTCTGGCCCCCTTCTCCCTCGTGTTTAGCCCCATTGGTTTTTAGATTTTAATGACGTTCGACCCATTAGACAAGTGAATAGGTATAGTTAGTTACAGTAGATGGAATTATAGATCGATAGATAGATAGAGATAGATATATATATGTACTAATAAACAAGTAGACAGCATTACAGTTAATTAAATAAGACTTCAGAGGCTATCAACCCTTCTGGATTATTAAGCCAGCACACTGTAAGTCAAGAATAGGGTCAGGACTGGAGCCCCTTTTCGAGAACTGCAGTCTCTTGCATTACAGTTACACACAGACAAAGATATAATTATACAGTAGAGAAATATATCCACTAGGCTAAGAAAAACGCCTTCCCAGACTTACTTCAAACTAATACTTAACCACCCAGACCCTCTTCAAGCTAAATTTGAAAAAAATAAATATAAATATAAATAAATACATAAATAAATATATATATATATATATATATATATATATATATATATATATATATACTGTATATATATAAAACTGCCTTCTCAGACTTTTCTCAAACCAAAAAATGCTGACCCAGACACCTTTCAAGCTAAATTTGTACATTTTTGATTGAAGAATGTCTGGGTCGATGGCTGATAATTATCTTCGAAGTTACTGGCCATTTATAAGATCACAGAGAGGAACAGAACTTATTTGGGCAACTGTACAGTCGGCAATATCTCCAGCTGGCCCAGGGCTTCTATCATTTATGAACTTAGTTATTTACAAGTATAAACATGAAAAATGCAAAAAGACAGTAATGGACAAACTAGTTGGTAGGTCAAGTCTGTATATTTTGTTTGCCATTATATTACTATACTTTATTACTCTAATAATTACACACGGCTGCATTCACGACCTGAAATACATCCTTCTGAATCCTCCCTCCCTCGCAAGGGCAGAGTCCACCTGGCCAGACTGAGATGAGGACACCATCCAGCTCTTCTGAGCCTTCAGAAGAGATTGGATGACTCCGTCGACGACACCTGCCCAGGATGCAACACAGCACCCCATACTATTAAACACATCATAGAAGACTGCATTCCACACAATCATTTACGCCAACAACATAATCTACACTCCTTGAGAGCCATGTGGGAAAGCCCGATCTTGGCCATGGCCTTCCTTAGGGACTCGGGGCTGTTCGGCCAGGCAGCCTAGGGAACGACAACAACAACTCTATAATAGCCTAAATACAATTAGCACTGAGCCTGCTGGGAATCTTACCGAGTGTACTGATGTGATCCATAATAGCTACACACCCATTTCAATCTGTATCAAACCCAAACGAGACAATGCAATGTAATTTTAGTTCCAAAATGCTTCACAACTCATGTTTATAGGTTCAAAGATTCAAACGGTTGTATGTGTCTTAATGCTTGCAACTGTATCTAGAAATATGCAAACCGTTCAGTGGTGTTGTATAAATCAAGCTTCCCTGTTCTATTATTATTATTATTATTATTATAGAAGCTGTCTAAGCCTCCCAACAGGGTGCAGATACACCTATAAAAGATGAATCCCCACAAAATACCCGTAAGTACTGGAGAGAGACTACGACAACTAAGAAAAAGGAAAAGGGCTACAGTAGTTAGAGAGCCCAGAAGAAAAGATCAGTTTGTCAATTAAAACACCATTCTAAAAAGAATAAAAGCAAATCATGATTAAATCAATCACTATGTGATATCAAGGGTGTGTGTCGGCGATAACGTGGATAACTGACAATATGAGTGTTAGGAAAAGCTACAGAGAAATACGTAGAGCTAAAGGAAAACTAATGGCGGATAAAACTGCAGCATCCCGATTCTGCTACATCCTGTTTTAGACAATCTCGCAGCGCAAGAGCCACCACAGTCGGTAACAGAAATCCAGCTGGTTCACTTTGTTCATTATGGTTGTGCAAACAACTTTGGTCATATTGTTTAATGATGTGGAAGCAGCAGTTTAGGAGGAGTAGTGAGTCATAGGTTGCAGAGACAACAAAACTCAATCCAGTAAAACACAGCCCTCTTCCGAGCGGAATCGGTACTAAAAATAAATATGTGTGTTAGAAAGAAGTGAGATAATAGGTAGAGATGAAGGCAGAGAAAGAGAAATATAAACAAACTGGTATAGAAAGGTTATATATCTAGAGGTCCCTGGTCTACGTGATATTGGTGGTGTCCTGCGGCGGCGGCGGTGGCGGCAGAGGTTCTCGACAATAACAAAACTTCCTGAGGAAGTCCAAGGCCGGGGTGACGCAGTGGGCCTGGTCCCCGTATTTGTTGGTTCGGCTCACGTCCTCAATCTGACAAATGGAAGATAAGAAAAATTATATACTCATTCAAATATAGTTGCTTATATTCCAGATGATGGTAAATTGAATCCCTTGGCAACTAATTTCTCGATACCTAATGGAAAAATATGAAACTGCTATATCTGCGAGTCATAATTATGCCAAGTTTTCATAATTAACATCGTATTTTGGATGGAGTGGAGAGATGTATGGGGGAGAGGGGGATGGGCTAGGAGGAGGGACGAGTGTTGTCAGGAGACAGACGGCCTGGAAGAGGTTTGTTTGTGGCCACCCTGTCAAAGATTAGGGCGTCTGGCAATAGATAGACAGATCTACTCCGGAAAATTACTTTACAGTCTGCCTATTGACCTACCCTGAGAGAAAATGTGTCCTGCTTGGTACTGTAGGAGAGAGAGGCCTCATAGTGCGCTGATCCTGGCAAGGTCATCACCGTCACCTGATACATGATCTCACTCACGGCCATCTTGTCCGTCAGGTCAGGCACGAACCCGTCCACGTCCGCGTTCTTCTTGAAATTGAGGAGCCCTGGGGGGTTAAGGGGAGATGTAAATTCTTAGTAGAGAGCTTTTTAGACTAAGATCATATCAAAATTGGTATATTCATTTGGGGGCGGGAGGCTAGGAATCCTCCTCCCGTTATAAAATTCACCTACTAAAAGAGACAGAGAAGGGCGAGGGAACGCGAAAGGGGTCCCGCACCCTAAGAATTGGAACTTTAAATGTTGTTTCTATTTGTCTCGAGTCGGCCACCCCCAGCTATGAGGTATGTGCCGGAGTATATACATACATAGGCCTACATACATACATACATACATACATACATACATTTAGTTAGTAGATATTAGATTATATGAAACATTAATTGATAGGTAGCTAACCCTTTGAGGGTTATGCTGCATTTTGACAGTTCCTCCTAGCCATATCCATGTCACAGAGACGATATCCTCGTCTCGGATGGATATAGCTGCAGGTAGAGGTGCCAACCCTACCGTGCTGTACACACCAGATGATCAGCGTAGGGGTGCAGATAATTCTTTGACCAAGTGTAAATGATCTAAACTGATGTGAACTTCAGTAATAATAATAATATCCCATTTGATTTTAACCAAGGCGTGTTGTACATATGTGTATACGTATATAATATAATATATACATCCTTTCCTTATCATCTTTGTTCCTTTTCCGATGTTTCTCACTGATACTCCCTAACCCTTTAACGGAGTTTGGCTACTGACTAACTGACCAAGACGAATCATATAAAAATACAAACATCTCTTGAACAGCACAGTAATATTTACATCAGCATATATTATATTACCTTTGGTGGGCAGCAGTTTTCCCGCCCACAAGACTTTAGTGAGGGTGAGCTGTGTACATATAGATCGGTGTGGGGCGGTGTGGGTGTTGATGTAGTGTATGAGGGCGTGGGCGGCTCTCTGTACTAACTCCTCCCCCACACCCACCGGTTCCCACGTCAGGCAGGCACACCAGTGAGGCTCGACGAAGGCGTCGGAACAAGTACGAGACGCAGGGACCTGGAAATATAAGGTTATGAGATATATATATATATATATATATATCAACACACAGTTTGTCAGTCTTTGTGGACATTTTTATAAACAATTCCTTTCCTAGATGTTTGAATATACAGGCCAGGATGTAAAGCTACCATGTTGAAAGAGGATTTTAGCATTGTTAAAATAATTGAACTATGAAAAGGCCTCTCCAGCCTTCCCACTATTTACATTCATATAATGTTGCCCAATGACATAATTTTTGTATGTGTATGAAGGAGATAGAAGGCAAAGCTGCCTGCAACAAGTGTCTCTCCCAAAGTTAAAAGAGTGATAGAGAGCAAAATTCAAGGTACAATAGTTAATATGTCTGAACAAACGGAGCTTGAAGCAGCTTAAGTCATAGGAAAGACTGGGAAAACCGGGTTTCACTCTTGAGTTAGTGAATTGGACAAAATAGGGGTGTATGTGTGTATGTGTGTGTGTGAAATTTTGTCCATCTGATTATTTAATTTGGTAGGGTCGCAGCCACTTACAAATCAGATTACGCCACTACATTATCTACGTTATAGGCTGCAGCACCGTTGATTCATTTAAACTCCGCCTAGACAAATATCTCGCATCAAACCCGCGACTGACTGCGTTTGTAAATGAATAACTTTATTTTATCCTCCCATCAGTTACTAACCCATCTGTCCCCTACTAACTTCCTAGTCCTTCCACGGACATTAGTTCCAGGGCAGTAGTTCCCTTTCCAATGTTCCCTTACCCACTCTAAACCACTGTTTGGACACTTGATCCTCAGTGTTTTGGAGGACAAGCAGCCTAGAAGGGTCACTAGACCTGTTGTTGCTTGATTTCCTTTGTACTCCTTTGTACTTTGTATAAAACAAAAAGCAAAACAACAAGAACACATATTTTCACCTCCTATCCCTATAACCTGACCTGCCTGTGGAACTGACCTGCCTGAAGAACACATATTTTCACCTCCTATCCCTATAACCTGACCTGCCTGTGGAACTGACCTGCCTGAAGAACACATATTTTCACCTCCTATCCCTATAACCTGACCTGCCTGTGGAACTGACCTGCCTGAAGAACACATATTTTCACCTCCTATCCCTATAACCTGACCTGCCTGTGGAACTGACCTGCCTGAAGAACACATATTTTCACCTCCTATCCCTATAACCTGACCTGCCTGTGGAACTGACCTGCCTGAAGAACACATATTTTCACCTCCTATCCCTATAACCTGACCTGCCTGTGGAACTGACCTGCCTGAAGAACACATATTTTCACCTCCTATCCCTATAACCTGACCTGCCTGTGGAACTGACCTGCCTGAAGAACACATATTTTCACCTCCTATCCCTATAACCTGACCTGCCCGTGGAACTGACCTGCCTGAAGAGCGAGATGCCCCGTTCAGTGACCTGCCCCAGCCTGGCCCCCTGGAAGTGTAGGACATCCAGCATGGTGGGGTGCAGGTCAAAGGGCGTGGTTAGGCGGTGGATGTTCATTCTGTACACGAAAAACAACTCGTAAATAATGAGACATGTTTAAATCTGGCTTTAATTTCACTTTCTTCCATCATAATTCATGTGGTGTAAAAACCTTTCAGCATGTATAGACTGAACAGATTGACTTAAGGGTAAGTTTTTAGTTTACTCCCTAGACCTCCATCAAGCTTAAACAAAAATACCCCCAAGCCCCAATTTCGAGATTTTCAGTAGAAAAATGTGCCACCCAAAGGCCGGCTCCTCCTAAATTGCAGGCTCGCTATTACTCGTCAGGAAAATGTCTACACCTAAATAGCACGAAAGGTCCTAAAATTGAATAAGGCGAAAGGTCTTAAAATCGCCAAAATAAAGGGACAAACGTCTTAAAATATCAAAACTAATCATGAGGGAGGTGACTTTAGTTTACCGAAAAATGTACACATTTATTTCGAAGGTGGGGGGGGGGGGTCTTGTGGGTATTATTTTTACGCTTGATGTTTTAGGGAGCAAATTTAAAACCTCCCCTTAACCTATAATGTACCAGGGACGTCCTTTTCATTATATTCCGGCAACTGTTAGATTATTATATTCAGCTGAGGAAGGACGCATACCTATTAAAAGGCTATACAAGCTCCTCGGTGGTCTAGTGGTTAAGGTGTTGGAGTGCTGCACTATTGGCCTGGGTTTGAGCCCTAGCTGGGTCAAGTCACAAAAATATTAAACTGTACATGAACATCTGGACTCGAACCCACCTGAGATTGCCGGCCGCAGAAGGGTATGTTGTTGTGAAGGACTCTGGCATGGCTAGGGCCATGAAGGGTAGTCGCTCCTCCTGTTTGCCCTGCTGAGTGCCCCGGATGCTCGTGAATCTATGGGAAAAACACACCTTATTTAACTTTAATCTACGGGAAAAAACACACAATCTTTAACTTTCATTTACAGGAAAAGCACACCTAATTTCAATTTAATCTACGGGGAAAAAACACCTTCACTTTACTCTACAGGGAAAACAAATAAATCATTTCATTGTATTTTTATCTTTGATTATACAGATTTTATATGCCAAAAAATATGGTTGTTTATTGTCTTTATTCATTGTTCCATTACCTATAAAAAGGTGGGGTTGACCTATACGCTATGCATATGATATATACATGATTTTTTGACCAAAAGCAAGGGTCGAGCTGTATACGAGATCGACCAATACATGAGTATATACAGTACACTCGGATACCATAGTTTCTAGCCCTCTCAGAATAATATGTGGACCCCTTATGTTATTCTTTATGCAATTATAACTATCTGGATAGATTTTTGGATAGAACATGTTTTTCAATAAATAGTACTTATAGTTTCACAGTTGATGTATAGAAAATTATATTCACAAACTCATTTCCATAGATATACTTCTATATTTAGAAATAAGTGTGAAGTTCCATGAATACTTATGAGTGGGCTAGAGACATATGGCATTACCTATTACCTATTACCTATTACCTATTGATTATACTTAGGCCACAAAGCTTTACCACTAACCTCTATAACAAAAACACGACTAGAGTAATCGAGCTAATATTTCTACCATTTGGGAAGAGTCAGCCAGGGAATAGGTGTGGAAATGTACAACCCATTTGTTCTAGCCGTTTTTGAGTGACAGAGGCTAGGGTTCATAATTACTGGCCTACTTATAATGAATGGACTATAGTATAATATGCTTTTCAACTGTGACTATACCTGTACCCATGGTCGTCTTTAAGGGTGCTGGCTTAATAATAATACAATAAGGTTGATAGCCTCTGAAGTCCTATTTTAACTAACTATGGCATCCGTGTGTATTTATGAGTGGGCTAGAGACTATGGCATCCGAGTGTACCATGCTTTATGAGTGGGCTAGAGACTATGGCATCCCAGTGTACCATGCTTTATGAGTGGGCTAGAGACTATGGCATCCCAGTGTACCATGCTTTATGAGTAGGCTAGAGACTATGGCATCCCAGTGTACCATGCTTTATGAGTGGGCTAGAGACTATGGCATCCGAGTGTACCATGCTTTATGAGTGGGCTAGAGACTATGGCATCCGAGTGTACCATGCTTTATGAGTGGGCTAGAGACTATGGCATCCCAGTGTACCATGCTTTATGAGTGGGCTAGAGACTATGGCATCCCAGTGTACCATGCTTTATGAGTGGGCTAGAGACTATGGCATCCCAGTGTACCATGCTTTATGAGTGGGCTAGAGACTATGGCATCCCAGTGTACCATGCTTTATGAGTGGGCTAGAGACTATGGCATCCCAGTGTACCATGCTTTATGAGTGGGCTAGAGACTATGGCATCCCAGTGTACCATGCTTTATGAGTGGGCTAGAGACTATGGCATCCCAGTGTACCATGCTTTATGAGTGGGCTAGAGACTATGGCATCCCAGTGTACCATGCTTTATGAGTGGGCTAGAGACTATGGCATCCCAGTGTACCATGCTTTATGAGTGGGCTAGAGACTATGGCATCCGAGTGTACCATGCTTTATGAGTGGGCTAGAGACTATGGCATCCGAGTGTACCATGCTTTATGAGTGGGCTAGAGACTATGGCATCCCAGTGTACCATGCTTTATGAGTGGGCTAGAGACTATGGCATCCCAGTGTACCATGCTTTATGAGTGGGCTAGAGACTATGGCATCCGAGTGTACCATGCTTTATGAGTGGGCTAGAGACTATGGCATCCCAGTGTACCATGCTTTATGAGTGGGCTAGAGACTATGGCATCCCAGTGTACCATGCTTTATGAGTGGGCTAGAGACTATGGCATCCGAGTGTACCATGCTTTATAAGTGGGCTAGAGACTATGGCATCCCAGTGTACCATGCTTTATGAGTGGGCTAGAGACTATGGCATCCCAGTGTACCATGCTTTATGAGTGGGCTAGAGACTATGGCATCCCAGTGTACCATGCTTTATGAGTGGGCTAGAGACTATGGCATCCCAGTGTACCATGCTTTATGAGTGGGCTAGAGACTATGGCATCCGAGTGTACCATGCTTTATGAGTGGGCTAGAGACTATGGCATCCGAGTGTACCATGCTTTATGAGTGGGCTAGAGACTATGGCATCCCAGTGTACCATGCTTCATGAGTGGGCTAGAGACTATAGCATCCCAGTGTACCATGCTTTATGAGTGGGCTAGAGACTATGGCATCCGAGTGTACCATGCTTTATGAGTGGGCTAGAGACTATGGCATCCCAGTGTACCATGCTTTATGAGTGGGCTAGAGACTATGGCATCCCAGTGTACCATGCTTTATGAGTGGGCTAGAGACTATGGCATCCGAGTGTACCATGCTTTATGAGTGGGCTAGAGACTATGGCATCCGAGTGTACCATGCTTTATGAGTGGGCTAGAGACTATGGCATCCGAGTGTACCATGCTTTATGAGTGGGCTAGAGACTATGGCATCCCAGTGTACCATGCTTTATGAGTGGGCTAGAGACTATGGCATCCCAGTGTACCATGCTTTATGAGTGGGCTAGAAACTATGGCATCCCAGTGTACCATGCTTTATGAGTGGGCTAGAGACTATGGCATCCCAGTGTACCATGCTTTATGAGTGGGCTAGAGACTATGGCATCCGAGTGTACCATGCTTTATGAGTGGGCTAGAGACTATGGCATCCGAGTGTACCATGCTTTATGAGTGGGCTAGAGACTATGGCATCCCAGTGTACCATGCTTTATGAGTGGGCTAGAGACTATGGCATCCCAGTGTACCATGCTTTATGAGTGGGCTAGAGACTATGGCATCCCAGTGTACCATGCTTAATGAGTGGGCTAGAGACTATGGCATCCGAGTGTACCATGCTTTATGAGTGGGCTAGAGACTATGGCATCCCAGTGTACCATGCTTTATGAGTGGGCTAGAGACTATGGCATCCGAGTGTACCATGCTTTATGAGTGGGCTAGAGACTATGGCATCCGAGTGTACCATGCTTTATGAGTGGGCTAGAGACTATGGCATCCCAGTGTACCATGCTTTATGAGTGGGCTAGAGACTATGGCATCCGAGTGTACCATGCTTTATGAGTGGGCTAGATACTATGGCATCCGAGTGTACCATGCTTTATGAGTGGGCTAGAGACTATGGCATCCCAGTGTACCATGCTTTATGAGTGGGCTAGAGACTATGGCATCCGAGTGTACCATGCTTTATGAGTGGGCTAGAGACTATGGCATCCCAGTGTACCATGCTTTATGAGTGGGCTAGAGACTATGGCATCCCAGTGTACCATGCTTTATGAGTGGGCTAGAGACTATGGCATCCGAGTGTACCATGCTTTATGAGTGGGCTAGAGACTATGGCATCCCAGTGTACCATGCTTTATGAGTGGGCTAGAGACTATGGCATCCCAGTGTATCATGTTTTATGAGTGGGCTAGAGACTATGGCATCCCAGTGTACCATGCTTTATGAGTGGGCTAGAGACTATGGCATCCCAGTGTACCATGCATTATGAGTGGGCTAGAGACTATGGCATCCGAGTGTACCATGGTTTATGAGTGGGCTAGAGACTATGGCATCATGCTTTATGAGTGGGCTAGAGACTATGGCATCCCAGTGTACCATGCTTTTCAACTGCGACTATAAATACAATAAAGTAAACACCACCCTTTCACTTTAATCTATGGGAAAAACATTCGTCCTTTCACGCGACTCTACCTGTGCCCGTGGTCGCTCATGAGAATCAACAGCGTGTTCTTGAGGTGACCTGTGGTGTTGAGTCGGGTCAAGAGGTCAAGCAGGTCAACGTCGGCCAGGCTGATGAGGTTAAAGTTGTCATGGGACAGCTCTGAGTGGAAGGCGAAGGCAAACTTTGGCCGGTCCTTGTAGACGTTCATGAAGTTGTACACGTAGTCGAAGAACACCTGGTAAAACATAGGCATTAAAGGTGTGGTTTATCTGGACCTCCTTCTCCCTCATGCTTAGCCCATTGGTATTGAGATTTCAAGACATTCGCCCCATTAGTTTGGGAATATTAATATCACAGAGGACTCGTTTTCTGGCTTTGTGTGTCAGGCTAATATTCCGTCAGGGCCTGACGGACTATTATCTAGTCCAACTGGCGCCGACCCCCTCTCCCAAACGACCGCGTTCACTCATCACTCATCTGTTCACTAGCATTCTCCATTAATTCCTATTTATTACCACTTATCTTGCCTGATCTATAGTCATTCCTTTATCTGTTAACACTTGTACTACACAATCTCTCCATGCCATCTTAATGGAAGTTTTCCTACCCCTCTACCTCCCCTTGTATCTGACTCACATAATCTCTTTGTAAGCCTTTCGTCTTCCATTCGCTCAACATGTCCATACCAGCACACCCTTCTGTCCACTCTGGCCGACAAATGTTCCGGCTGCCCTACTCTCCTACGTATCTCTTCATTCCTCAATCTGTCTCTACGAGTAACTCCACACATACTCCTCAAGCAGCTCATCTCCATCACATCCAGCTTTCTTCTCTCTTTTGCCTACATAGTTCTAATTTCTTCACTTACGACTGTACCGTACTAACCTTCTCACATTCATTAATGTGTGTGTTCTCTCTCTCTCTCTCTCTCTCCGGTTTGATACCCTGACTGTACTAACCTTATGTCTGGGAGTGGCGCGAAGACAGAGCCTGGGGTTGTTTTTATACTGCTTCGTCGCTTGAAGGAAGAAGGGCCTCATGTAGTGGTTGGTGGGCTGGGAATCGAACCCACGGAGCCGGTAGGTGAAGGTACCCACCCCTGGCTGGTCCTCCGCGTACACTGTCGATCAATGAGGTCAGGTTAAGGGGGGATGGGTGTACATATTTTTGCTTATTTACTTAACTAGATATTATTTTTATAGTTTCCTCCCTAGGCCTTCAACCTTAAAAAAACCACCCGCACACACCCTTGACCCCTTTTAAACTATAAAACACTGTTAAACTTACTGGTAACATATCCATTCTTCTTAAAGTCGTCCCAGATGAAAGGATAGGTGTTGACGAACTTTGCCTTGTCCCCCATCCGCCGCCGCGTCTCTGGCAACTCCAACTCTGTCTTGCCTGCGAACATGAAGAATATCAGGATTACGGCTATTTTAGGATCAGGATTTTCAGGATTAGGAAGAATAGTATCAGGATGAAGATTATCAGGATGGGGAAGAATAAGGATGAATTAACAAAACATATGCAAGTCCGTGAACGTGGAGGGACCTGCATCAAGGGGCAGATCAAGAAAGACGTGGGATTAGTGATCTTAAATATATAAAAAAAAAAAAAAAAAAAAAAAAATGACAAGTGAGGCAGCTCTGAACAGGGCTGCCTGGAGCGCCGCTATTAGGACATGAGACCGGAACAGCATTTCGTGTGGAATAATCGGTCATTAAATGTATGTATGTGTGTATGTATGTATGTATGTATCCAACTCAAGATTATAGCTATATTAGGATCAGGAGTACCAAGATCAGGATTATGAGCACAAAGTATCTGGCTTAGTAGTATCAGAGCCGACTATCAGGAACAGGACTATCTGGGTCAGAACTATTAGGCTCACAAGTATCAGGATCAGCAGAAGTATAAGGATTAACCCTTTTAGAACGCACTTCTTCCGCTTAAGGGGGGGTGATGTGTTTTTTGTTCGCTCCTTTTCTCTCTTTCTCTGGGTTGTATTCATTCGGCCCCATTCAGCCTACTGATTTAAGACGTTTATCCCCATCCAGGTGTCGATTATCGCTTGCCAGCATTGTTTGTAGAAATGCGGCTTAGCCAGAGACATTTTTCTATCGAAAAATTTACAAATTTAGCCTGCTATCAAAACATCTTAAAAAGAGAGAGAGAGAGAGAGAGAGAGAGAGAGAGAGAGAGAGAGAGAGAGAGAGAGAGAGAGAGAGAGAGAGAGAGAGAGAGAGAGAGAGAGAGACATATAGATAGATAGAAACAGATAGATAGATAGATAGATAGATAAACAGAGACAGACAGATATAGATTGATATATATATATATAGATATATATATATATATATATATATATATATATATAATGTGTATATATATATATATATATATATATATATATATATATATATATATATATATATATATATATATACTGTATATACAACACACACATGAACCCCCTTATCAGTATATCGTTCCCCACACAGATAACACCAACAACAACAATGGACAACAACACACTATCGCTCAACAGGCGTACACATACTATGCTAAGAGACTCCGGACAACTTCTGTGGACGCCATTTTGGAGTTGTAATAGTTAGTTTTGAGATTTTAAGACGTATGCCCCATTAGCTTAGCGATCAAAAGATTACACACACACATATATGTATACAGTATACTATATATATATATATATATATATATATATATATATATACTATACAGGGTGTCCCAGGAGGAATGGTGAACACTTTGGGAAATGATAAAACCAGGTATTCTTAGCATAAACCAGGTATTCTTAGCATAAACCAGGTATTCTTAGCAGAAACCAGGTATTCTTAGCATAAAATGTTCTATAACAAAACAATCAAAATCTCAACCGTTAAACAGATATTGGTTTTATGTAGTATCCTCCCCCGCATCACTATAATGGACTCTTTCATGTCAAATAGTTTCCAACTGGTCCAAAGTGAGCTAATATGTCTCTAATAATTTTGTAACCTACATAATTATAATATCTTTATAATATCATGGTCAAATGCTTGCAGTAAGATGGAGGTGTGGTAGGCACTAGGACACCTTAGCCAGCCTTATAGGGAAATACCATTTTAAACATGCAATATCTCAGTACTAGTTAAGATTTGGAATATAGTATGTCTTATAGAACATTTTAGGCTTAGAATACCTTGTTCTATAATTTCTCAAAGTTATGACCTTTCCTCCTGGGACACCCTGTATATATTGTAAGAAAACAAATATTTCACGCTATGCTAAACTAAGGACTCACCTGTCAAAATGGGAATCAGTTGTTGCGGCGTTCCATCCCCGACAATATTATATCCCTCCATAACCTGCGCCGCTAATACCTCCGTCAGGTAGCGGTATGACTTGGGGAGGGTGCGGATGAAGGTGTTGCGGGACAGGGAATCGAACCCCAGAATCAGGACGTTGAGTTTAAGGCCATCCTTTGCCGTCCGCGACCACCCGGTGTTAGATAGCACCTCTTCGTCCTCGTGGATACCGGCTATGGTGTTCTCCCACCTGGATAGATGAATGGATAGATAAATGGATACATGGATGGGTAGATTAATATATAGTGTTCTCCCACCTAGATAGTTGATAATGGATAGATGAATGGATAGAAACATGGATAGTGTTTTCCCACCTAGATAGATGAATGGATGGATGAATGGACAGATGAATGGATGATGAATAGATAGTGTTCTCCCACCTGGATAGATAATTAGAGAGTTCGGTAGATAAATAGATATACAGGCAGAAAGGTTAATATATAGATAAACAGATAAGTTACTAACCATAAGATCATTGCATTATAACTGGATATAAGATGAATAAATAAATAGAGAGCTCGGTAGATATTTTACTTTGCATAATATTGTTCACGCCACAAATTTATCTCGAACTGGGAGGTCTTGTGGGTATTTTCTAAGATTAATCGATATCTAAGGAGCAAACTAAAAAAAATAATATATAAGAAACATAGTAATAACATACTAATATTATAGTCTACAGTAAATTATTTACCATGTTCTCATATATAGGTCTAAATGAATAGTGTAAGTGTGTATTCCATGCACAACAAAGTTTATGTCCTTTACTAATTAGGCATATACTGTTAGGGAAGCGTATGTGTCTGTGTGTCGAATTGTGGGTATAATTGCGAGTATGGCTTTTGAACATCAAGTCAATAGTTGTACAATGTATGTTATATATATTCAATTTTTGTAAATGGTATTACATGGGTAATTGTGATAATGAACAATCAGCTGTGAGCTCTGGGAAGTGAGTGTGACCTCAGGGTTAATCACCATTAATTTAATTTGTTTTATGTTATTATATTTTGCCTACATACATCCCTTTTCGAATTTAGAAAACATCTTTACAACACGTAGTTCCCGGGGCTCATAGCTGTGACTAAGTGTATTATATACAATTGTATTTTGATAGATCGAGTTATAGCCAGGTGCCTTTAAGAGAGACATCTCTCAAAAGGCTCAGCCTTATTTTTTTGTATTAAGAACATAAGAACATAAGAAAATGGGAGTCTGCAGAAAGCCGATTGGCCTAAGCAAGGCAGATCCCTGTCCCACGCAACCCCAATTCAATTACAAAGCCCAATTATAGGCTTCACACTCTAATACCCTGAGGATCATCTTACCAAAACGGTTAGAGATTAACGCAGGATTATGGGGGTCTGCAGAGCGCTGATTGGCCCAACCCGGCTGATCCCCCTTCACACCCAACCCTTCTCGTCCATATGCTTATCCAATTTTATCTTAAAGCTCCCTACAGTTTTAGATCCCACTATAGCACTTGGTAGTCCATTCCACCCATCTACAACTCTGTTACCAAACCAATACTTGCCTATATCTTTTCTGAAACGAAATGTATCTAATTTGAAACCATTGGTACGAGTTCTTTCGCTATCACTATTATTATTATATATTATTATATATTTTTGTTTTTTAACAAATCATTTGTAAGCAAAATTGTATTGTATACTAAAGGCTAAATACAAAGATTTCAATTAAAACAAAAAAAAATCGCCGGTACAGAAGGGGTTAAGTACCAACTCACGTCTTTCCGTCGGTAGCCGTGCAGGAGACGATGTAGAAGTCCGAGTTAGTGATGGTAAAGGTGTCATGGGTGGTGGTGGTGAGTCCTCTCTTAACAGCCATGTCTCCGTCACGTACCACCTCTGTTAGTGGGTTAGTGGGTGGGTTAGTGAGTGTAAAGGTGTCATGAGTGGTGGTGGTGAGATCCCTCTTAACAGCCATGTCTCCGTCACGTACCACCTCTGTTAGTGGGTTAGTGGGTGGGTTAGTGAGTGTAAAGGTGTCATGAGTGGTGGTGGTGAGATCCCTCTTAACGGCCATGTCTCCGTCACGTACCACCTCTGTTAGTGGGTTAGTGGGTGGGTTAGTGATGGTAAAGGTGTCATGGGTGGTGGTGGTGAGATCCCTCTTAACGGCCATGTCTCCGTCACGTACCACCTCTGTTAGTGGGTTAGTGGGTGGGTTAGTGATGGTAAAGGTGTCATGGGTGGTGGTGGTGAGTCCTCTCTTAACAGCCATGTCTCCGTCACGTACCACCTCTGTTAGTGGGTTAGTGGGTGGGTTAGTGAGTGTAAAGGTGTCATGAGTGGTGGTGGTGAGACCTCTCTTAACGGCCATGTCTCCGTCACGTACACACATCCAGATACTTATAATTTCACAAAGAAAAACATAGAAGGGTCCACGAATTTTTACAAGTAACTGTACCACCTCTGTTATTGGGGTAGTTAGTTAGAGTGGCTGCGTGAGAGAGGGGGCACGGCATTTCATTATTTAATTAATTATTTAGTGTGTTACCTTGTTACTTAGCGTGTTATGTAGTTAGTTAGATATTTGGCTGGTTAGTTGAGTAGCTAGTTAGTCGGTTAATTATTTAGTTGGTTAGCTTGTTGGTTCATTAGTTGGTTTGTTAGCTTGTTACTAAGCTTATCATAAAGTTATTTAGTGATTTGGCAGGTTAGTTGAGTAGATAGTTATTAGGTTAAATATTTAGTTGGTTAGTTTGTTGGTTCATTATTTAGTGTGTTACCTTGTTACTTAACGTGTTATATAGTTAGTTAGTTATTTGGCAGGTTAGTTGAGTAGCTAGTTAGCCAGTTAATTATTTAGCTAGTTAGCTTGCTGGTTGAGTTGTTAGCGTGTTATATGGTAATGTAGTGTAGTCATTGGCTACACACACACACACACACACACACACACACACACACACACACACACACACACAGTATTAGCGTGTTATATGGTAATGTTCTGTAGTCATTGGCTACACACACACACACACACACACACACACACACACACACACACAGTATTAGCTGTTATATGGTAATATTCTGTAGTCATTGGCTACACACACACACACACACACACACACACACACACACACACACAGTATTAGCTGTTATATGGTAATATTCTGTAGTCATTGGCTACACACACACACACACACACACACACACACACACACACACACACACAGTATTAGCTGTTATATGGTAATATTCTGTAGTCATTGGCTACACACACACACACACACACACACACACACAGTATTAGCTGTTATATGGTAATATTCTGTAGCTCATTGGCTACACACACACACACACACACACACACACACACACACACACAGTATTAGCTGTTATATGGTAATATTCTGTAGTCATTGGCTACACACACACACACACACACACACACACACACACACACAGTATTAGCTGTTATATGGTAATATTCTGTAGTCATTGGCTACACACACACACACACACACACACACACACACACACAGTATTAGCTGTTATATGGTAATATTCTGTAGTCATTGGCTACACACACACACACACACACACACACACACACACACACACACACACACACACACACAGTATTAGCTGTTATATGGTAATATTCTGTAGTCATTGGCTACACACACACACACACACACACACACACACACACACACACACACAGTATTAGCTGTTATATGGTAATGTTCTGTAGTCATTGGCTACACACACACACACACACAATCGATCACAACCTCACCCCAGGTGAGGTTATAGGCATGTGATAGAGAGTCGCTGGAACTCCTGTTTCATTTAATTGGCCTCTCTTACTGATTTTCTTTGTGCCTCATTTACACTGAGAGCAATCCAGCTAGCTCTCACAAACACCTCCTCCTATCCACTGCACTACACTAAACATGCACCTTGCACACCACACTTCATTCCTCCACACCAAAACAAAATAAAATAAAATGATGAATTTTTGCCCAGCCTCGGAGTCCCCAGGGGGGGGGGGGACCATAAATGCCCCCACACCCGACAGACCATCCCCTGACGACCCTACAAAATTACCTGGACCTCGGCCTGTTACTCTTTCTATTAATTTCTGCAACATTCGCGGACTTTCCTCTAACTTTCACTCTGTTGAGCACCATCTCTCCTCCTACAAACCTGATCTTCTCTTCCTCACCGAAACTCAGGTGTCTGTAGCAACATCCAGCAGCCCCTTCTCTGTATCCTCCTACTTTCTCTATCCTAGTTTCAAAGCCAAAGGCGGATGTTGTGCATATGTGCACAACAAACTCACTTGCTCTCGTGTTCCCGATTTCAACTCCTCTGAATTCTCAACTTTATGGCTCAAACTTTCCTGTCATTCTCTTACTAAATATTTCTGTGGTGTCTATCTTTCCCCTAACTCTACCAACTTTCCAGAATTCTTTTACTATCTAAACTCTACAGTGGAACACATTCTATCCATTTCTCCTTTCTCAGAAATCTCCATCTTAGGAGATTTCAACGTTCACCACCGCCAATGGCTCTCCTCTCACACTACTGATCCACCTGGTGAACAAGCCTACGTCTTTTCTATCCTAAATGACCTAGAGCAGTTAGTTCAGCAACCCACCCGTATCCCGGATCGCATCGGAGATCGGCCCAACATTCTTGACTTGTTTCTAACTTCTAACCCTTCTTCTTATACTGTCGATATTTTCTCTCCTTTGGGCTCCTCCGACCATAAACTTATCTCTGTCACCTGTCCTATCCCTCCAGTACGGCCACCCGATCCTCCTAGCCGGCGGCGTTTGTGGCACTTTGGCGCTGCCAACTGGGAGGCTCTCCGGCAGTACTTCTTTGATTTCCCATGGAATTATTTCTGCTTCGGTGGCCGAGGACCCTCGGAGAGTGCTGAACGCATTACCGAGGTAATCCTATCGGGCATGGAAGCATACATTCCATTCTCTTTCTCTCAGACTAATGCTAAAAAATCTTGGTTTACTCACACCTGTTCTACTGCTGTCTGCAATAAGGAGGAAGCATTCAAACGGTACTGATGCCTTAAAACTCAAGACTCTCATTCTTCCTATGTTTCTGCCCGGAATCAAGCCAAATCTGTTCTTCGACTTGCCAAACACTCTTTCATCAATAATAAATGCACTGAACTATCCAACTCTAGCTCATCCCAAGCTTTCTGGCATCTAGCCAAAAACCTCTCCAACAATTTCTCTTCCTCGTCTTTCCCTCCCCTTTCCCACTCTGATGGTACAACCATCACTTCTTCCTCTGACAAAGCTAAACTCTTCGCTCAAACTTTTGCTAGAAACTCCACCTTGGATGATTCCGATGCTATACCTCCGTCTCCACCCTCCTCTCTCTTACTTATGTCTAATATCCTAATCTCTTCTAAAGATGTACTTTCTACCCTCTCTGGGCTTAACACTAATAAGGCGTACGGTCCGGACGGTGTTCCTCCTGTTGTTCTCAAAAACTGTGCTTCCGTGCTGACTCCCTGCCTAGGCAAACTCTTTCGTCTCTGTCTATCCTTTAACGTCTTCCCTTCATGCTGGAAATTTGCTCACATTCAACCTGTCCCAAAGAAGGATGACTGCTCTCAACCCTCCAACTATCGTCCAATTGCTCTCATCTCTTGTCTTTCTAAAGTTTTTGAAACTATTCTTGCTTCCAAATTTCTTAAGCATTTCTCTTCTCATAATCTGCTCTCAGATCGCCAGTATGGCTTCCTTAAGGGTCGCTCTACTGGTGATAACATAAGAACATAAGAACATAAGAAAATGGGAGTCTGCAGAAAGCCGATTGGCCTAAGCAAGGCAGATCCCTGTCCCACACAACCCCAATTCATTACAAAGCCCAATTATAGGCTCAACACTCTAATACCCTGAGGATCATCTTACCAAAACGGTTAGAGATTAACGCAGGATTATGGAGGTCTGCAGAGCGCTGATTGGCCCAACCCGGCTGATCCCCCTTCACACCCAACCCTTCTCGTCCATATGCTTATCCAATTTTATCTTAAAGCTCCCTACAGTTTTAGATCCCACTATAGCACTTGGTAGTCCATTCCACCCGTCTACAACTCTGTTACCAAACCAATACTTGCCTATATCTTTTCTGAAACGAAATTTATCTAATTTGAAACCATTGGTACGAGTTCTTTCGCTATCACTGAGCTTTAGTACATTTGCCATGTCCCCTTTGTTAATCCCACTAACCCACTTGAACACCTCTATCATATCCCCTCTAACTCTGCGTCTCTCTAACGAATGTAAACCTAATTTCTTCAACCTTTCTTCATACGAAAGATTTCTAATATTATGGATCATTTTTGTCATTCTACGCTGTACTCTCTCCAATGAATCTATGTCCATTCTGTAATAAGGACACCAAAATTGGACAGCATAATCCATATGGGGTCTCACTAATGACAAGTAAAGTTTTAAGATAACATCAGCAGTTCTGTTACTCACACTCCTAGAGATGAACCCGAGAATCCTGTTTGCCTTATTACGAACGCTTAAACACTGTTTTCTAGGCTTCAAATCATTGCTAACAAACACACCTAGATCTTTCTCGCAGTCTGAATTTTCTAATTCTAAATTAGCTAGTTTATATTTAACATTTGTTTGCATCTTCCCTATCTTTAATACCTTGCATTTGTCAATGTTAAACTTCATCTGCCAATTTACTGACCATTCATGTAAGGTATCTATATCCCTTTGGAGGCACTCTATATCGCTATCTGAATCAATTGATCTCCCTATTTTAGTATCGTCTGCGAATTTACTTATCCTACTAGTTATACCTAAATCAAGGTCATTTATGTATATAAGAAACAACAGGGGACCTAATACCGATCCCTGGGGGACACCACTTTTGACTGCTCCCCATTCTGACTTGGTACCATTTATGCTGACTCTCTGCTTCCTACCAATTAGCCATGACCTAATCCATCCTAACAACGCCCCACCTATTCCATGTGCCTCAACCTTTCTCATCAATCTCTCATGAGGGACTCTGTCGATCTTCTTTCATATCTTACTAACTCTTGGTCATCCTCCTTTCGGGACTTCGGTGAGACTTTTTCTATTGCACTAGACATATCGAAAGCTTTCGATAGAGTTTGGCACAAATCTTTAATTTCTAAACTACCCTCCTTCGGTTTCTATCCCTCCATCTGTGCCTTTGTCTCTAATTTCCTTTCCGGCCGTTCCATAGCCGCGGTTGTGGATGGCCATTGTTCACTTCCTCACTCTATAAACTCCGGTGTTCCTCAGGGCTCTGTCCTATCTCCTATTCTCTTTCTAATTTTTATAAATGATCTCCTTAACTGTACCTTAATTCCCATCCATTCATACGCAGACAACTCAACCTTACACTACTCCATTAGTTTTTCAGAACGCCCCAGCCAGCAATCCCTTAACGACAAACGTAATGAAGCCATAGAACTCTTAAATTTTGATCTAAATACTATCTCCAATTGGGGCAGAGAAAACCTTGTTACCTTTAATGCTTCCAAAACCCAATTTCTCCATCTATCTACCCGTCAGGATCTCCCAGCGGACTATCCCTTATTCTTCAACAATACAAAAATCAACCCTTCATCTTCTCTCAATATTCTTGGTGTCTCTTTTTCTTCTGCTCTCATTTGGAAGGACCATATTACCAGTCTTGCTAAGGCAGCCTCCCAGAAGCTGGGTGTGCTCAACCGCCTTAGGGGGTTCTTTTCCCCAGCACAGCTTCTTGCTCTGTACAGGGGCATAGTGCGTCCTTGTATTGAGTATTGTTCACATGTGTGGGGTGGTTCCTCTCACACCGCTCTCCTAGACAAAGTTGAAAGGAAGGCCTTTCGTATCATTAACTCCCGTCCATTCACCAACTCTCTGCAATCTCTCTCTCTCCGCCGCAATGTTGCATCTCTCTCGCTATTCTATCGCTACTATAATAATCAGTGTTCCTCAGAGCTTTCCCAGTGCATACCACCTCCTTTACGTAGGGCACGTGGTACCCGTCTTGCAACTCAATCCCACCCCTACTCTGTGCAACTCTCCAACCCAAGAGTGAAACGTTACTCTCAAACTTTCTTCTACTCAACAGCTGAGCTCTGGAACTCTCTCCCAGAATCAGTCTTTCCCTCTTCCTACGACTTAAATTGCTTCAAACTCCGTGTGTCCAGGCATTTTGGCTCGATCGTCCCTTGATTTTGGCCCTGTCACTCTTTCAACTATGGGGGAGGCACTCGCTATAGGCAATTCTGCCTTTTGCCTCCCTCAATCACATAAAAAAAAAAAAAAAAAAAAAATCAGTTAGAAGAGGAAGTGGAGTGTGCAAAAAACATTCATATTTTTAAGGCAAAGTTAGATAATTGTAACTCAGGAAGCGGAACAATACGAGCCTAAAAAGCTCAACTCCTGTATACTATAAATAGGTAAATACACACACATATACAAAACACACACACACACACATACACAAAATACACACACACACACACACAAAACACACACACACATACACACCCACAGTAGCAGCGTGTTATATGGTAATGTTATGTGTTCATTGGATAGACACACACACACACACACACAGTAGCAGCGTGTTATATGGTAATGTTATGTGTTCATTGGATAGACACACACACACACACACACACAGTAGCAGCGTGTTATATGGTAATGTTATGTATTCATTGGATAGACACACAACAAACACACACACACACACACACACAGTAGCAGCGTGTTATATGGTAATGTTATGTATTCATTGGATAGACACACAACAAACACACACACACACACACACACAGTAGCAGCGTGTTATATGGTAATGTTATGTGTTCATTGGATAGACACACACACACACACACACACAGTAGCAGCGTGTTATATGGTAATGTTATGTGTTCATTGGATAGACACACACACAGTAGCAGTGTGTTATATGGTAATGTTATGTGTTCATTGGATAGACACACACACACACACACACACACACACACACACACACACACACACACACAGTAGCAGCGTGTTATATGGTAATGTTATGTGTTCATTGGATAGACATACAACACCTCTTAGTTAATTAGTCGGCATCAAGGCATTCAACACATTACGACCTCGCAGCTCTCTACAACTACAATCGTCGTATCTAGCAGCTGACATCGTGACTATCGTGCTAACCATACTCAATAAACGTGCGTTAATAAGTCATGTCTCAGCTGGCATTACGTTTGGCTCGCTCTGTGATGTATTAATGTCTGTCAGATGTTGAATAGGATGGGTAAGTGTAGGAACATGTTTGTATATCTCACTCAAAAAGAAGAAATCATGTATAAATATTGCTGATACCAATTATTGATCAAAACATAATTGGTGCCGGGACATCACTTATTAGGCCGACTGTACAGTATAGTAACTCATAATGATTCGTGGACCGCTTATGTTAGTTTTTTTTATTTTTTTTATTTTTAATTATGGACTCAATGGATTGATTTATATTTGGAATGTCCTTTACAGTAAATAATATATATGGCTTAATTATTAACCTTTTATCAAATTACATTAATAAATCAGCTTACATACATATTCTTGCATAATCAAATATATGAGATGCCCACCATCCAATTTAACACACATCCATTGATAGTATAGCTACCCTAGTACTATAATAGCCTCACCCTTTCTCTGGTGTCAGTATTAGGACCAGCGGCTCGCTGGTGTAGTGACTAGCGTCTTGGATTTCCACCCAGAAGGCCCAGGATCGCGCCCACGCTCGGTGCATTAAAGGTTTTTCACAAGCACTAAGTTGTTACCGTCCCTCATGAGCAAGGGGATGGGGTAATAGTACAGGACCCCAATGGAAATACGCCTAATCGGCCTTATTGGGTTATCCTTAGCTGGCGCATGCGCTAGCTTTAAGAACTATTATTATTATTATTATTATTCTTGCCATTTAGGTGTCAATTTTTTTCTGGCGAGCGATAGCGACCCTGTAATTGTAAGAGGAACCGGCCTTCGGCTGGAAAAAATTTCTACCGAAAAATGTACAAATCTATCTCGAAGGGGGGTCTAGGGGATGTTTTTTTTAAAGCTTGATGGAGGTCTAGGGAGGATACTAAAAGAATGTTAAATATATCTCACCCGTATAAGAGCAACCAATATCCCCATGGTCCTTCTTAGCCTAGGAGCTGATGATGGCTTAAGATCCGTTGACCGTCACCCAGTCCGGCTCAGCAACTAGCCATTATTCTGTAGCTACCCTAGAATCTACTATAGAAACCTAGAACCTACTATACTCCTAGAACCTACTATAGAACCTACTATAATAGCCTCACCCGTATAAGAGCAGCCGATATCCCCATGGTACGCCTTCTTAGCTTGAGTGTTACTGAAGGCTTAAGATCCGTTGACCGTCACACACCATCTTCTACTACTACTACTACTACTACTACTACTACTACTACTACTACTACATACATCCATTGACATTATAGCTACCCTCACCTGTATAAGAGCAGCCAATATCTCCATGGTCCTTCTTGGCTTGAGTACTGATGAAGGCATAGGACCCGTTGACCGTTACCCAATCCGTCTCAGCGTTACATTGGAGGGGGTCGACTTTCTGGAAGAACTTATAGATCTCCGGGTTCGTCACCTCCAGGACCGGATGTTGACAGGCCAGGTGGGAGGGGCTACGGAGGTAAAGAGACATCAATTAGTGCAGCCTATCCATGCCTATGATTTGTCTAGGTGGTATATTTATATTAGCCATCAGTCACGGAGGTTCGCCCAAATAAGAGTTGCAAATTGACTACTTGCGAGTTTCAGGCTATAAGGAAGTTCGGCCTGTAAACATCGATATTAAACACAAGTACAGAAATGATGTAGGTTTCTGATGGATAAATAGCATGTTGAATTTGGTGGTCTTGTGTATTTATATATGTACTAAAACCGCATTATAGTTGGTTATTCTGCTGATTATCAATGTCTACAGCTCCAACTTACTTATAGAACGAAACTCAAAAGTGGTCAATTGGTCACCTCATGAATCGGGTGTTGACATGCCAGGTGGAAGTACGTGCATCCATGTACTGTATATAACTAGTCTAGGTGATATATTTATATTAGCCATAAGTTGCAGAGTTTGAGCCAGATACGTGTTACAAATGTGTCATCTAGAGGATGCGGTGTTATGCAGGGTGCGAGGGGCTACAGAGGTAAAGCAAATATAGAGATAAATAATTCGTGTATCTATGTATATAATTAGTCTAGGTGTATATATGTATATAATTAGTCTAGGTGTATATATGTATATAATTAGTCTAGGTGTATCTATGTATATAATTAATCTAGGTGTATCTATGTATATAATTAATCTAGGTGTATCTATGTATATAATTAGTCTAGGTGTATCTATGTATATAATTAATCTAGGTGTATCTATGTATATAATTAATCTAGGTGTATCTATGTATATAATTAATCTAGGTGTATCTATGTATATAATTAATCTAGGTGTATCTATGTATATAATTAGTCTAGGTGTATCTATGTATATAATTAGTCTAGGTGTAAGATGCACATTTTGGGCCAGACACGGGTTGCAATTGGTAACCTCGAGGATTGGGTACCGGTATTGACCACTTGCGAGTTTCATTCTATAAGGAAGTTGGAGTTATAGCCATCGATATTTAGCAGAATAACCAGTTAAAATACGGTTTTAGTAATTATATAAATACATAAAACCAAATTCAACATACTATTTATCCATCAGAAACCTACATAATTACTGTGTTTGTTTAATATCGATGTTTACAGGCCGAACTTCCTTATAGCATGAAACTCGCAAGTGGTCAATTGACAAGCCAGGTGGGAGGGGCTATTTCCATCACCATAACAAAACAAAAATGTCTATGTGTATGAAGGAGACAAAAGGCAGGTTGCCTGTTATGAGTGTCTCCCCCAAAACCAAAAGAGTGACAGGGCCAACTTCAAGATCAGGACGTTCGCACCATTAGTTTGGAGATTAAGGGGGGATGGGCATATTTATGTCTTCATTTATATATTTTTTCATTTTTTTTTTCTTTTTTTTAAAGTTTCCTCCCTAGACTTCCATCAAATTTATCTCTAAGAGGGTCTTGAGGGTATTTTGTTAACCTTAATGGAGGCCTAGGGAAAACAAAAAATAATTAATAATAATATGAATGATTAATAATAATATGAAATTTATTTATAGCCTTAAAAATAAGGAGGTACCACTTACTTCCTGACAGGGTAGGTAGCCTTATTAATACGGTCCTCCATCGACTTCCTACACCAGGGTAACGGGGAGGTCATGCAGGGTTCATACGGGGTCAGGCGGGGGTCAACGGAGGTCATCAGGTTCAGGCAGAGGTTATAAGGTTCAGACAGAGGTCATCAGGAATCAGGCAGGGTCAGCGGAGGTCATCAGGGATCAGGCAAGGTCATCAGAGGTCATCGGGGATCAGGCAAGGTCATCATGGGTCATCAGGGATCAGGTAAGGTCATCAGGGGTCAAGCAGGATATGGTAACAGGAATATAAAGGTTACTACAGGTAAACATGCAAAGCTAATAGTCATAGGGGGTCATGCAGGGTCATTAGAGGTCGAGCTGGGTCAGGTATAGTCATCAGGGATCAGGCAGGGTTATCAGGGGTCAGGTAGGGTCATCAGGGGTCAGGCAGGGTCATCAGGGGTCAGGTAGAGTCATCAGGGGTCAGGTAGGGTCAACATGGGTCAGGTAGGATCATCAGGGGTCAGGTAGGGTCATCAGGGGTCAGGTAGGGTCATCAGGGGTCAGCTAGGATCATCAGGGGTCAGGTAGGGTCATCAGGGGTCAGGTAGGGTCATCAGGGGTCAGGTAGGGTCATCAGGGGTCAGATAGGGTCAACAGAGGTCAGACAGGATCATCAGGGGTCAGGCAGGGTAATCAGAGGTCAGACAGGATCATCAGGGGTCAGACAGGGTCATCAGGGGTCAGACAGGGTCATCAGGGGTCAGGTAGGGTCATCAGGGGTCAGGTAGGGTCATCAGGGGTCAGGTAGGGTCATCAGGGGTCAGAATAGGGTAATCATGGGTCAGAATATGGTCATGCAGGGTCATCAAGGGTCGCTCATGCAGAAGTAATTTTGAAGATGCCATTAATTTAGAAATCTGTAAAAAAAATAAAAAAAATAAATAAAAAATCCAGCAATTATTGTTATTCATATTATTATTATTATTATTTGGGTTAACACTTTTTGGTCCGAGGAGGTCTTTTTGGATCTCCCCTTTTTTGCTCCATTAGTTTGGATATTTTAACTCGTTTCACCCCAGTAAATTGGCGATAATAATACCTTTTTACCCCATTCAGACGGAGATTTTGATTCTGTCCGAGCGATTAGGCTAACGAGCCTGCAACTTGCACAAATTCAGCCTTTGACCAGGACATTTTGCTATAGAAAAATTTACAAATATTTCGAATTAGGTTAATGAAGATATATTTTGAAGACATCCATAATATCATACACCACTAAAGACATCCATAATATCATACACCACTAAAGACATCCATAATATCATACACCACTAAAGACATCCATAATATCATACACCACTAAAGACATCCATAATATCATACACCACTAAAGACATCCATAATATCATAAACCACTAAAGACATCCATAATATCATACACCACTAAAGACATCCATAATATCATAAACCACTAAAGACATCCATATCATAAACCACTAAAGACATCCATAATATCATACACCACTAAAGACACCCATAATATCATAAACCACTAAAGACATCCATAATATCATAAACCACTAAAGACACCCATAATATCATAAACCACTAAAGACATCCATAATATCATAAACCACTAAAGACATCCATAATATCATAAACCACTAAAGACATCCATAATATCATACACCACTAAAGACATCCATAATATCATAAACCACTAAAGACATCCATAATATCATAAACCACTAAAGACATCCATAATATCATAAACCACTAAAGACATCCATAATATCATACACCACTAAAGACATCCATAATATCATAAACCACTAAAGACATCCATAATATCATAAACCACTAAAGACATCCATAATATCATAAACCACTAAAGACATCCATAATATCATAAACCACTAAAGACATCCATAATATCATAAACCACTAAAGACATCCATAATATCATAAACCACTAAAGACATCCATAATATCATAAACCACTAAAGACATCCATAATATCATAAACCACTAAAGACATCCATAATATCATAAACCACTAAAGACATCCATAATATCATAAACCACTAAAGACATCCATAATATCATAAACCACTAAAGACATCCATAATATCATAAACCACTAAAGACATCCATAATATCATAAACCACTAAAGACATCCATATCATAAACCACTAAAGACATCCATAATATCATACACCACTAAAGACATCCATAATATCATAAACCACTAAAGACATCCATAATATCATAAACCACTAAAGACATCCATAATATCATAAACCACTAAAGACATCCATAATATCATACACCACTAAAGACATCCATAATATCATAAACCACTAATAAAGACATCCATATCATAAACCACTAAAGACATCCATAATATCATACACCACTAAAGACACCCATAATATCATAAACCACTAAAGACATCCATAATATCATAAACCACTAAAGACACCCATAATATCATAAACCACTAAAGACATCCATAATATCATAAACCACTAAAGACATCCATAATATCATAAACCACTAAAGACATCCATATCATAAACCACTAAAGACATCCATAATATCATACAACACTAAAGACATCCATAATATCATAAACCACTAAAGACATCCATAATATCATAAACCACTAAAGACATCCATAATATCATAAACCACTAAAGACATCCATAATATCATAAACCACTAAAGACATCCATATCATAAACCACTAAAGACATCCATAATATCATACACCACTAAAGACATCCATATCATAAACCACTAAAGACATCCATAATATCATAAACCACTAAAGACATCCATAATATCATAAACCACTAAAGACATCCATATCATAAACCACTAAAGACATCCATAATATCATACACCACTAAAACTGAGGCCGTGTTTTCAGAGGTTTTATGGGAGGGGGAGGAGGGGAGGGAAGGGGGTAGGAGGGAAGAAGGGGGGGGGAGGAGGGGGTAGGTGGGAAGAAGGGGGTTAGGAGGGAAGAAGGGGGTGGGGGGGAGAGGGGGTAGGGAGGAGGTGGGGGAGGATGGGGGGGGAAGAGGAGGGTAGGAGGGAATAAAGGGGGGGGGGGGGGGAAGGGGGTAGGAGGGAAGAAGGGGGGGGGGGAAAGAGGAGGGTAGGAGGGAAGAAGGGGGGGGGAAGAGGAGGGTAGGAGGGAATAAAGGGGGGGGGGAAGGGGGTAGGAGGGAAGAAGGGGAGGAAAGAGTAGGGTAGGAGGGAAGAAGAGGGGCGTAGGAGGGAAGAAGGGGGGGAAAGAGGGGGGTATGAGGGAAAAAGGGGGGAAGAGGTGGGTATGAGGGAAAAAGGGGGGGGGGAAGAGGTGGGTAGGGGGGTCGGAGGAGGGGGGGGGGGGGGGCGGAGGTATTTTTTTGCCAGACTAAATCCTCTCATTACTCGTCCAAATATATATGCACAATCTATTCTATGTTTTTAAAAGGTATACAAACTGTGCTCGATAAGTTGGTTTTAATGACTCCACAGAAGAAACAAAACTATTATACCGGTACTATAAGTTTTATTGACTCCACAGAAGAAACAAAACTATTATACCGGTACTATAAGTTTTATTGACTCCACAGAAGAAACAAAACTATTATACCGGTACTATAAGTTTTATTGACTCCACAGAAGAAACAAAACTATTATACCGGTACTATAAGTTTTATTGACTCCACAGAAGAAACAAAACTATTATACCGGTACTATAAGTTTTATTTATTTATTTGTTTACGTGATTCATGCATGCTTACAAATACTTTACGTGATTCATGCATGCTTACAAATACTTTACGTGATTCATGCATGCTTACAAATACTTTACGTGATTCATGCATGCTTACAAATACTTTACGTGATTCATGCATGCTTACAAATACTTTACGTGATTCATGCATGCTTACAAATACTTTACGTGATTCATGCATGCTTACAAATACTTTACGTGATTCATGCATGCTTACAAATACTTTCATCGTGTTTTCAATCTAAATACAAATTCGGTAACAGAACTTAACCTAGCCTAGTTAACCTAACCTCTGCTTGTCCAGTATTTTAGAACTGCGTGTCACTTAATCTGTCAGCTCGATCTACTTTTACAGTTAAACATACACATAGCGTCAGTGTTGTACCCATGTGACTCACTAATACTTGTACACATACATACATACACACACACACACACTCACCAACCCACACTCATACATACACACGCCCACCAACCCACACCCACTCACCAACCCACACACATACATACACGCGCCCACCCAAACCCACAAACTCACCAACCCACACACATACATACACACGCCCACCAACCCACACACATACACACAAACTCACCAACCCACACACATACATACACGCGCCCACCCAAACCCACACAAACTAATCAACCCACACACATACATACACGCGCCCACCCAAACCCACATGCATCCACCAAACCACCCACACACATACATACACACGCCCACCAACCCACACACATACACACACACACTCACCAACCCACACAACACATGCACCCACCGACCAACCCAAACACACACATACACACGCCCACACCCACACGCACCCACCCACATACATACACACGCCCACACGCACCCACCGACCCACCCAAGCACCATATAATTTGTAAAAGTCTGAACAAAAATAAAAATTCTTTTCTATGCTATCCCCCCCCCCCACTTGAATTTATCACCCATCAGGACCATAAAACTAAATTACAGCTCAGGATATATATAAATACGTGTAATAAACCTTGACGAATATAACACGAATATGGAGTACATGAATAGTTTATTAGGAGTTTATGACCATGCTAATGTGACCCCTTCTCCCTCATGTTTAACCCCATTAGTTTGGACATTTTAAGACGTTGGTTCCATTAGTTTGGCAATTTAGAGGTCTTACACCCCATTTATTTGTCAATATTAGGACCTTTCGTGCCATTTAGGTGAGGGTTCTTCCCTGGCGAGCGAAACCGAGCCTGTAATTTTAAGAGGAACCGGCCTTGGGCCGGGATATTTTTCTACCGAAAAATGTACACATTTAGCTCGATAAGGGGTCTAGCGGGTATTTTTTTTATTTGATAGAGGTCTGGCAACACAACTAAGAAATATATACATAAATAAATAGATAAACAAATATATTCTACCCCCTTAATAGTTACCATTCTAAATCTGGCCAGGACCCATCCAAGCCATATAGAATCATGACTGTATATACCGGTAGATCTTGGATGGTCCTGTTGAGCTGGGGTATACTGTTGAATAGGCTCGGATAACAGGTGTGATTCAGGTCCTGGAGTGGCGGCGTCTACGCCGTGGGACCACCTCCCGGAACTGCCGACCATGGGTGGCTGCCGACCCTCCCGTCCGGGGACAAGATCACCGACAGTGGAGGACAGCAGGCTGCCGACCGTGGGGAGCAGTTTCCGGGAGCCAAACCGCCACAACTATCCCCTGCCCCTTCCCTGGGGGCACGCGTCCTTGGAGCGGCTGCGGTCGCGCAGGGCAATTCTCACACCTCTCACACCACACACACACACACGATACACAGTTTTTCCTACACCGAGAAATGACTCTCCGGCTGTCATTTCTCGAAAACTCCTTCTAGCCGGAGACATTGAGAGCAACCCAGGACCCACCTACAAATACACATGTCCAACTTGCTCAAAACCCATTACTTCGAGCCACCAAACTAAGGGTTCAGTTCTCTGCAACTCATGTGGGAACTGGACCCATTTCACCCGCACAACACTTGCCTCCATAAAACACTACACAAACACCTGGACATGTTCCTCATGCCCCTCCCTCTCCCAGTCAAATCCCTCCCCTAAAGCCCGTCCACCTCTCCCCCCCCCCCAACCCACATAACCTTACCATACCATCCTCTCCTCCCCAATCCACATAACCTGCCCATAACATCCACTCCCACTCCTAAAACCCGTCCACCTCTCCTCCCCAACCCACCCAGCCCATCCACACCCCAACCTAATCCATTCCTACCCTAATCTCCTGCACCCCAATCCCCACCCCCACCCCCCCCCCCACCCCCTCCCCCTCCCCCACCCCCACCCCATCCTCGTGCAGCAGCACCCAACATACACCACACACACAACATTAACATCCTTCAACTAAACATAGATGGCATCAACACAAAGCAACACGAACTCACACACTTCATCAATGTCACATTCTCAACTTTGTATAGCTTTAGTATCTGATATTATTTGTATTATCTTCACTAGTTTACGTGAACACCTGCCCGGGTTGTAACACAGCACCCCATACCATAAAACACATCATAGAAGACTGCATTTCACACAACCACTTACGCCAACAACACAATTTACACTCTTTGAGAGCTCTGTGGGAAAGCCCGACCGTGGCCATGGCCTTCCTTGGGGACTCGGGGCTGTTCGGCCAGGCAGCTTAGGGAACAACAACAACAACAGGTGTGATTCAGGACTTTCAAAATATAATAGGAACAATAAAGGCTTGGTTTGATATGGAGAAGTTCGGAGAGGTATAGGAATAGATAGACGAGAAGATAGATACATAGATAGAGAGAGAGAGAGATAGAGAGAGAGAGAAAAACCGAAGGAAAATGTCAACCCCTTAATAATTCAATCAACTCCCCCACCCTTATTGCCACCCAAACACGGAAAAACTCTCTTCCCAAATGGCTAAGGGTTCGTCAGGGATATCAGTAATTAAGGGTTGGGTTTTTCCTGGACCCCCTTCTTCCTTCAATTTTGAGATATTCAGACGTTCGCCCCCATTAATTTGGCGATTTTAAGACCTTTTACCCCATTTCATTGCTTTTATTTACACCTTTCCTGCCATTGTGGTGTCGACAATTTCCTGGCGATCGATAGCGGACCCCTTCTCCCTCATGTTTAGCCCCATTAATTTTGAGATAGTCAGACGTTCGCCCCCATTAGTTTGGCGATTTTAAGACCTTTCGCCCCATTTCTTTGGTAATATATAAACCTTTCGTGCCATTTAGGTGTCGACAATTTCCTGGCGATCGATAGCGAGCCTGTAATTTAGGAGGATCCGGTCTTTGGCCAGTACCTTCTACCTAAATGTGTATACATTTATATTGATTAACCCCTTCTGTACCGGCAACGTCTTTTTCATTTTATTCTGGCAACTATTAGACGATTTTATTCAGTTTAGGAAGGACGTCTACCCATTAACAGACTACATACTATCTCAATTAATCCTTTTAGGTACCATATATCTTTCCTAATCTTCATAAAATCGCCTAAACGTAGCTGTAATCAAATAGAGAAGACGTCCTCGGTACTGAACAGGGACGTCCTTTTCTTTATCATATTTCTGCAACTATTAGACAATTTTATTCAGCTTAGGTCTTCTGTGTACTTACGGACACGTGTGTTTGACGGATTGTGAGCCATCCCGACCGCCCGCCGCCCACTACCACACGCGCGGGGGACAGTAGGAGGAGGCGGAAGCGTCGGTTGAAGTAACGACACTTATGGAAAATATATAATTTATGTATGCGTGTAAATATGAAGTATACGGATTGAGTTCTATACCCTAATAAAATCCTAACTAACCTAACGTAACGTAACGTAACGTAACGTAACCTAACCTAACCTAACCTAACCTCTCTCTCTCTCTCTTTCATCATATTTTTTCCAACCGCCTGGCCTGACCTAACCTAACCTAACCTAACCCTTTCTCTCTCTCTTAACCTAACCAAACCAAACCTAACCCTTTCTCTCTCTCTTAACCTAACCTAACTTAACCTAACCTAACCTCTCTCTCTTTCATCATATTTTGTTCACCGTATTCCTATTTTTAGAGTTCAGATTTAAAGATACCAAGCCAGATATATCTTGACTAACATTCAGTTTTTCTCAGGATGTCAAACCGGAGCAGTTTTTGTCAAGACTTGAATGAATATCAGAACGAATACAATAAAATTAGCAGGAAATAGCATTGTTTTGGCCATGTTATCACTTCCAAAGACATAATTTGAACTATAAACCCTAATTTGATCTTAATATGGGTAATAATAAAGAGTACAAATAATGAACTCGACTTTCGTTTGACACCTTGGTTTTTCTAATATCGAATAAGTCTTAGGTTGTCCCCGCCGGGGTATAGGGTTTTGTATCACACACGGGGGAGGCCAATAACAACTCGCCCAATGTCATATCGGGCACTTGTCAAAACTCCCACTCTTAGGTTGACCCCGAATAGATCTCTTCAATTAGGTGATGTGCTACATTAGCAATAAAAAACCCTAACCTTAGCAGAAAAAAAATGTTACCTAAGATTTAACCCACTAACCGAGGGGGTTGCCGGCGACACCTCCTCGCAAACATAAAGCGCTAACTATAGTTACTCATTGGTAATTTAGTAAGCCGGCCTCAGACAGCTCCTTAGGTTTCTGTTTGATGAGTTCCGGCCACCGGGCGTAGCTGTCTAAACGACTCTCATATGTGAGGTAGTCGGGTCTTTTGGGACCCCTTTGACCAACCACTCCCTCAAGATTCATATGGGTCTTGTTGGATGGACCATTTTTCTCTGAGCATGATCTGGACATGTGACGTCTGCCCCCGGAGATGTTCATCTCCGTGTTGCCTACTTCAGACCTCGGGGATATTCGAGAGATGATGCGACTGTACTTGAGTGGGATGTTACCCACCGGGTGTCCCCTCACAAATGGGCAGCGAGGGAAGTGCTGCTGGTGCTCCCCCCCATACTGTGTCCCCCTTCTTCAAGTCCCCCACGATCCCACGACAAAACGCGCAGGCACAATTGTCCATTGTTCGCAAAAAATAGAACCCGTCACGAGCAAGGTCTGAGGGTTTTAACCATGATACTGGCCAGTCAATGAACGTTTCCAACCGCTCCTTCTCGAATCTTAGACTGTCATACGAAACAAACTTCTTGGATCGAGTCTCAGAGCTGTGTGTGTTGAGTGAGATTTCAGCCATTCTTGAGGTACAGATCCTTAAAAAATACATGTTGCAGTTGTAAATGTGTTGACAATATTGCTCATAAACTGTGTAATTTTAGCCACTTTTTCTTGATCGTCTCCATACATGCATATACTTCATAGTGATCCATATCATACAGCTATTGCTAGTGATCTGATGGAATAACTTTCCTCTTATTTTGAAAATGAATCTTTAGATGGAGTGGGTAGCATTGCAAAAGCGTACATCCCCACAAAGACACAAACCTTAATCTCCAAACTATATTCAACATGCGTGGATAATAGCTCCTACCCTCGGGGTAGAGGTCTTGTCGCCTGGAACTGCCTGGGTTGGCTCACTGTGGGGGTAAGAGAGTATGACGGGTCTGGGCTGTCTCGGGAGGCTTTAATACCCCAACGAGCGGTTGGGGTATTAATATAAGTTAATGGGCAACACCCCGGAAAGTGGGACTCGCGATGGTTCAATAGGAGACCCACCCGCGGGCATTTTAGACGAGAGTAGATTATTTATATCTCCACCATATTGCTTTTTGATCTGAGTGTTTACAATATGAAAGGGATGAAGACCCGTTGCCCTAATAATTAGATCTACATCATCACGCTGGGCTTTGGACGACGTACCCCCCTTAGACGAGAGCAACCCACCCGTATCCCGGATCGCCTCGGAGATCGGCCCAACATTCTTGACTTGTTTCTAACTTCTAACCCTTCTTCTTATACTGTCGATCTTTTCTCTCCTTTGGACTCCTCCGACCATAAACTTATCTCTGTCACCTGTCCTATCTCTCCAGTACGGCCACCCGATCATCCTAGCTGGCGGCGCTTGTGGCGCTTTGGCGCTACAGACTGGGAGGCTCTCCGACAGTACTTCTTTGATTTCCCATGGAATGATTTCTGCTTCCGTGGCCCTCGGAGAGTGCTGAACGCATTACCGAGGTAATCCTATCGAGCATGGAAGCATACTTTCCATTCTCTTTCTCTCAGACTAATGCTAAAAAATCTTGGTTTACTCACGCCTGTTCTACTGCTGTCCGCAATAAGGAGGAAGCATTCAAACGGTAGCGACGCCTTAAAACTCAAGACTCTCATTCTTCCTATGTTTCTGCCCGGAATCAAGCCAAATCTGCTCTTCGACTTGTCGGGCACTCTTTTATCAATAATAAATGCACTGAACTATCCAACTCTAGCTCTTCCCAAGCTTTCTGGCATCTAGCCAAAAACCTCTCCAACAATTTCTCTTCCTCGTCTTTCCCTCCCCTCTCCCACTCTGATGGCATAACCATAACTTCTTTCTCTGACAAAGCTAAACTCTTCGCTCAAACTTTTGCTAGAAACTCCACCTTGGATGATTCCGATGCTATACCTCCCTCTCCACCCTCCTCTCTCTTACTTATGCCTAATATCCTAATCTCTTCTAAAGATGTACTTTCTACCCTCTCTGGGCTTAATACTAATAAGGGCATATGGTCCGGACCGTGTTCCTCCTGTTGTACTAAAAAACTGTGCTTCCGTGCTGACTCCCTGCCTAGGCAAACTCTTTCGTCTCTGTCTATCCTCTAATGTCTTCCCTTCATACTGGAAGTTTGCTCTCATCTCTTGTATTTCTAAAGTTTTTGAAACTATTCTTGCTTCCAAATTTCTTAAGCATTTCTCTTCTCATAATCTGCTCTCAGATCGCCAGTATGGCTTCCTTAAGGGTCGCTCTACTGGTGATCTTCTTTCATATCTTACTAACTCTTGGTCGTCCTCCTTTCGGGATTTCGGTGAGACTTTTTCTATTGCACTAGACATATCGAAAGCCATCGATAGAGTCTGGCACAAATCTTTAATTTCTAAACTACCCTCCTTCGGTTTCTATCCCTCCATCTGAACCTTTGTCTCTAATTTCCTCTCCGACCGTTCCATAGCTGCGATTGTTTGTTTGTTTGTTTGTTTGTTTGTTTTTAACGCACTCTCCCATCCAGGAGTTCGTTCTATGATCGATGGCTGTTTCCTTATTGTTATTAGTATTTGTGTTAAACATTTTCATATTACTTATATATTTCTTTTCTCTAATTAACGATAGTCTCCCTCCTTTTTAGAACTGTTCTTATAATCTCTGCTACCCTTTTTAAGTCATTGTGTTCAAATATTTAGAACTGTTCTTATAATCTCTGCTACCCTTTTTAAGTCATTGTGTTCAAATATTTCCCTCAAGTTGTCCATGCCTCTCAGATCTTTGTATAGGTCTTTGTATGATTCGCAGTTGAACAGGTGCATTTGATTTTCATTTTCATTTTGACAAATATCGCACAATAGACTATAGGTTCATATTTATTTTTGAAGTTTTCTTTTTGCGGACGACCATCGCTTACTTCCTCATCCTATAAACTCCGGTGTTCCTCAGGACTCTGTCCTATCTCCTATTCTCTTTCTAATTATTATAAATGACCTTCTCAACTGTACCTCAACTCATAGGCAGACGACTCAACCTTACACTACTCCATTAAGACATGTAAGTTACTAATAAGGTTATTGAAACTGTATTTTTAAATCTGGGCTGTTAACCCCTTATGTACTGGCACCGTCCTTTTAGCTTTATTCTGGCCACTATTAAACGATTTATTCAGTTTAAAAGGGGCCTCCAGCACTTAACAGGCTTTAAACGATCTCACTTGACCCTTTTTACTATGACAGATCCTTTTTAAACTGCAAAAAATCGTCTAAATATACCTAAAAGAAAATTAAAATACGTCACCAGTAGAGAAGGGGTTAATAACGGGATAGCTGGGGGGGGAATACTGATTTCCAAGACATTAGCAGAAGGAAAGGATTTATTTTTATTTTGTTATCTTGACACTTAATCGTCGCGAATGAGGTCCAGAGGAGGAGCACCGAGAGTGTGTGTGTGTGTGTGTGTGTTTGTGTGTGTGTGTGTGTGTGTGTGTGTGCATGTGTCCGGTTTGACATGTGGTTGTTTTGACGAGTGGCCGATTTGACATGTGGCTGTGTGTGTCCGGTTTGACATGTGGTAGTTTTGACAAGTGGCCGAATTGATATGTGTGTGTGTGTGTGTAGTGTGTGTGCGTGCATGCGTGCGTGTGTGATACACAATCCTATACCCAGGTGATCTATTCAGGGCCAACCTAAGAGTGGGAGATTTAACAAGTGCCCGATTTGACTGTAGGGAAAGGGTTGCAAATATTGCTCATAAACATTGCTAGAAACGGATTGGTACTGTCACACGTTTATTAGGTCAGGTACGTCCCCTTGCCACACCTGGTATTCTACTGTTGATGTTGTTGTTTTTTGTTGTTCTCCGGCATCTCTATTTTTACCCTTCTCCGTAGTAAGCGACATTACACCCTGTTGGAGATAATGGTATTGTTCATTGGTGTATACATTAAGGCTCGTATGGTCAGATTACAAAATATGGTCCTGAAAACAAAATTAATAAAAATATATGAATGGCAACACGCTTGGAAACAACACGATGAGAGAGAGAGAGAGAGAGAGAGAGAGAGAGAGAGAGAGAGAGAGAGAGAGAGTGCGTGCAAATCCTATACACAGGCGATCTATTTGGGACTGGCTTGGTATCTTTAAATCTGAACTCTAAGAATAGGAATACGGTGAAAACAATATGATGAAAGAGAGAATTTCTTGGACGATTGGCTCGATTAGTAGTTAGGTTTATGAAAGTTAGCCAGTGACAGTATTTGCCTTTTATAATTCCCACGAGGACTGATTTATCAGATGCCCTGCCCACTCAGGTAGGTCACCTTTTCCACCACTACCGGACAACCGTCGCCAATTTGGACACTTCTCCACTCTGGAGCAGGCTCCCTCCGGTTAGGTTACCCCTAACTGGTACTGTTCATAAACTCTAATAGCGTAAAAAACATTATGTCATTGACATTAATCCATAAACTCTACGGATGTAAAAAACAAAATGGCAGAGGCATTTCACCAATAAAGGCTACGAACGTAGAAAACAAAATGGCAGTTTTTTTTCTTCTGGCAGGGGCTTTTTCAATAAAGTCTACGGATGTAAACACGAAATGGCAGGGGGGGGGGGTATTTTTTCAATAAAGTCTACGGATGTATAAACGAAAATGGCAGGGGGGGGGGGTATTTTTTCAATAAAATCTACGGATGTAAAAACGGAAATGTCATTTTAACTACTACTACTGTATGTCTTTGGAAGTGATAAAATGGCCTAAACAATGCCATGTCATGTTAAATTCCTCGTATTCCTTTGCATAATATGGAAACAGATTAACTTGTTCATGTAGTAATGTACACCCTATGTTGTGGATTGTGTTCTTATATATATAATATTATTTTGCTAAAGCGTTGTTTCCACATAACGATTTTAATAAGTTATTTTGTCTTTTTACTGTGTTCGTCTAAGCTACAATGCTATTTCATGTTAAATTGTGAAGCTTAGGAAGGATATATGGTTGCTAAAATGATTGATTGAGATAGTCTGTAGCCTTTTAATTGGTGGACGTACTTCCTAAGCTGAATACAATCGTCGAATATTTACCAGAATATAATGAAAAGGACGTCACCGGTACTGAATGGGTTAAAATAGAAGTGATAAAATGGCCGAAACAATGCCATGCCATGTTATATTCCTCGTATGCCTTATTATATTCATTAACATTTCAAACAATTGATCCGGTTTAAGGGGGTAATACTCGCTTTTTCTGGACCCCCTTCTCCCTCATGTTTAGCATATTAGTTTTGAGGTTTTAAGACGTTCGTTCCGTTAGTTTGGCGATTTTGAGACCTTTCGCCTCATTTTGTTGTCAATATTAAGACCTTTCGTGCCCTTTAGATGTCGATTTTTTTCCTGTCGAGCGATAGCGAGCCTTTAATTTTAGAAGGAACCGGCCTTCGGCCGGCAAATTTTTATACCGAAAAATGTACACATTTATCTTGAAAGGGGGCCTTGGGAGTGTTTTTCTAAGCTTGATGGAGGTCGAGCGAAGAAACTCAAAAATAAAATAATAAATAAATATATGGATACAAAAACCAAGCACTACCCCCTTAACACCCGCGTGTGTCATCTTCTCTTCTTCTTCTTCTTGATATTTATATGTGCAGTTTGCTCGGAGTATTTCAGATCTCCAGATTACTGCACAGGCATAGAGTTGCTTGCTGAGGGGAAGGGAAGTTTGTTAGTTGAAAGGGATCTACAGATAGGATGTCTAAATAGTGAGTACAGGTATTGTACCCTACATAGTTTTAACTATAGGTCAAGGTCATTAAGGACTGGAAAGTGTTTTAAGGGTAAGTAAATAGGTAAGATGAGGATTGGTTATTAAGGTCTTATAGGAGGTAAGTCGTTATGTCTCGTCGGGTTGAGTCAGGTTCGGGTTTTGTAGGGTTGGCAGAGGTCTAGTACAGTACAGTACAGTACCGGTATGGGTGGCACTGCACTGTATTGGTTAGGGGTGGGTTTTCTGTGTGTTGGAGTTGTTTTTTCGTTGATGTTATTAGATGTCTAAAGTTTTATTTGTGGCTCTTATGTATGTTCCTAGAGCTGAGGCAATTGCATGTTTGCCTTGTTGGTCGATATCTCCTCCTCCTAGGATATGTTGTAGATTGAAGGTCCCTCCGTGTTGTGCCACTGTTCTTCTCAGGTGGGTGCGAGTGCTGTAATGTCTATGGCAATGAAGTAGATAGTGTTCCACTGTTTCTGGGGTGAGGCAGTAGGGGCAGTTCTCGTCTTCTTCTAGTCCCATTCTGTGCATGTGCTCAGCTAGTCTTGTGTGTCCTGTCCGTAGGCGGAGTGTAGCTGTATTTAGAGCTTTGTTCTTGTATTTTGTGTGTTTCCATATGGACCATTCGGGTTTGATATTTCCGTATCTTGTGCCGGTGATGGTGACTTTCCATTCACCCTTGAAGTCTTGGAGGATGTTGGCTCTGTCTATTGTAGTGTAGGGGAGGGGTGTAATTCGTCTGAGGGAGTGCATACCCCTGGCGAGTTCATCGACTATTTCATTGTGGAGTATGTCTATATGGCCAGGTACCCACTGGAAGCTCATAGTATAACCTTGTAGGGGGAGGTTAGTGAGTAGTTGGAGCATGGGGTATATGAGTTCCTTACTTTGTGTTGTGTTGTATTTAATGGCCTGGATAGCGATCTTGGAGTCGCAGCATATTGTGTATGGGCCTGGTGGAAGGGTACTGATGATTTCTAGTGCTTGATTGAGTCCGTACAGCTCTGCAGTGAACACTGATGTTTGTTTGGAGAGCTTCCATCCCATGAATAGATGAAATTTTGGGATCCAAAGTGCTGCTGACGTGAATGTGGTGTTTCCGTTTTTGATGAGTGATCCGTCTGTGTATATGTGAGTGGAGTTTTTATGCTGGGTATTCAGGATTTCTAGGAATTCCTCTTTTAATTGGAATGGGTTGTCCTTCTTAGTTTTTAAGGTTATGAGATCTGTGTGAGTTTTAGGTGGGGTATATTCCCATGGTGGAACTGGAGGTACCATGGGTTGCGTTTGGCAGCCCAGAAAAATATGGGCCTTCCTGTGTATGATCTGGCCTATTCTTTCTTGGAAAGGTGATTTGCGGGTCCGGTTCTCCTGAGGTCGTATTGGTATGTTGCGGAGAGATGCTGAAAAAGGGGGGGGGGGGGGGGGGGGGGGGTGTGTTATATGTTTTTGAGAAGTATGAAGAGCACTGTAAGTCTCTTCTGGTGGTTAGGGGGATTAGGTTAGTTTCACACTGGAGGCTGGCTATTGGTGATGATTTGAGACCTCCTGTTATGATTCTCATAGCAGTATTTTGAATCACCTCCAGCTTGTGAAGGTGTACTAGTGCAGCTGAGGTGTAGGCCTGGGCACAATAGTCTAGTTTGCTCCTTATGTATGCTATGTAGAAGGAGATAGCATCGGCATCCCAGGTTGTTCCAGTAAGTGCTCTCATGATATTGAGTCTTTGATTGGTGCATTGTGTAAGGTATTCGATGTAGTTTTTCCATGAAAGGAGTGGGGCATCAAAAATTACTCCCAGATATTTATGAGTAAGTGTTTGTTGTAGATCTTCTCCATTGAGTGTGAGTCGTAGGGGTCTTACATTTTTCTTTCTGGTAAAGATTTGATATACTGTCTTTGTTGGGTTGATGGTTAGTTTTGCTTTGTTAATCCAACGTCCTAAGGTGTTGAGTGCGTCCTGGATTTGCTGTTCCGCTATTTGAGGGTTGTGATCCGAGGCATATAATGTTATGTTATCGGCCTATTGCATTATCTTGGCGGGTGTTACTGTTGGTGTGTCGGATAGGTACGCTGTGAAAGGGGGGGGGGGGGTTAGTGAGGAGCCCTGAGCTAATCCTTTATTGTGTTTGATAGGATTTGACATTTGGCCTTGGATGTACACTTAGCTTGTTCTGTTGGATAGAAATGCTTGTAGCCACTGTAGCAAGATCCCTTGTACACCAAGGCCGGCTAGTTTGGAGAGCAAGAGATCGTGGGGAACTGTGTCAAAGGCTGATGACAGATCTAAATATACAACAATGCATGTCTTTTGGTTTGAGAGTGAAGAGAGGATTGCTTGTTCTAGGTTAAACACCTGGTCTACTGTTGAGCAGGTGGTTCTGAAGCCAGCCTGGATTGGTGGAATGATATTGTTTCTTTCTAGATGCCAAACTAGCCTCGTGTTGACCATTCTTTCGGCTAGCTTGCTCAAGGTTGGTAGGAGGGTAATAGGTCGGTATGATGGGGAGAGGGATGGGTCTTTTCCTGGTTTGAGGAAGGGGATGATGATACCCTTCTGCCATTAGTGAAGGAGCTTGCCCTGTTTCCAGGTTGTGTTAATAAAGTTGAGTACGGTAGTTGAGGGTGTGATGTTGGGGGCAGGTATTTTACGAGTTCATACGGTATGCGATCTTCCCCCGCTGCTTTGCCTGTAGGAAGGTGGGTTATTGCCGTTTCCAACTCAAAATGGGTGAAGGCTCGATTCATTTGATTGGGCCGTTTTGCGGCTGTGAAGATTTCGTTTTAATTCTAGCGGTTTCTTCTGGGTCTGCAGGGGGTTCTTGTTGCTGTTTTGACTGTATATGGTTGGCTATTGCATCCGCTCTGTCTTTTGGTAATAGACACATTTGTCTGTCTATTATAAAGGGATATGTTGGGAATGATGGACGGCCTTTAATGTTTCGGAATCTGTTCCAGACTTCTTTTAGTGGTGTTTCATGAGTTATTTCGCTGCAGTATTTCCTCCAGGAAGAAGTGCATGTTGACTGAGTGGTTTTCTTGGCATGAGCAGTGGTTTTCTTGACCTGGATCCAGTTCTGTAGCGATTTTGATCTCCTTTGTTTCTGAATCGCTCTTCTGCGAATAGCTACCGCTCTGGAACACTCTTCATTCCACCATGGCCTTAAAATTTTGTTGGAGGGTTGACCTGATGTGCATTTAAAGTGTTGTTTGGCTGCATTGTTTATTGATTCGGTCAGATTGTTGTGCATATTGTTGGGATCTGTGGAGCTGGTTTCTGGGATTGTAACTGAATTTTGCCAACATTTCCAGTTGAATTTGGAAGGGATGCACCATTTGGGTAGTGCTACTGGGTAAATTGGAGGGGTGACATTTTTAAATACTACGTGTAGGGGGCGGTGGTCTGTACCTAGGTCAGGCCCTACTTTGGATGTTATGTCCGCAGATAGTATTCCTGATCCAAAGGAAATGTCAATCGTAGACGTGTAATTTGTTTGCAGGTTGAAATATGTTGGGGAAAAGGGTTCTGATAACAGGCTATAGTTGGTATTTTGCATGTAGTTATAAATGTTGTTTCCGGCAGTGTTGGGTGTCCCTCTGCTCCAAGATAGATGGTTGGCATTTAGGTCACCTATCACCATGAATGGCGAGGTGACTTGTTGGATGTAGTGATCAAATTCTTGATGTGATATCGGACTGCCAGGATTATATGTGCCAATGATGGATAATTGAGTATTCTGATATGGAAGTGAAATTGCAAAGATTTCTAATGTACCATTGGGAAATGGCCTGAGTTTAATTTCTTTAATAGGAAGCTCTCGTTTCATTAAAAATACTATTCCTCCACCTGGTCTTCCAAGCCTGTCTTTGCTCAGAGTTATATAAGGTTTTAAGTTGGGTTGGTATTTTTCTTTTAGCCAGGTCTCTGTTATTATAGCTATGTGTGGGGATTTATGATTAAGTTAGTTTTTTTAACTCTGATAATGATGTCTTGAGGCATTTTGCATTCCAGGTCATTACTTGTAATGGAGCCATTATTGTAGTCGTTTCTTAGTGGAGTTCCTAGAGGGTCTTCCACGGTTATCCATCAGCTGCGATGGTGGGTGTTGTTTTTGGGTATTGTTTGTGTGGTTTTGTGTTTTTATTGTGTTGTGTGCTTCTTGGGTAGTTTCTGCAATGTTAGTTGGATCTTGGGTGATGGAAGGGGTTTGTTGATCTTCACCATGTGTTTCCCTTTTTTCTGGTTGTTCGTTGGGTTCATCGCTGCCATGATTATTCAGATTTTCGGAAACGTTATCCGTATCGGGTTCGGTCTTTGTCGGACCTGTCGTTGGTTAGCTTTGTTCTGCTTCTGCTGGTGTACTAGGCCTATTTCCAAGCTGGCAGTGGGAGGTGTTATCTGAACCGTTGCCGGTATCAGATTCCCCTTCTTGCTGTAGTGGATTTAGGGTAGATTGTAGACAGTGGGGGGTGTTATCTGAACCGTTGCCGGTATCAGACTCCCTTTCCTGCTGTAGTGGTTTTAGGGTAGATTGTAGGCAGTGGGGGGTGTTATCTGAACCGTTGCCGGTATCAGACTCCCCTTCCTGCGGTGGTGGTTGTAGGGTGTCTTATCTGGGATTACCAGTACATTTGTGGAAGGTGGAGTTGTAACTGTAGGGACATTTTGTGGTGGGGTGGTTGATATTGGGGGGGTCACAGGTGTGGGTGCTGGAGTTGGTAAGGTTTGGGTTGTGATTGGAAGTGGTTGTTGTTGTTGTTGATTTTATCAGTGGTGCCAACTGTTGCGTCGTGCAGCGCTGGCAATTATGGGAGTTACAAGGGAATACAGAGAGGAAAGCAAGCAACAACATACCTACTGATCCTTATTAGGCTACTTGTAAACAAAAACAATCAGACTGAAGGTTGAGGGGGAAGGGTTTATTGTTTTGATCGATTTATATATTTATTTTTCATGTTTTTATTATTTTTGTATTTCTTCGCTAGACCTCCATCAAGCTTAATAAAACATCCCCAAGATCCCCTTCCTAGATAAGTTTGTATATTTTTCGGGAGAAAAATACGACCAGTTCCTCCTAAATTACAGGCTCGCTATCGCTCGCCAGGATATAATCGACACCTAAATGTCACGAAAGGTTCTAATATTGACACTTGAATGGGATGAAAGGTCTTAAAATCGGTTTAGGTAGATTATAATAATACTTTAGGGAATATGGGCTTAGGTTAGAGTCCTACCGGCACATTAGCTAGGGTGAGGTTAGGAATTTGGGTAGATGAGGCTAGGTTTGGGTAGATGAGGCTAGGTTTGGGTAGATGAAGCTAGGTTTGGGTAGATGAGGCTAGGTTTGGGTAGATGAGGCTAGGTTTGGGTAGATTAGGCTAGGTTTGGGTAGATGAGGTTAGGAATTTGGGTAGATGAGGCTAGGTTTGGGTAGATGAGGCTAGGTTGGGGTAGATGAGGCTAGGTTTGGGTAGATTAGGCTAGGTTTGGGCCTAATTGAATTAAACTATTAATAATTGGTTGGGTTATTCTACTTAAACAAACAAAAACACATATTAGTATATTTTGCTTAATTATTTAGAAGAACTTGGCTTACTTTTGCCATTTTTGAGCAATGTACCGGTATTTTAGTTTATCCTATAGCCTAGGCTAACAAAAAAACTTTGCAAGACTTCATTCAAACTAAGAAATGCTCACCCAGACGCCCTTGAAGCTACATTTGTAAATTTTTCGACAGAAAAATGTCTCTGGCGAAGGCCGATTTGTTCTAAATTACAGGCTCAATATCACTCAAGTAAAAACATATAAATCAATATAAATAAAAAATAAGAAAACAAAAATAAGAACAAATTTGACAAAAAATATATGATAATTGATGCCATGATGCTATGATAATTGATTGGGATATTCTACATACAAAAATTATATATATATATATATATATATATATATATATATATATATATATATATATATATATTATAATATATATATAATATATATAATATATAATAGAAAAGGACAGCAACTAACTAACCTGAGCAGCACCCTCTGCCTGACGTCTGCCAGGGAGTGTAGACTAAACAAATGGTAGACCCCTAAGGACACCATCATCAGGAGTGCGCAGCCAGCCATCCTCCGTGAGTGGAACTTGACCACAGCCATCCTTACCATTACTAGGGAGGGTTAGGTCAGGTAGGCTTGGCTTCCGTGGATCCTGGTGGTCGGGGGATCCTTTGAACCTTTTCTGGGGATCCTTAGCTCTCACTTTTCTGGTTTCTAGGGAGGGAAGGATGGGGTTAAGTAGGGATGTTAGTTACTATCTTAATCCTGGACGTTGTAGGATTCTTTATTGTTAGGGAGGTATGGTTAGGTCAGGTAGGGTTAGTTTCCGTGGATCCTGGTTCTCGTGGGATCCTCAATTGTCCCTTTCCTGGATCTTTGTGGTGTTCTACGATCCTTTATTGCTTTGCTGGATCTCCGGTTGTCATGTGATCCTTCGAGGCTTTCCTGGATCTCTGGTTATTCTGGGATCCTTAATTGTTGATTTCCTTGATCTCCGGTGTCGTAGGATTCCTTGTTGTTCTAGGATCCTTAGGTGGCTTAAATCCTAGTGGAGGCTTAGAGCTTCCTTTTACAGGCCTTCCACAAAGTCATGGAATAAAGTTTCTTATCGAAATTAACAAAATCCTTTCCGGTAGAAGGTAAGATTTTCATGTTTCTTAGATCATAACTGCCGTCGAAACTCCTTGATTTTGGGGTAAAAGTCTAGCAATGGCTCCAAATCGATTTTAGCATTGATTATTTTATATTCCCTAGTTTTACTTCATATTTCATGCTTTGTAATATTAAAAATTGGTGCAATTAAGTTTTATATTAGCCTAACCTGAAAACTTAACCTAACCTAGTATAATTTTAAAACGAATGTGACTAAAATGCCCCGGAACGAGAAGCCCACCACAGAAGCCACGAGCGAACACCACACAGAAACACCCGAAAGAAAGGCCCACAGAACGAAAGGACCAGGTGACCGAGCCAACCAGTTCAGACAGGCCGAAGCCCACAGGGCTAAGCAGCTCCAAACCACACCTGCCTACCCCTTCTAAACACTGACCTTTCCCACACCTTGCGTATACACTACCCTCGTGTCCTATACCTCTACCTACATGATAATGAACATAAATACACCTTAAGTTAATACACCCATGCTCTGTCCCTAAGTTAGGATATTAATATCAACATACCCTAAAATACCTTGTCTTGCCAGACTAAGTTTCTGAAGACCAATCGCCCCCATAAATCTAGGTATTCAATCCTTAGGTTAGTTATCTTTATCCGCCATTGTGTTCATCTCTTCCATTTACTTTTCCACAATTGTTATACGTTTTCCAATCACCTCCTTCGTATCCACAGTCCACACTACTCCATTTTGCTTCGTATCCTACACCTCTTACCCACCAGACTCTACCTACATGATGATGAACATGAATACACATTCATTTAAAACACCCATGCCCTGTCCCTAGGTTGAGCCAATGCCAACCAGTTCAGACAGCCATAAATCTATGTATGTTCTTCCATCCGAGAAGTAATATGTTCACCCCTTAAAATACCTTGTCTTGCCAGACTAAGTTTCTGAAGACCAACCGCCCCCATAAATCTATGTATGTTCTTCCATCCGAGAAGTAGTATGTTAAAACCCCATGTCCTAATTGATAAGAAACTAAGATACCCACGGGTACACCATTGTATATATAACCATTATTCCTGTAAGACCTAGACAGAGATAATGACTGAAGATGTTAGCCACCATGCAGTAACTCTAATTCTTACCCCAACCAGAGATTGTATAGATAACCTTTTGTTACCATTGTCTATCATAGTACCACGAAACAATAACGAAGTACCCCTACGAACTGCCGCTTTTCTTTGGTCTATATTTCATTGAAAACGCAGTTCCCAGGGACAACTAGATCAGCAAGAAATCGTTTCAAATAATAGTGTCCATAACCCCTCGTATTGACGAGTAATAATACACCATGTTTATCCCTACTTTATCCACAGTCAAGCACACACCTATAGTTAACCTCCTTTTCCCCCACAGCTCCACAGTCCACATGATTCTATATTTTCCAGACTCATATACCACCCCGTATTTGCTCATCCCCCGGTAGCATTTGACTAACGTACTTTCACTGTCATTTCCCCCCAAAAACTCCAATATCAACTGTAGTCTAATGCCACCCCTACGCCCGGAGACCTTAGGGTCAAACTTCCACGTAGCCCCCTGAACTCTCTCTCTCTCATTAACACCCCACGCTCCTCGACTCTTTTCCGACCTAGCCTCTCCCTCATACCTCTTGAAGATCCTTGATTTTTCCGTTGCTAACGTTCTCCAACCTTTTATATATATACTCCTATCCAGACTACCTTCCCTTAGTAGGACGGAACAACATTAGAACTTTACTAACCCTTTGCATGCCATCTATTCCCTCACAACCCCTTCACAACCCTGCACCCAATGATCGTCAGTGCGAGGCTAGCCGCCTCGCCAGTGACTAACTTCTATTGCCATACTTCCAGATAAATGTGGCAGAGTTAGCAACCCAGTCTCCACCACATCCAGCAAGCCATGCAATTAACAACCCAACCGATTTAACCAGCTAGTCAAGGCACCTTCGGTTTTGGTATTAAGAACACCCACATCTGTCTCATAAACAGAGGGTTATTACAAACACTTGTGATATGGCAAGCCCCTAGCCACAGCCGCCGGACGACCATCACAGAGAGAGGGCGCACAGCTACCCCTTTTTACCCACCCGAGGAGGGAGACCCCCACCCCTGCGGAGGTATACCTGACCCTTGTTTTGACTTCCGGGTCATTGCCAGGTAGCACAGGAATTCTTCCTATCAATGAACTAACCATGCATGACTAACACCTTTACTAACCTCTATTAACTCACAATAACCCATTAACCTTTCTTGCATACTCTGATCACTAAATTAGCACCTCAGCTATACCATAGAATGAAGATTGAACAATCTAAGAGAGACGCTCCTATCACAGCTGTCCCAATCCTCCTCGCAAAGTAGATCCAGTCTCCCTCCCCTCAATACTTCCAGTATAGCCAAAATAATACCTCTTACTAAGGCTCAGTTATATCACAATATGAAGGCTCCCTATAGCCATGTGCCACAACAGTAATCACCACCTTACCTAGTCCCTGTATCTATTGAGAGCTCAAATAATTCCATAAGACTCGAGATCCCTATGGCCTACAGGGTCCAAAACCGAGCCTATAAACCCAGCTCCAGCCCCCAGTAAAATCAGTTGAAAGATAGACACCAACCCAGGTTGGTCACCAGAGTCGACCTCGAGCTCTATCCTTGTTGGTTGCTGAGAATTGAGTTCCAGAGCTGGCAGACTCCGTGGCAGATTTGGATAGAAGGACCTGTCCACGTACTTGAGAACTTCCTACATATGGACCACCTGGACCGCGGAACCAGTCGTTAGCCCCCAACATCACGGACGCAAGATAACCAGGACCAGACCAATCAAATACTACCCAAGATTCACTCTATCAGTACTACATTGTTACAGTGCTATTTAGAGATTCACTTATTAATATTTCTATGAAGTGGCTCTATCTTTGCCCCAGTATAATTCATATATAACCATTCCATTAGGAAGTGCTAAGCGTATCAGTGTTGATTAATTAACAGGCGATATTAACTCGTAATTACCCATATACCCAGATATTATTACATAGAAGTGAAACCCTAGTGATATCTGAATGTTCGCCCACTGATTTGCGTTCTATGTATTTCTGAGACAAGAATATAAAACTTAGATCAGTACCCCCCTGAGGTTACTAGAATTCCCGTGCTCTAAAATACGCGTGTCTAATCTAGTCTGTGAACTACTACTTGTGCACCAGAGCTACCAGTAATAAATCTAACAGTGAATATGAATCTATAAGTAACATTCATGGTCTCTAGTATATAAACTTGTGAATTAAAGCCAGTGATCAGAAGATTAATACCTGAATGTTGGAAGTGGGAGACTAGGCTCCATCCAGATCCACTTATGCTAGTGTTGTTCATTTCTATCATTTGCCTTGCACGAGTATTCAGAAGTGTGTATTTCAATAAACGTAATCATGTGTTTTGTTACCGTGTGTTTATTTTGTGTTCTCTATTCCTCATACCTTGTTTTGTGCATGCAGCCTTATATACCCAGTCAGTTAGAACTCACATTACCCAAGTTAATCCTGTAGAAAAACAGGGCATAACATTGGCGGCAGCGGTGGTTCTTGATTCGGATAAAAGGTTGCATTACATTGCAAGTTTGGAACAGCCAGAACACGATAACATCATGGCGCACCGTTCTCACGTCCCCATCCCACATTATGATGATGGGAAGACTTACAACATCGAAACATTCATGACTATAGTGAAACCCGTACTTGACCTAGTTTATACTACGGACGCAGAAAAGATAGCCGTGACATTAACGCACCTGGGAAAAGCCGTTTCCCTGGTTGCCTACCAAGTGCACCTTGCTCTCACATGGGACGAATTTCGCACAATAGTGATAGAGGCCATTAAGCCTTCGTTGGGCGTTTTCGTGGGCCACACCCGTCTCCAAGACACTAAATTCGAAGGCGATCTAGATGCCACAGTGAATAAGATCGCCCAACATATCAAAGTGTCTTTCCCCACATTGACCAGAATCCAGCAAGAACAGCAGATTCTGGTCAACCTTGTATCAATATTGCCCTCAGCAGTAAAGAATCATTTCCGTGTGCACGATTTCGTCGGATATCAAAAAGATCTCATCACGATCCGACGTATTTTGGCCGTGCACACAGAAACACCCACCCAAATCGCTGTAATCAAGAGGTTTCTCCTTCACCCGCAGCACACCGACCACCAAAACTCCAAGAATGCCTACCCATCCTCATCCTTCCACAACAGACCCACCTACCCTTCCAGCAAGCCCCAACCCAGTAGACCCCGGTTCCAACCTACCCAGCCACGCAGAATCTTCAACCGGAACAAAACTTACAACACCTACCAAAGTAAAAACCCTACCTTAGTAATTATCAACCCCTATGATTTCCCTGCCTGTAAATGCTCAGTGTGCCCTCCATCAAATTCGTGACTCTGCCAAACCTCGCCCCCTTACTCCTCGCATTTCTGTAAATGAAGAGGAGTTGGGACAAGAGGAAGAAATGGAGGAAAGGCACACCGGAGAAATAGCCCCTATCATGACCTCAGAGGATACCGAGGAAACCCTGGAGGAGGTAGATACCGACTCCCAGGATTTTTAAAGTACCCCCCGCCCAAGATGGCCTCGGCGGGGGACGCCATAACTGACCGCACTGCCCCCATTTATTACATGGCCAAAATCAAGGACATTCCTGTCCGCTTGTTAATCGACACGGGAGCTGCCAAGTCATGTTTGTTCAAGTCTTATTATGATCAACACCACCGACTATTTGGCCCCTTGTTAACCACCAAAGCAGAACTAATCTCAGCTGCTGATACTTACTTAAATCTCCTAGGAGACACTTTGCCCCTGTCAGAAACTACTCCTGCCGCCCATGCTTGTTGTTATCACACGTTCACAGTATTTTCCTCCCACTGTAAACATTACGATGGTTTCCTTGGACTTGACCTCCTTCAAAAACTCCAGGCCCAGGTTGACTGCGGCCAAAGGCTGATCTCATTCAAAAAAAAATTCCAACCCAAAGCCTCTGACAAACCAATCACGCAAAAACCCATTCACAAAAAGAAAAAACACCTTCCCCCTCAACAAACTCTGAGTCAGGGTTATCAAGTTGCAGCTAGCACTAAGGTAACTCCTAAACCCTCCCCTTGCCCCGAGCTCTCTCAAAATATCCCTCAATTCATTAAAAAAATGCCTCAACAAACGAAAGAAGACAAGTCCAAGCAACTCCCTCTCGGTAATCCCCTCAATTCTCGTAACTCTGTCCAGGATAAATCCTCCCATGTTTTCAGGACAGACTCTGATATATGTAACCATAATTCTATCAAATGTTTATGTACACACGTTTCCAGGGAAAATGCTGACCTATGTACCCAACAATGTTTCCCCCATGCCCCCAGAAATGTTCAGCTATCCCACAACCAACAAAATTTCCCTTGTGACAGTTTTCCGTCAGTAGCTCCCTTCCCCCCCCCCCCCCCAACACAATTCACACCCCTAGAAAACTTCACAACCCCACACTTGACTCGCCCTCTCATGACAAACAAACTCACCAGTCCCAGATAACCTCTAACCAGACCGTTACTGCCACCAAGAAAATTCCCCACATTCGTCCTGTTAACAACCCCAAATCAATACACCAGTCCTCCACCAATAGCCCATGTTCTACACCTAACTCTTCCCCCACCAACCCTCCGCAGTCCCACCAACAAATCCCGTTTTCTAACTCGCTCACCTCTCACCACCCTGACCCGCCCGCACCGTTAATCCTCCCCTCACGCGTGCCGACCGAGGGACACAACTATGTTCCCACCATGCCCCCAGAAATGTCCAGCTATTCCACACCCACCCCAATCCCCCTTGTGACAGTTTTCCGTCAGTAGCTCCCTTCCACCCCCACACAATTCACACCCCTAGAAAACTTCAAAATCCCACACTTGACTCGCCCTCTCATGACAAACAAAACCACCAAATCCATATAAACTCCAAACAAACCGTCACTGCCACCGACAAAACTCCCCAAATTCGTCCTTCTAACAACCACCAATCCTTACATCAGTCCTCCACCAATAACCCATCTTCTATACCTCCGCTTCCCCCACCATCCCTCCACAGTCCCTCCAACAAATTCCGTTTTCTAACTCCCTCACACCGCGCCCCAATGATCCTCCCACACGCGCCGTTAATCCCCCCTCACGCGTGACCCCCACCAAAGTTACCTTTCCCCCCTTATGCTTACCAAGCACCTGCTCGCCAGTCGATCCCCCACCATCATTAGCCCAACTGTAGTTCAAGATAAATGCCAAATTCCCCCCCGCCATCAAAAATGGATGAACCTTCGACCCATACCCCAAACTCACATGATATTTTCCCCCACTACCACGTCCACCAACCCCAATCGTTGCCTCTTACAACCCGCCATCATTTCCGCTCGCATCAACCACATTCTCGTGGCAAATATCTCTGAGGAATCCCTGACATTACCAAAAGGTCTCATTATAGGAGACCTCGAAACTTTTGATGACCTCCCCATAGATTTTAATGACACCCCTACCAGCCTCCAATTGCCCCCTCTCCCGGACACATTATCCGACCACCAAAAACACGGCATGTACGACCTATTACTAGAGTTCAGTGACGTGTTTGCCCAACAACCCACCGAAATCGGACAGACCGATGTAGAACAACACATCATTAATACCACAGGCCCCCCCATACGACAACCATCCCGTAGAAAAAATCCCATACAACGTCAGGAAGAGGAACGCCAAGTCCAAGAGATGTTAGAGGCCGGTATTGCCACCCCGTCCATTAGTCCCTGGTCTTCCCCCTGTTGTCCTAGTAAAAAAGAAAGATGGGTCAACCCGTTTTTGCGTCGATTACAGGAGGTTGAATGACGTAACCATTAAAGACGCTACGCCATTACCCCGGATAGACGATTCCCTTGACTCCCTATACGGATCCAGATGGTTCACTACCCTCGACTTGCAAGCAGGGTATTGGCAAGTGCCTATCAAGGCCAAGGACCAAGAGAAAACAGCATTTTCCACTAGTGGTGGCCACCACTACGAATTTAACGTCCTACCTTTTGGCCTCTGTAACGGACCCGCCACTTTCTCCCGTTTGATGGAAGCGGTATTACATGGCCTAACCTGGGAAACCTGCCTAGCCTATCTAGACGATATTATTGTGTACTCACCAACCTGGGAAGAACACCTCCTCAGGTTGAGACAAGTCCTTCAAAGAATCCGAGCCGCCGGGTTGAAATTAAAACCCTCAAAGTGCGAGATTGCCCGAAATAAGGTAGATTTCCTCGGCCACGTAATATCTGAACATGGTATTGCACCAGACCCAAAGAAACTTCAAGCCATACAAAACCAACCCCCACCCACCACCGTTAAAGGAATACGTTCTTTTCTAGGTTTAGGCACATACTACAGACGTTTCGTCCCCCACTTTGCCACCATAGCCAGACCCCTCCACCAACTCACCCCATTCACCTGGACACCTGAAAGAGACCTCGCTTTTAACACTTTGAAACAAAAGCTAATCCAAGCCCCTATTGTCGCTTTCCCTGATTACCATAAACCTTTCCGTCTTTATACCGACGTATCTCTGTACGCCATTGGTGCAGTTTTAGCTCAAGTCAGAGACGGAGAGGAACATGTGATAGCGTATGCCAGCTCCACCCTCAACCAAGCACAACAGAATTATGCAGCCACCAAGAGAGAGTGCTTAGGGATCATTTGGGCACTCAGCCACTTCCGGTCATTTGTGTTGGGCGCAAAACTCGATATAATAACCGACCATCAATCTTTGCAATGGCTGCGTAAGTGCGAAACCAACTCAGCCATTTTGGTACGTTGGAGGGAGACACTAGAGGACTACGATTTTACAATACAGTATCGTCCAGGCAAACTTCACACCAATGCAAACGCCCTGTCACGTTTGCCAGTACCAAAGACCCCCCCACCAACCTAGCCGCCTTACAAAACACTGAGCTTTTATCTACCCCCATCCACCAACATAATTCCCCCTCAGCCCCCTCACTAATTCAATCTTGGGAAACAAGAATCAGACCACCCTGGATACCGTTAAATGTCTTCAGGAAACTAACTCGCTGGGGAGATCAACTTGCCACAGACTCCGGTCACATAGTCTTAGACCCCACAATTGCCCACGACTACATGATTGCCATCCACGAGGGAAACGGCATACACCTTGGACAAAAGATGTTAAAAATCTTCACAGATCAATACTGGACCCCCAACCCCTCCAAAATTGCACAACGAGTGACAGAATCCTGCAAACCTTGTTTATTGGGGAAGGATAGATCACGCACCCCCGGCCCAGCTGGTACCATTTCTGCCAACAAACCGTTCCAAGTCCTATCCCTCGACATCATGGGCCCGTTTCCTTCTTACGCTGGCAACCGCTATATCGTCACATTTGTTGACGTATATTCAAAATGTTTAATAGCCTGCCCAGTTAAAGACCACACAGCCACCACAGTCGCCACACTGCTTGCCACAGAAGTGTTCCCTATATTCGGCCTTCCCCTTGCTCTTGTATCCGACAATGTCCCCGAGTTTAGTGGACACGTTTGGCACCAGTTCACCCAACAATGCGGTATTAAGATCAAACACTCATCCCCGTACTGGCCTCAAGGAAATGCTATATGCGAACGCAGCCATCGCACCATCAACAACCAGTTACGTACAAAAATGATTGCTCTTAACACCTCAGACTGGCCATCACAACTAAAGATGATACAATGGGGCATGAACACCTGTCCCCGAGAAGACGGTATTTCCCCTCATGAACGTGTTTACGGCGTACCCCCCCTGTTACTGCCGTTCCATCATCACGCTCACCTCCCCTCCAACACCTCCACAATTGACCCATTGCAACATCTGCAAAACACCCTCCATACCGCCCAAACCTGTCAAGACACCAAAACTGAAAACCCCGATGATAAAAACCCTTTCGCCATCCATGACACCGTAATGGTAGCCAACCTCCCTGTCACCAACAAATTAGGCCCTCGCTATGTCGAGCCCTACACCATCATACAAGTCCCAAATGCCTTTCAAGTCACCATCGATTATCACGGCGTGACTCGCACGTTCCGAACTAGATTCGTCCGAGCGTTTAAACCTCTAAAGCCACAAGACATTACCCCACCCCACACGTCCGACCCTGAATTAAATACCCCTACTCACCCTTCCACTCAGGCTATGAATATTCCCATACAAACCCCTAAGGGCCTAAGCCCTCCAGCACCGAACCGACCAATCATTCCTCAACATACCACCGGAACTAACCTCCACAAACCCCAAGCCCCCACTATCACACCTTCCTCCACCATGACACCTTCCTTCACTTCTGATAGTCAAGTACCTCCCAACTTATCCAAGTACGAAAACCTCCACCCACAACGGAAACCCTCCCGTCTAGCCCTGACATACCTCCACCAGGCACCACAGTGAGAAAACCACCACCCCCACCCCAAACCAAGTACACACCCAACCGCACCACACAATCTACCTCAGTAATCTCACGCTACAACTTACGCCCACGACTAAAATCTTTTAAAACCTCCAGAAAACACACCCTGCTAACCCAGTTCCGTAGGGCTGCCAGACCACTATCCTCCTCCTCCTCCTCCTCTTCTTCTTCGTCGAATTCGCCTCCACAAAGGGAAAGAAGACGAATAATCACAACTAAACACCATAAACCCTCTAACTATATTCCAAAAATAACAACCCCACCCCCCCACAAAAACACATACCTTCCTCTTCAACCTCATCCCCTCTCAACCCCCACCTCATTACCCCGAATGACCTGCTAGATCTACCCCCCACCAAACTCCCATAAAACCGCCTACTTCCACCACCAGCAAATCACCGACCCCACCAAAGAACACACCCCACACACGTTCCTACCCCCAACCCTCCAACTTAAACCTCCACTCCCTACCCACCCGTCTAGCCCCCCCTTTCCCTTCCTCTATCCCTGCGACCCCACCCACACATCAACCAACCTCCTCATCTCATCGAACCCCCAACCAACCAACCCCTAAAATATCCCCCCCACAAAGTCGCCCCTGAGAGAACCCCCATACATACCCCCACCAAATCCTCTTCCATTCCGCCTACCACCCTCACTCAACAAAAACCTCCACACGCATCTACCTCTCAAATAACCCCTGACCTCGCCCCCACTAAATGCCCTCCACCTGTAAAACGTTCTTCCTCTCAATATAAAACATCGTCGAGCGACTCAAGTCCCACGACAAACATCTACCTTCCCACCAGGACCTCCAAAAGTAGAATAATCAAGAGACCCATCAGATTTAAAGACAGTTATACAAAAACAACACCCCGTTCTTACACTAAAGACCCAAGCCACACAACACACACACCCCCTCTTTCTCACACACCTCCCTCACGCACCTTACCTAAACCGATATTGCGCATTGCCTCACTATATTTCCCCAGCCTACAACACCACCCAAGAAAACCCCAAAAACCCCAGACTCATATCCCCCCTTCATCCCCAGCTCCGTTTTCACGCGTTAATCCCTCCCCTTCAGTTAGTAACCCATTCACCACACTGAAGAGGCCTCCTGTCAGTCCCACACACCTCACTCGATACATGACCTCCACCATGAACAAATCCACACCCTTCGTCGCCCCCGTCCCTACCCCCACGGGGGAAAACTACAAACCATTCATACGAAAGGTTAAAGTAAAAACGTCCACAGGACGCTTAGCCTGTCTACAACGCCCACATCAAGCCCGGGCAACCGCCCTCCACAACACTGAGGACACATTCCTACAGGTCTACATAGACCTGCAAAAGAAACCTGACCCTCGCTCTCTTGCTTGGTGGGACCTTCTCAATACCCTCAAAATGACCCACCATGACTATGCTTCTTTTTACTTCACCCTTGAGGCTCGGGGACGAGCCTACAATGAAGGAGAGGGAAGTAAAATGCCCCAGAACGAGAAGCCCACCACAGAAGCCACGCGCGAACACCACACAGAAACACCCGAAAGAAAGGCCCACAGAACGAAAGGACCAGGTGACCAAGCCAACCAGTTCAGACAGGCCGAAGCCCGCAGGGCTAAGCAGCTCCAAACCACACCTGCCTACCCCTTCTAAACACTGACCTTTCCCACACCTCGCGTATACACTACCCTCGTGTCCTATACCTCTACCTACATGATAATGAACATAAATACACCTTAAGTTAATACACCCATGCTCTGTCCCTAAGTTAGGATATTAATATCAACATACCCTAAAATACCTTGTATTGCCAGACTAAGTTTCTGAAGACCAATCGCCCCCATAAATCTAGGTATTCAATCCTTAGGTTAGTTATCTTTATCCGCCATTGTGTTCATCTCTTCCATTTACTTTTCCACAATTGTTATACGTCTTCCAATCACCTCCTTTGTATCCACAGTCCACACTACTCCATTTTGCTTCGTGTCCTACACCTCTTACCCACCAGACTCTACCTACATGATGATGAACATGAATACACATTCATTTAAAACACCCATGCCCTGTCCCTAGGTTGAGCCAATGCCAACCAGTTCAGACAGCCATAAATCTATGTATGTTCTTCCATCCGAGAAGTAATATGTTCACCCCTTAAAATACCTTGTCTTGCCAGACTAAGTTTCTGAAGACCAACCGCCCCCATAAATCTATGTATGTTCTTCCATCCGAGAAGTAGTATGTTAAAACCCCATGTCCTAATTGATAAGAAACTAATATACCCACGGGTACACCATTGTATATATAACCATTATTCCTGTAAGACCTAGACAGAGATAATGACTGAAGATGTTAGCCACCATGCAGTAACTCTAATTCTTACCCCAACCAGAGATTGTATAGATAACCTTTTGTTACCATTGTGTATCATAGTACCACGAAACAATAACGAAGTACCCCTACGAACTGCCGCTTTTCTTTGGTCTATATTTCATAGAAAACGCAGTTCCCAGGGGCAACTAGATCAGCAAGAAATCGTGTCAAATAATAGGGTCCATAACCCCTCGTATAGGCGAGTAATAATACACCATGTTTTTCCCTACTTTATCCACAGTCAAGCACACACCTATAGTTAACCTCCTTTTCCCCACAGCCCCAGAGTCCACATGATTCTATTTTTTCCAGACTCATATACCACCCCGTATTTGCTCATCCCCCGGTAGCATTTGACTAACGTACTTTCACTGTCATTTCCCCCCAAAAACTCCAATATCAACTGTAGTCTAATGCCACCCCTACGCCCGGAGACCTTAGGGTCAAACTTCCACGTAGCCCCCTGAACTCTCTCCCTCTCATTAACACCCCGCGCTCCTCGACTCTTTTCCGACCTAGCCTCTCCCTCATACCTCTTGAAGATCCTTGATTTTTCCGTTGCTAACGTTCTCCAACCTTTTATATATATACTCCTATCCAGACTACCTTCCCTTAGTAGGACAGAACAACATTAGAACTTTACTAACCCTTTGCATGCCATCTATTCCCTCACAACCCATTCACAACCCTGCACCCAATGATCGTCAGTGCGAGGCTAGCCGCCTCGCCAGTGACTAACTTCTATTGCCATACTTCCAGATAAATGTGGCAGAGTTAGCAACCCAGTCTCCACCACATCCAGCAAGCCATGCAATTAACAACCCAACCGATTTAACCAGCTAGTCAAGGCACCTTCGGTTTTGGTATTAAGAACACCCACATATGTCTCATAAACAGAGGGTTATTACAAACACTTGTGATATGGCAAGCCCCTAGCCACAGCCGCCGGACGACCATCACAGAGAGAGGGCGCACAGCTACCCCTTTTTACCCACCCGAGGAGGGAAACCCCCACCCCTGCGGAGGTATACCTGACCCTTGTTTTGACTTCCGGGTCATTGCCAGGTAGCACAGGAATTCTTCCTATCAATGAACTAACCATGCATGACTAACACCTTTACTAACCTCTATTAACTCACAATAACCCATTAACCTTTCTTGCATACTCTGATCACTAAATTAGCACCTCAGCTATACCATAGAATGAAGATTGAACAATCTATGAGAGACGCTCCTATCACAGCTGTCCCAATCCTCCTCGCAAAGTAGATCCAGTCTCCCTCCCCTCAATACTTCCAGTATAGCCAAAATAGTACCTCTTACTAAGGCTCAGTTATATCACAATATGAAGGCTCCCTATAGCCATGTGCCACAACAGTAATCACCACCTTACCTAGTCCCCATATCTATTGAGAGCTCAAATAATTCCATAAGACTCGAGATCCCTATGGCCTACAGGGTCCAAAACCGAGCCTATAAACCCAGCTCCAGCCCCCAGTAAAATCAGTTGAAAGATAGACACCAACCCAGGTTGGTCACCAGAGTCAACCTCGAGCTCTATCCTTGTTGGTTGCTGAGAATTGAGTTCCAGAGCTGGCAGACTCCATGGCAGATTTGGATAGAAGGACCTGTCCACGTACTTGAGAACTTCCTACATATGGACCACCTGGACGGCCGCGGAACCAGTCGTTAGCCCCCAACATCACGGACGCAAGATAATCAGGACCAGACCAATCAAATACTACCCAAGATTCACTCTATCAGTACTACATTGTTACAGTGCTATTTAGAGATTCACTTATTAATATTTCTATGAAGTGGCTATATCTTTGCCCCAGTATAATTCATATATAACCATTCCATTAGGGAGTGCTAAGCGTATCAGTGTTGATTAATTAACAGGCGATATTAACTCTCGTAATTACCCATATACCCAGATATTATTACATAGAAGTGAAACCCTAGTGATATCTGAATGTTCGCCCACTGATTTGCGTTCTATGTATTTCTGAGACAAGAATATAAAACTTAGATCAGTACCCCCCTGAGGTTACTAGAATTCCCGTGCTCTAAAATACGCGTGTCTAATCTAGTCTGTGAACTACTACTTGTGCACCAGAGCTACCAGTAATAAATCTAACAGTGAATATGAATCTATAAGTAACATTGATGGTCTCTAGTATATAAACTTGTGAATTAAAGCCAGTGATCAGAAAATTAATACATGAACGTTGGAAGTGGGAGACTAGGCTCCATCCAGATCCACTTATGCTAGTGTTGTTCATTTCTATCATTTGCCTTGCACGAGTATTCAGAAGTGTGTATTTCAATAAACGTAATCGTGTGTCTTGTTACCGTGTGTTTATTTTGTGTTCTCTATTCCTCATACCTTGTTTTGTGCATGCAGCCTTATATACCCAGTCAGTTAGAACTCACATTACCCAAGTTAATCCTATAGAAAAACAGGGCATAACAGTGACCTATTTTATAAATACAGAAACCAATAAGGATAACAATAGATGAACGGAAATTATTTTCATACCCAAATCGAGTTGGAGCCACCGCTAGAATTATTATGCCGATTTTTGGATCCACGTGTTGTATATATCTTCACACTGGTTAAATTTCTATTGTGTGATTCTTTAAATAATATGGTTGGAATTCTCAAACCTTTAGCAGGACAGTTCACATGGGCGATAATCATACCAGCTATCTGTCTCAGTCTTAGATAACATTTAATTACATTAGTCATGACAAGCCACTTGACGAAAATCATACTATGTTTCACCACCTACACATAAAGAGTATTTAATGAGCGTAGTAAGGAATACCTTGAGATGGTTCGGCCATGTGGAACGCATGGGAACTGAGAGAATGACTGCGAGTGTACGAGAGTGACGTGGAAGGACAGAGAGGGAGAGGAAGACCCAGTGAGAGGTGGAAGGATGGAGTTAAGAAGTATATGAGTGAAGGCGGTGCTGGATGAGAGGAGGGGCGTCAACGGTCAACGGACTGGGGACAGAGGTGCATGGGGCCGTTTCGTTCGTGGCCACCCCTTCGGGGATCACGGCGTCCGGCAATAGATAGATAGTACGATTATATAATGTTAGGTTAGTATAAGTTCCATTCTTGCCTTTTTCCGATTTCGCTCAAATGATGGTTACCATTTCACAGAATTGCTGATATGTTGTCCCGCAAATGATAGTCACAAATCGAGTATTTCGCCCAAATGAAATAATTATGTCCGTCCTGTTTCCGTCACACTCCTACACCAGCAGGAAAATAAATTACCCTTTCTTAGCACCTTCAGGAGTTCTGCGTTCCTGCCACCTATACTCTACTCCTTCATAAACCTTATATTTGTGTTTTCCTTATTGTCCTTACTTGTACACTGTTAGCATCGTCAGGTGCTCATGACCTTTCACCTTCCTAGCCCCTAAGGCCGTACTTCCTGTCGGCCTTTATCACACACCCATTTAGTTCTTCACCAAATGTCGTCTCTTTTAGTCCCTTCTCCTAAAAGTACACTGTTTATAAACCATCAGTATTAGGGTACTACGCACACCTTCAGGATTCGCTAGTTCTTTGTGTCCCAAGCTTTTCCTGTGCCTCTGGGTTTTTACCGAGTCACTGTCACCAACCCTTCTACAGGATCTCACAAATATCACTCCCCCAGGGCACTAGTTAGCCACCCGAGGGCGTCCTCAGACAAGGAATAACAAACCAACTGAAGGCGCTTGTAATCAGACGCCTCCTCGTGTACACACAGAAGAAAGACAACACTGGAGCTCGTCGTCTTGTTTACATTTCCTCAGAGCCTCGTCCTGTTCGCGCGCCCCACACAAACTCCTGTAACCCGTCACTGGATATTGCACATCGTTACCAGGTGTTAACAGGTGTGGTGCATCGTCGGCAGGTGTAGAGGGAAGATGCCTGACGGAGCGGAGGGCGGGGAGATGCGTGAAGCCGTGCGGGTGTGTGAGAGGGCACTGAAGGCTGTGGCCGGAGCAGCTTCTGACACCCACCACCTCTCTCTCCCACGATCAATACAACACTGCAGCGGCAGCCGTCCTCCTCCCTCGCTCCCCTTCCTCTCACCAAGATATACAGTACAAGGTATTGTCACCAGATGCCCCAAACTCCTCTGACCCGCTGTATATGTTGCCTCTCACATCGCGACAGGGAGAAATAAGTCAATTTACGAAGCCCTTCATGTTGGCATCGTTACAGGTTCGCAAATGAGATGGAACTATTCGCCGTGTCATCAAAAGGCATATATTATATCTTAAAAGACTCGGTAACTTTGACCTAATCTCTCCTATTCCTCTAACAACGCGACGAGTCATTTTACAAAACGCTACAAGTAAAGAATTCATAGGGTTTCAATCCCCGCTTTTCAAAACTACACTTAAGGAGAGATGGGTCGTTTTTCTGGTCCGCCTTCTTCCTCATGTTTAGCCCCATTAGTTTTCAGATTGTAAGACGTTCGGCCCATTAGTTTGGCTATTCGCTCCATTTCTTTGTCAATATTTATACTTTTCGTGTCATTTAGGTGTCTACTTTTTCCTGGTGCGCGATAGCGAGTCTGTAAATTAAGAGGAACCGGCAACGTCATTTTCATTTTATTCTAGCTATATTTAGACAATTGTGTGCAGTTTAAGAAGGATCTGTGTTAGCAAAATGAGTTGAGTGAGATAGTTTGAAGTCTGATTATTTGATGGAGGCCCTTATAAATCTGAATAAAATCGTCTAATAGTAGCTGGAATCAGGTTTAAAAGACGTCGCAGGTACAGAAGGGGTAAACTATAATCTAGGCATCTTCGCTAGGCTCCTTTCTCTCCTTCAGTCACACTCCCACGAAGCCGAGACGTTTCAAATCCGAGTTCGATACAGCTTCGACTATTTGTGAGTTGTTTGGGTGCCTGTTACAAGCTAATAGGCTATTATATATTCCGATTGTTAAAGGCTATTGATCTTGCTTGTGGCCTTAACATGTCATAGGCCTCAACAGGTGTTAATGACAATTTGACCACTTGCGAATTTGAGGCTATAAGGATTTGGAGCTATAAACATCGATATTTGAGGCTATAAGGATTTGGAGCGATAGACATCGATATTTAGCAGACTTACCAACTAAAATACGGTGGTACTGTATGGTTAAAAAAAAAAAAAATCCTGGCCCAAGGCCGATTTATCTCGTGTTACAGTCTCGCAATCGCTCGCCCAGAAAACAAATTGACCCCCCCCCCTGAATAGCGTGAAACTTCTTATTATCGCCAAGCTAATGGGGTGAAGCGTTTTAAAATAATTATGCACACCAATGGTGCGATACAGGGGAGGTAAAAAACAAAACAAACATTCTCCCTCGGCCCAGCTAGTGTTAAGGGGAGGTAAACCGTTTTTCTGGACCCCCTTCTCCCTAATGTTTAGCCCCACTAGTTTTGAGATTATAAGACGTTCGGCCCATTAGTTTGGCGATTTTAACACCTTTCGCCCCATTTCGTTGTCAATTTTAAGACCTTTCGTGCCATTTAGGTGTCGATTATTTCCTGGCGAGCGATAGCGAGCCTGCAATTTTAAGAAGAACCGGCCTTCGGCCGAGACATTTTTCTACCGAAAAATGTACAAATTTATCTAGGGGGTGTTTTCTAAGCTTGATGGAAATCTAGGGAGGAAACACAAAATATATGAATAAATTAATTAATAGACCAAACAAACGGTCAGTCTCCCCTTAAGCTATGTGAGGGTAAGCTAAGACTAAGCTATAATAAGCTAAACCAATAATGTCTGACGGAACCTATGCCAGGGGTGTGTCATCTATAGCGTTATCAGGGCCTTAACACTATTTGCTCCGACGGGGGTGTTTTTTTTTGTTTAGCTTGAAGGGGGTCTGGTGGGCATTTTTTAACTTGAAGGGGGTCTGGGTGGGTATTTTTGTTTAGCTTGAAGGGGGTCTGCGTGGGTATTTTTGTTTAGCTTGAAGGGGGTCTGCGTGGGTATTTTTTTAGCTTGAAGGATTTTAGCTTTTTTAGCTAAAACAGGATCACATATACAGAGTTATACTCAATTTTTAGGATCTGTTGGTAACCCTTTCCTGAGGATGGCTGCGTGACGTCGCCGAAAATTAGAAGAAATCATGATGTTCCACAACGTATTTCTTCTCATTGCCCTACTAATTTGGAAGTTGCGGTGTCCAAGATCACCTGCTGAGGTTCTCATAACTATATATATATATATATAGAGAGAGAGAGTATATTCTGTATATATAGACCCTATATATATATATATATATATATATATATATATATATATATATATATATATATATATATATCGGAAATGGGAACGTTCCTGGGGAATCTCAACTTCAGGAGGAAAAGAATGACGAGGGACGTAACAACCAACATCTTTATTACACACATTTTCAAACGTTTCGACATATAGTGTATGCCATCATCAGTGACCTAAAAGTGAACAAAAACGAAAACATTAATTTATTGAGGGATATAAAGTCTGTAGATTTAAATATGAGTAACGCTAAAACCTAAAACTAAATAAAATAAAAGGTATAGATACTAAACATTTAAATTTGAAAACATATGGGGGATTAGGCAACACTTAAGGGGAAAGCAGAAGTCGAAATATTGAGTTTAGGTTGAATTTTCTTAATGTGAAGGGATTCTAAAATTCTCAAGTTTATAGAAGAGCAACTATCAATGATTTTAAAGTTGTCCTTGTTTAGCGGAATTGTACATACCTTAGTACAATGGTCCCTCACAGCAGAGTGAGGAGACTCTCAAGACTCTCCTTCATCGAGCGTTTAGCCTCTCATCTAATTATTTTATGTTCCATAATGAAGTTAAATTTTTGAGGAAGTATTTTAGTAATAATGGATATACTGGATCATTCTTTGATAAACAACTAGGCAGATTCCTAAACAAGAAATTCCAACCCAAAATGTCTATTCCCACAGCAAGTAAGGAGGTTATTTATTTTTGCATTCCTTATCTAGGTGACTGGACCAAGAAAATAATAACGTCTCTTGAGATTACCTTACTTAAATTTTACCCAGACAAGATCTTTAAATTCATACCTGTTAATAAGTTCACAATTGGTTAATTTTCTCATTTTAAAGACCGCCTGCCAGACAACCTACGCTCGTCAATTGTTTATAGTTTTAATTGTCCCAGTTGCCAAGCGGTATATGTGGGCAGCACTGTTCGCTCACTTAAGACTCGAGTTGATGAGCATTTAGGTCAGTCTTACAGGACGGTTCAACCATTCACAAACCCTCCTCACTCTGCTGTGAGGGACCATTGCACTAAGGTATGTAAAATTCCGCTAAACAAGGACAACTTTAAAATCATTGACAGTAGCTCTTCTATAAACTTGAGAATTTTAGAATCCCTTCACATTAAGAAAATTCAACCTAAACTCAATATTTCGACTTCTGCTTTCCCCTTAAGTGTTGCCTAATCCCCCATATGTTTTCAAATTTAAATGTTTAGTATCTATACCTTTTATTTTATTTAGTTTTAGGTTTTAGCGTTACTCATATTTAAATCTACAGACTTTATATCCCTCAATAAATTAATGTTTTCGTTTTTGTTCACTTTTAGGTCACTGATGATGGCATACACTATATGTCGAAACGTTTGAAAATGTGTGTAATAAAGATGTTGGTTGTTACGTCCCTCGTCATTCTTTTCCTCGTATATATATATATATATATATATATATATATATATATGAGAGATATATATATATATATATATATATATATATATATATATATATATATATATATATATATATATATATATATATATAACAAATATGATAACATGTATCACTGTAATAAGCAGTAGTAGACATATCTCACGTCGGATAATATATATATTGAACAATTAATTAACATCGGGGCAAACATTTGTGGTAAAGTATTTCCTCATGAGTTATTGGTATATTTAGAGTAGCTGGTAACCGTGTTTAAACTTTGATACTAAATACGTCTCTATTCATGGTGTTGATTTTCCTGTGTCGACTGCTACACTATCACATTTCCTCCCCCGAACTACATACTTGCATAGTTGAGTCTCGTTTAACCCTTATTGCTTTCTAACATTAGGCTGAGATTAGTATGTATCTTCATATAGAGCTTTTTACCAACTCTTCTGCTACTACATGAACACCACACTTATTACAGTTCAGGCCTGCCAACATTATTTAGGATAAATCCTATGACCCTAACTATTTAGTTACACTATTAATCTAATTGATTCTGATTAACTTGCACTAAAGATTAACGTTAATAATAGATGTGTGCTAATGTAGAAGCAATACAAATACTAATTACAAAAGTAAATGAAAAATCTGTTGGTATCCCTTAAGAACCCAAACAACATTTTCAGAGAGAGAGAGAGAGAGATAGCAGGAATTAGATAAGCTTTTCTTACCGATTACCTTGTATTTAATATTTTATAAAATATAACTGTCGATTTTAGGTAAGATAGATGGTGAATAGCTATTACTGAACTTTTATTTCGTATTTGCATACGTATGCATTGAGCATCGGCATGCTTCGAAATAACACTCTTGTCTTCTTTTTCAAGAAGAAAATGTATACATGTGTATATATATATATTAATAAATAAAATCCAATACCACAAGCACATATTACCACTAATACACTCATCGTTCCAAATGAAAAGCGATTATGAGAATTATGTATTTAATCATATAGATGACATATACTCGAAAAAGTTCAGTATAATTAAGACAACACTAGAGTGCTACGTTAAGACAACACTAGAGTGCTACGTTAATATCGTATCTGTGAGACTGTTTGGGAAGTGAGTTTTCAATAATTTCACTATCAGTTCCTACGCGGATATAATGCTCTCCTGATTATGATATATCCGCGAAAAGATAAGTAGATATCTAGTTTGTTATAAAGTTATGACATACCTCGTTGAAGTCTGTAAAACTGTCTTCATAACGTAATGCATAAATGCACTGAATTTCGGTGTGAGCATCCTAGGTTCGAATCCCTGGACTGTCACATGCATTTGTTGATTTCATAATTTGAGTTTAGAAGTAAAGTTGGTTGGTGGAAAAAAACATATGAAATACCTTTTTGTTAGACCCCCTTTCCCCCCCCCCCCCCCCCCCCTCCAAAAAAATGAATGACGGCAGTGAACATGGTAATACATTCAAATGGTAATTAATATATATATATATATATATATATAGGAGAGAGAGAGAGAGAAAGTGTTAATATTTTCGAATATGCATCAGAAAAGCCTAACCACGGATCAAGCATTGGATGAATATACCACTTATAATATACCACTTATAATATACCACTTATAATATACCACTTATAATATACCACTTATAATCAATTAATCAATCCATACAATAAGTTTTTTAGCAAGTTCCAACATCTCTTCAGAGGTATTCAAAAATTACAAGATTAACATTTCAATGTGCAAATCCATTAAATACCAATGTATATTGCGCGGGTGGGTGAATACTATCGATCTATCTATCTATTGCCTGACGCCGTGATCCCCGAAGGGTTGGCCACGGGTGAATACTATCGATCTATCTATCTATTGCCTGACGCCGTGATCCCCGAAGGGTTGGCCACGGGTGAATACTATCGATCTATCTATCTATTGCCTGACGCCGTGATCCCCGAAGGGTTGGCCACGGGTGAATACAATAATTTGTAAAATAACTAGAAGGGGTGATGGTATTGGAAATTTACATTATAAATACAAACATGATAGAATACTAATTTCGCATAAATCATAAGTGTTTGTGTGTCAAGCTACGGATAGGTGACAGATAGTGTAAATGATCTTCATTCTGTAAAATCAGATACTTTATTGCAACATTGTTATGGCATATATAGAATATATATAGATTACCAATTACTGACATGGTCTCGGCCTCGTTGCAAGGTTACTTTATTCTGTGTTCGTGGAAAACAATGGTTGTAATCGGCGGTTTCCTCCTGTGTGGGGTTGGGGTAGGATGTTAGTGGGGGGCCTGCTTGTTTAATCTCTCCATTATAGGGTAGGGGAAGGAAGGGGTGACGGACTGGCACCATCCCGTCCCTTCTGCCTGGGGTAGGAGTAGTAAGGGGGACTGGGCAGGGCCCACCCCGTTCCTACCTTCTGGGGTAGTAGGAGTAGGGGGTAAACCCTATGCAGGGACTTTCACTTCTGGGTGTACAGTACCATCATTCGTATTGTGTACGTACTTTTTTGTTTGTGGGTTCGTTGTTGTTGTTGTTGTTGTTTTTCCCCAAGCTGCCTGGCCGAACAGCCCCAAGGCCCCGAGCAAGGCCAAGGCCATAACCGAGCGCCCCCACAGAACCCTCCCTGCCGACCACAATAAAGCCTGGGTGACCGAAGCCACTCCATGGCGGGGAGCTGAGGAGGGTGCGGAAACGCCCGGGAAACCAAAGCCCCACCCAGGGCCCTGTGCCCTTCAGCAATTATGAAGAGAAAGTTGAGGGGCAAAGGAAAGATGTGACGCTTTGGCTTCCAATCTTGGTAGATTAGGAGGTCAATCCACGCAAGAAACGCCGTCACTTGAGATCTAGAAAATATATAAGTAAAAGGAACAGTCAGAGTAAGCTATGGGTATGGCAGAGATCGCTCAGTTCTCACTCTGATAGACCAGCCCATCACCATTGTGGGTTCGTTGTTTTCTGTTGTGTTTTGTGTTGTCCCTGTTCTTGCTCTGTCTTGAGTCGGCCACCCCTCCTCCCCAAACAAAATAAATTAATAATAAAATAAAATCAAATAAAATAAAAATAGGAAAAGTGGGGATTGGGCCTGAGTAAATAGATAGATAGATAGATAGATAGACCTTTTGGCAATAACAATCAATCAATTTATCTTTCTCTGTCTCAGCCCGTATTATTATTAATTAACACCCAGTATTCGGGGGACGCGTTTCTTATAGTCATATTCTGGCCATCAGCAGGCGATTTTACTCAGCTGAGGAAGGCGCTGTGGACGTCTGAGGGTGTAGTCCAGTCCCTGTTGTAGAGTCCCGTATACATCTTCTTAGGAAGAGACTTTGACTGGTAATTTGAGTAATGGATACCGCCAGCTTCAAAACGGCACTAGGTGGAATTACTAGAATCATAGCATAAGTGAGAAATTGTCGGTTTTCAAAATGGCTGCCACCGGGGTCTTTCGGGACTATAAAGCCTTACAGTTTGCAATGAAAATGTATTACCTGAAGGACTTTTATGGGGTTTTAAGGTATGGTCGACATGATGGTACCTGTAGGAATTAAGTATGACCTTGCCTAGTACCCGAAATCCAAGATGGCCGCCATTTTGACCCTCCACAAACAAGAAAGTCGTGTATTCTTTTAAAGAAACAGAGAATGCATAACTTTTGTGATGATTATGAGGTTTTCCGGCACTGCTAACACTGTAGTATACTTTTATTGGATTGATATCTCCACATTTAATAACCAAAATTCCTAATGGGTACAAATAAGAAGTGAAAACGAACGCTTATACACTGTTTTTTTAGGTTTCAAATAATTTCTAACAAACACACCTACAGTAGATCTTTCTCACAGTCTGAGTTTTCTAATTCCATATTATCTAGTTTATATTTTACGATTGTATTCATCTTCCCTATCTTTAATACCTTGCATTTGTTAATGTTAAAATTCATCTGCCAATTTACTGACCATTCGTGTAAGGTATCTAGATCCCTTTGGAGGCATTCTATGTCACTATCTGAATCTATTGTTCTCCCCATTTTGGTATGGTCTGCGAATTTACTTATCCTACTAGTTATACCTAAATCAAGGTCATTTATGTATATAACAAACAACAGAGGACCCAATACAGATCCCTGGGGGACACCACTTTTGACTGCTCCCCATTCTGACTTAGTACCATTTATGCTGACTCTCTATTTCCTACCAATGAGCCATGACCTAATCCATCCCAACAACGACCCACCTATTCCATGCCCCTCAACTTTTCTCATCAATCTTTCATAAGGGACTCTGTCGAAAGCTTTATTGATATCTAAATATATTATATCATATGACTTGTCATTATCTACTGCTTCATATACCTCTGAGCAAAAGCTGAGCAAATTAGTAAGGCAAGAACGTCCCTGAGTGAATCCATGCTGAGAAGAATTGATTAAATTAAATATTTGTAAGTGGTTTCTAATTTGCCTAGCATTAATTATCTCTAGTAGCTTTCCTATGATTGATGTGAGACTAATGGGACGGTAATTGGATGCTATTGATTTATCACCTTTTTTGAAGATCGGAACTATATTTGCAAGCTTCTGGAACTAAACCTGATTCTAATGACTTGTTAAATAGAAATGTTAATGGGTAACTTAACTCATCTCTGCATTCTTTTAATACTCTTGCATATACCTCATCAGGACCAGGCGATTTCTGAGATTTCAGTCTGTCAATTTCCTTAAGCACATCATTTCTATTTATAGTAACCGTACTTAACCTATTTTCTATACTATCGCTATATACCTTACGGACTTCTGGAAACTGTGCCAAATTTCCATTAGTGAAAACGGAAAGAAATTGACTATTTAGTGTACTGCACATTTCTAAATAATTTTCTGTCATTTCTCCTATCGAAGTTTTAAGGGGACCAATTACATCTCTAACATTGGATTTATATAGTTAGTAAAAAGCTTTAGGGTTATTTTTAAAGTCATTGGCTATCCTGATTTCATAATTTCGTTTTGCTTTCCTAAATATCATTTTTGTACCTGTCTTGATAGATTTTGATAGTAAGCAAGTAGGTGAATTTCGCCTTTCTTAATTTGTCTATATATTCCTCTCTTTTTTTACACCAACTACAGGTAAGCTAGAATGTCACACTTCACTTGGCGCACTGACCTGGTCACTCAAGTATTGAGTATTGATCTCCGCATGACTCAGGGCTCGGGTTTCTAGGCAACACCTAATGGTAACCTGCTATGTCACACACACACACACACACACACACTCACACACACACAGTCACACACACACACACAGTCACACACACACACATTTGGGTTGGTTCTGTGTTGATCTAAAGTTTCTTTTGGGGAAACATATATTTTGCGCATTGAATACTGACTTGATAAAATTATCATATGTATCTGCCAAGTTTGACGTCTTTTCCTGACTTAAGCTGACCCGAGAAGGGGCACACTCATTTGGACACCTGGATCGACTTAATTTTTTGACCATAGGGTCCGCTAATAGGGCTCTTCTTAACCCACCATAATCGGCTTTTCTGAAGTCAGGTATCAATGTCGTATTCTCTCTGGTATTACCTTTCCATTGTATATTAAAATACACAGAATTGTGGTCGCTATTTCCTAGGTGGTCCCCTATCTCTACATTATTTATCATATGTTCATTGTTACTGAAAACTAAATCGAGAATATTATTACCTCTAGTCAGCGTATCTATGAATTGAAATAAAAACTATCTTGTACTACCTCAATAAAGTCTTCAGAATCAGAGTCGCCTATTTGATTCTGCCAATCTATATTCGGAAAATTAAAATCCCCCATAATGCACACATTGCTAAACCTTGATGCCATTTTAATTTCCTCCCATAATGATGTTCCGTCATTTCTACTCATATTTGGCGGTCTATACATAACTCCAATAACTATGGTCTCACTACCTTCGTTAACCTCTACCCAAACACTTTCATTATCATTATTTAGTCTAATACCTGATTTAATACAGCTTTTTAATGTACTCCTGACAAACACTGCTATACCGCCGCCCCTCCTACTTGTTCGGTCATATTTAAACAAACTATATCCTGGTATATCAAATTCTGCTAAAAAATGCCTGGTTTCTGTATTAATCCAAGTTTCAGTTAGCGCTATTATGTCTGTATTTTCTTTGCTAACAAGGGCTCTAAGTTCGTTAATTTTGTTACATAGACTCCTACAGTTTGTGTAATATACTCTCAATGTACTTCCTTTATTTATACCTAATTTACCTTTATTTCTAACTAAATTGCCATCTTCCATTTCACCATCAATACCATCATTAGAAATATAGTCATCATTTTCAGCTGAGATTCAGATTAATTCATAGTTAAAAGTTTATAATATAATTTGCATATTATTAGTATACTGTATATAGGCATATATAGCGCAAGATATCTTTAGAAAACCATATTTTATATGATAGTTACCCAAGAGACAGTGTCGTTTTCTGTAATTTAATAATGAAAGAAAGCTTATTTTTGTTTGTAATATTTCATTAATCGATTTTAGGAGTAGAGTTGGTTGTTGGATAGAACATAATAATTGATATTGGTTCAGGAGTAATTTATCGAGAGGCCTTCCCTAGTGGTTAAGGCCCCATTAATTGCTCTTTCCATTCACATATGCATAGCCTACGTGAGTTGCAGTTGGGATGTGTGTACATGCTTAGATTGATATGCAGGATTCGAAGTTGCATAATAAATCGTAGGCAGTGTCCACCATTCTTTAACTGCCTTCGTGGTGTAATGCATAAGGTGTTGATATTCGGTGTGAGCGTCCTGGGTTCGAATCCACGGACTGCCACATGTGTTTGTAATATTTCATTAATCGATTTTAGGAGTAGAGTTGGTTGTTGGATAGAACATAATAATTAAATGGGTAACTGAAATAAATTATTAGATACAATTAATACGTTTTTTTTTTAAATGGTTTCCTAGTGTGTTTTAGTGACCAGGGGCGGACTGGGCTGTCAAAGCAGCCTGGCTTTTTTGGATGTTAGCAGCCATATGAGAATGGTGTGAGTGGCGAACGAAGCGAGCCGTTGCATCTTTTAAAGGCAATTTGAGACCTATTAAGAGCTAAAAAATCCCAATTTATAAGGTACTCAAAAGAGTGAAAATGGTGTACAACAGAGATACAATAATGTTGGGTAAAAAAAATCCCATAGATCATTTAGGAAAAAATAAATTATTTAATTTATTTATCTTCCTAAGTTGTGATCTGAATTTTTTGTTTTTGTTTTCAAAAATACTTATCTTCAAAAGTATGGGAGATACGGTACCGGTATCAAGTTGTAGACAAATAAAATATATATCAGCACAGCCAGTAGCCTAATAGGAAAACAAACAAAAAAGTACAAGGATATGTAATTCTGGTTTTGAGGGCCTGGGGAATTCCATAATATATGTATACTGTCTCAATATATCACTATAATTTCAGAATTTCATATAGGCCTAAATTTCAAGGGTAGTGTAACCTGAATAATATACAATAGCATTATTATTATTTCTACCTCATTGATATTGACAAACACATACCATGTTAAATATTGACAAACACATACCATGTTAAATATTCTGCTAAGGACAAAACAAAAAAGTCGTATTCCATGTTACAGCAAATAGCCTAGTGTGTTTAACTCCTTGTTTTGATGATCTGACTAAACTTTTAGACACATTGCTGTTTTTTTTCTTCTATGTGAGCGAGGGAGACAAAAGGCAGAATTGCCTATAGCGAGTGCCTCTCCCATAGTTGAAAGAGTGACAGGGCCAAAATCAAGGGACGATCGAGCCAAAATGCCTGGACACACAGAGTTTGAAGCAATTTAAGTCATAGGAGGAGGGAAAGACTGATTCTGGGAGAGAGTTCCAGAGCTCAGCTGTTTAATAGAAGAAAGACTGAGAGTTACGTTTCACTCGGTTGCACAGAGTAGGGGTGGGATTGTGTTGCAAGACCGGTACCACGTACCCTACGTAGAGGAGGTAGTATACACTGGGAGAGCTCTGAGGAGCATTGATTATTGTAGTAGCGATAGAATAGCGAGAGAGATGCAACATTGCGACGAAGAGAGAGAGTTTGGAGAGAGTTGGGGAGTGGGCGGGAATAATAATGTAGCTTGTTTATTGCACGATTTTGTTCAGTAGGCCTATACTGTATAAAAAAACTCGTGCAGTAGGAGGATCAACTGTATATAAATATAATGTTAAAATACATCTTTGATCCTCAGGAGGTTAATAGTCTAAGAGACACAGATGGGACTATATAAATATGATAATTCAATAGTTCAATGTAACACACACTTCCTTCGACTGCCTGGCACTCAAATAAACTGACATTGGCTGCGGCCGCGAAGCGTATACCTCGCCAACCGTTGCCAAGTAAGCGTTGTGTTGTGAATTCCAACTGAACTGAACTGCCACAAAGAAGTTACCGTATCGTATATTTAAATGTATAGTAGTCCTATCACCCATTTACATTATATTTTTAAAAAGCTATTGTCACAATGTGAACTACATCTATTAATTTACATATATACAGTATATATATATATATATATATATATATATCTTGGGTAACGTATATTTTAAATAGCCTACAAGACATTTGAAAACCAACTATCTCGTATCTAGTGAATCTTGAACACCCCTGTACTGTACCCTACACGCGAGTTCTTCTTCTTCTTCTATAGAGCTTGCTCGTGGACCCTTCTCTTCAGTCTAGAGTCTCTCTCTCTCTCTCTGTTAGGCCTAATAGTCTAATGTAGTTTCATTATATATATGTATACTATTACTGTATCATATGTACAGTATATACGGTACAGTAGTTAAGAATATATATTATTTATATTATTATTGTTACTACTAGTAGTAATACTAGTAGTAGTAGTAGTAGTAGTAGTAGTAGTAGTAGTAGTAGTAGGAGGAGGTTCGTTTGTTTGCTTAATTTCACCAACCGGCCCATATTACCGACCGGCCCACCGGGTAAAGTTCCGGTGCTCCAGATGGCCATTCCGCCCTCAGTTTTACTAGGTGAAACTTGCCTTGAGGGAAATATATACAACAACCCATCATCCAGCAATCTAAAGACAATCTAAAAAACTATGCAGATCAGGAAAAATGTGGGGTCCAAAGCTTCAAATGAGGTTAGGTGCTCAACATTAACCTAACTTAACCCTTTCACGCACAGAAAGTGATTTGCGCCCTTTTTGGGATATTTAAAAGCCTTTGTGACCATCAAGGGTGTTTAGAAGCCTTTAGCTCTGCAGTTGTCTTTGAGTGAGCTGTGGGCAGAAAACTAATTTTGGAGAGGTAATTATGAAATTGAGAGAACTCTATTTCTGAATGCTACACGGCAACCCCCGAGTCCACAGGATAGCGAGAGGGTTAACGGGGTAGTGCTTGGTATTTTTATCTATATGCATATTTATTTATTTATTTTTGAGTTTCGTCGCTAGACCTCCATCAAGCTTAGAAAAACACCCCCTTGACCCCCTTTCAAGGCCGGTTCCTTCTAAAATTAGAGGCTTGCTATCGCTCGCCAGGAAAAAATCTACACCTAAATGGCACGAAAGGTCCTAAAATTGACAACGAAATGCGATGAAAGGAGTTAAAATCGTCAAACTAATGGGTCGAACATCTTATAATCTCAAAACTAATAGGCTAAACATGAGGGAAAATGGGGTCCAGAAAAAGCGAGTACTACCCCCTTAACCTAGTAATATGTACCGTAGTGAGAGGTTGATGGGTTAGCTATTCGTCAACGTCGGAAGAGTTCTGTCGTCCTCGGGCAAAGCTTGGATTTTTTCATCTAAGGAAAAAAACTTAGTTCCCCAAGGTTTTCTAGCGAAATCTTGGAATTTTTCATATCTTGGATTTTTGTTTTATTTAGAGGAAATGGACATGTTCCCAAGTACGTGGCATTAGTATCTAGTAAGTGGAATACAAGACTAACCCCTACCTACCAGGTAAAGGTAGCGCCAACGAACTTGACAATAATCTTGACCCTTTAACTTCTTATAACTCAATATGAATGAAAGCAATTGAGCTGAAATTCCTCTCATTTGGGAAGAGTCTACCAGGAAATAGGTGTGGATATTTGCAGCCAGTTTGATCTAGTCACTTTTGAGTTACGAAAAGGTCAGGGATCGAGATTTTTGTCAAGTTAATTTGCGCTACCTATAGTACGTGTCCCAGACCCCAGTACGTAGGATGCAAGACTAACCCTTACCTAGGCAAGGTTTTTAGTGAATTTATTGAATTTTATAATCTTGGATTCTTAAAATGTATTTTTTACATTTTGTATTTATTACACATCCCCCACAGGAACGACATATAGTGGCAGGTATAGTCCATTCATTATAAGTAGGCCAAACATTATGAACCCTAACCTCTGTAACTCACAAATGACTAGAGTAATCGAGGTAATATTTCTGCTATTTGGGAAGGGTCAGCCAGGGCATAGGGGTAGAAATGTACAGCCCATTTGCTCTAGCCCTCTTTTGAGTTATAGATATGAGGTTTCACGATTTCTACCCTACTTAGAACGGACTATAGTATACGATGCGGACATTTCATTTTGGGCCATAAAATCTACAGCTTCAGGCCTGGACCAAAAAGAAATATAAAGCCAGGGATTTTGGAACAAAATATTTTCGATTCTGGGCGAATGGCTGGTCGAAAATGCAATCTACGGCCATGTATAGAAGCTGCTCGTCGAGAAAAATCGAATGCCACCAAGTAGAATTCCCTAGGACTTATAGTTTGGGCTACAGAGGACTTTTAAAGTCCAAAAACTTATCATTTGGGCCCTTCTGGGAGGCCAAGTCACATACGAAATCCTAAACTAATGATCCGATTTCAATTCTGTTTGTGCCATTCGATTCAGCGTGTCAAACTGTATTTGTGGTATAAATTTGAACAATATCCATACATAGATAACAACGGAAAGTACTGATACTGTATCTCATTTTCTAATAAAATATAATAGTTACCCATTGATAATTATAGTTTTCTGTAAGGATTTTATTGAAAGAAAACTAGCCCTTCTTCAATATTGTATGGCTAACTATACTATTTGAACATGCCATATTATCACTTACGTGGCTGCTCCATTATAACAAGTGGGTAATTTGGGTGGAAGGAAGACACAGGAAAGAGTTTTAATTATATATCCTTCTCTAACTAATTACACACACAACAAAGCCACTCCAACAGCTTCTTCTCTGAATTAGACAGCCACCATGAAGGGGACAGTGGTTTTTAAACTTTAAAATAGACCTATTGGGCCTAAAAATTGGCCAAAATTAAAAAATGCATATACCGTTGGAATTGTAATGACGAGACGAATCCATATATACCCATGAACACTCGAAATTAATTGAGAATTTGAGATTGATTTATTTACCCTTATAATTCCCACTGATCCTTCCTAAGCTGTATCAAATCGTCTAATGATAGCTAGAATTAAATGTAAAATTTGCAAACTAAACAAACCAAAACTGGGACAAAGACAATACAAAGTCAAAATAAAATTAAAATGTCAAAATGCGTCATGATCTTCAAAGGGTTACTTGTTTAGTAAATAAATTTGACGAGAACTATAACTCTCTGTAGAACTTAGAGAAAGTTATTATTTTTATATATATTTTTTTTTATATAGTATAGCTTTGATGTAAGGGGGCGTTTTTCTGGACCCCTTCTCCCTCATGTTTAGCCCCATTAGTTTTGAGATTTTAACCCGTTGAGTACCAGAGACGTGTTATCTTTTATTCTAGCTATATTTAGACGATATTGTGCAGCTTAGGATGGATCTGTGGTGGTTAAAAGGGTTGGTTGAGATCATGTGAAGCCTTATTATTGCTAGAGGTCCTTCCTAAGTTGAATATAGTCGTCTAATAGTTGCCAGAATATAATGAAAAGGACGTCCCTGGTACTCAACGGGTTAATACAGCATAGTTTTGTTGTAAGGGATCCCCTTCTCCCTCATGTTTAGCCCCAACCGCGTCACAGTAGAGTGCGAGCGTTATCTACAACCGTTAATGACAGGTTGACATTAAAATTCCTGTGAGTTGTTTACTATACAATACGCGTTTAAGGGGGCCCACCTCAAATGTTTTCTCTTTATCTCCTTCTCTCTCTGGGTTGTATCCATTCGGCCCCATTCAGCCTACTTTTTTAGACGTTTATCCACATCTAGCTGTCGCTTTCTTCCTGGTGAGTGGTAGCGAGCCAGCATATATATACAAAAATTGTTTGACAGCAGGCTAAATTTGTAAATTTGTCGATACAAAAATGTCTCCGGATTTCTTCGTACAATGCTGGCTCGCTATCGCTCACCAGGAGGAAATCGACACCTGGATGGGGCTAAACGTCTTAAAACAGCTGGGCCGAATGGATACAAGCCAGAGAAGGAGAGAAAAATAGCAGGTGACCCCCATTAAGTGGGAAGCCAATTACCAGTTATCAACTTCCACCAGTCACCCATGATACCGTGATAGGTGACGAAGTAGTCATATATTGAAGAATAACATGTAATTAATTGCCTTATCTTAAACTCTCACAATATCCATTAAGGGGATAGTGGCTGGATTTTTGGTCTATTAATTAATTTGTTAATTTATTTTTTAGTTTCCTCGCTAGACTGCTTAGAAGAAAAAATATATACCCCTTTTCAAGATAACATTGTACATTTTTCGGTAGAAACATTTCCTGGCCGAAGGCCGATTCCTCTTAAAATAACAGGCTTGCTATCGCTCGCCAGGAAAAAATCGACACCAAAATTGCACAAAAGGTCTTAAAATTGACAACGAAATGAGGCGAAAGGTGTTAATATCGCCAAAATAATGGGCCGACCGTCTTAAAAAAAAACTAATGGGGCTAAACAAGAGGGAGGAAGGGGTCCAGACAAACAGGCACTACCCCCTTAATCAGTGTTCCAATATTTTTTTTTTTTTTTTTTTTTAATAATATTCTAGCTATATTTAGACGATTTCGTGCAGTTTAAGAAGGATCTGTGGTAGTGAAAAGAGTTAAGTGAGGCAGTTCGAAGCCTGTTAATTGCCGGAGGCCCTTTTTAAACATAATAAAATCGCTTACTAGTAGAATAAAGAAGAACAAAAACGTCGCTGGTACAGAAGGAGTTAAATAGACACTAGGTATAAATAACAATAACAACAATAACACTGTAAAACAAGGAGAAAGTTACTAATTGCTTTGTATATATATAGTGTTGATGGAAGGCCAGAGAGAGTTCATGATCTGACCTTAGTGACTTCCTGTGTGTGTGTGTGTGTGTGTGTTATTGTTTATTTATTTTTTTTTATTTTATTTTTTTTTATTTTTTTTTTTTTTGGGGGGTACTAGTGTGCGTATGTGGGTGTGGGTGTGACTGTGTGGGTGTGCCTGTGTGCGTCTTAGTGAGTGTGTGTGTTAGAGATCGAAAAAGGGTGTGACTGTGGGTGTGTGGCTGTGTGTGTGTATGTGTATGTTTGGGGGGGGGGGGATAGTGTGTGGGTGTGACTGTGTGTATGCATGTGTGTGATTTAGTGTGTGCGTGTTAGAAATAGAAAGAGGGTGTGACTGGGATTGTGTGTGTAACAGGTTATCGTGAGAGCCTAGGGTGGTGTAGGCGTGAGAGAGAGAGAGAGACAGATTTGATATTACTAGTGACACATAACTACTTTCTCACCTCGCACCTTGGTCAACCTTGTTATGACTCAGGTATCAAGATCTCTACGTGTAAAGATAATTATCTACAGCATATACATAAATAAAATAATAACTAAATACATAAATAAATAAGTAAATATATGCATCAATAAATACATAAATAAATAAGTAAATAGATAACTAAATAACTAACTAAATATATAACTATGTATATAAATGATTTCTAAACGTAGCCTAAATTCATGTACCAAGCAATAAACGAATATATTGAGCAGATTGTGGTGACACTTATGGGAGGATAGGCGTATTTATTTGCTCATTTATATATATATATATATATATTATATACAGGGTGATTCAGGATTGCATGCATTACATTGGAGGACGACCTCCTTGGATAATTTTAAACAACAATGTATCAATGGTAAAATGTCGAATTATACATAGTTTGGCTGTTACAGTACATTTACGATGTTGTATTAATGAGGGTGGAAAGTGAAGGGAAACCTACATTTTTCAATAGAAAAATTTCTCCGGCGAAGCCGGACTTTTCCATATAATGCTGACTCGCGAGAAATCGACACCTGGATGGGGATAAACATCTTAAAACAGTTGGCTGAATGGGGCCAAATGGATACAAGCCAGAGAAAGAGAGACAAGGAGAGAAAGATAAAACAAAAAACGGTGACCCCCCCTTAACTCTAACTACAGTACAATACTTGGCCAAGGAAGGACACACATGCCTCTTATACTTTATGGGAGAACGATATATATTTTATGTGGAATTTTGGCATAGAGGCTTGAAAGCAAATGTGGTACGTACGGTTGGCCAAATAAGTCATGTCTCCGCTGCCATTACGTTTTGCTCGCTGTATGCTTTAGTAATGTCTGTCAGATGTTGAATAGGGTGTGTGAAGATAGGAACATGTTTGTATATCTCACTCGAAACGATGAATTAAATGCTTAGATAGTGCCGATACAAATTATTGATCGAAATATACTTGGTGCCGCGATATCACTTATTTGGGCAACTGTGTTATCGACGATTGAAATACACAATCAGTAGTACACACACACACACACACACTCATTCTCACTCTCTCTCTACTAGAATTACGTCCTGACCACCTCGTTTGGATCGTAAGGTCTGTGTGGCCAGTGTATATATGTAAATATATGTAAATCAATGTCAATATATCTCTCTTTCTACCTATCTCTCAGAAAACCTATAAGATAAAATGGAAATAATCAACCGAGAAAATAATACTGTGTTCCTCCTGTGGATAAGAAGTAGTACACTCGGAGACCATAATATTGCCTCTAGACCACTCATAAGAATTCCTGGACCCTCTATGCTTTTTTTCTTCATGTCATTATAACTACCTTTATTGATCTTTGAATAGAACTTTAAGGGGAGACAGTTGATTGTTCTTTTGGCTCCCCTTCTCCCTTATGTTTAGCCCCATAATTTTTTTTTTTTTTTTAGATTTAAGAGGCTCGCCCAATTAGATTGGTGGATTTAAGAACCGTTGCCCCATTTGTTGTCAATATTAAGACCTTTCGTGCCATTTACTATACAGTAGGTGTTGAATTTATCCTGGCGAGTAATAGCGTGCCTGTAATTTATCCTGGCGAGTAATAGCGTGCCTGTAATTTATCCTGGCGAGTAATAGCGTGCCTGTAATTTTAAGAGGAACCGGCCCCTGGCCGGGAAATCTTTCTACCGAAAAATGTACAAATTTATCTTGAAAGGGGGTCTTGGGGGTGTTTTTTTTAAAGCTTGATGGAGGTCTAGTGAGGATACTAAAAGAAAATTAATTAATAAATAAATAGCCCCCAAAACCATCACTACCCCCTTATGTCATTGCTAATAAGACAATTACGAGTAGATGTTAATTAACCTCTAGCCTATAGTGGGTTCATAATTAGATGGCGAAACTCTTATAATGACATGCAGGGTTTTAATTAACCCTTAATTAATTAACCCCTTCTGTACCGGCGACGTCTTTTTAATCTTATTCTGGCAACTACTAAACGATTTTATTCAGTTTAAATAGAGCCTCCAGCAATTAAAAGGCTTTGAACTATCTCACTTAACCCCTTAATATAGGCTAGAATATAACACAAAATACGTCGTCGCCGGTACGGAAGGGGTTAACACACATGAGCTAATAGTGTATCTGTACATAATATCTCTCAGGCCCGTGTGTAATAGGTTGCTTGAGGGGGTAGTGCTGGTTTTTATGGACCCCCTTCTCTCTCATGTTTAGCATATTAGTGTTGAGGTCATTTTGGCGATTTTGAGACATTTCGCCCCATTTCTTTGTCAATATTAATACCTTTCGTGCCATTTAGGTGTCGATTGCTTGTCATTTTAGAAGTGGGAAATTTTTCTATCGAAAAATGTACAAATTTATCTTAAAAGTGGGTCTAGGTGGGATGTTTTTAAGCTTGATGGAGGTCTAGCGAGGAAAGTAAATAATATATAAATAGATAATTATATAGACCAAAAACCAAGCACTACCCCCTTAAGGGCAGGATTTTAGTTTGTTCCCTAGACCTCCATCAAACATATGATAACACCCCCTAGACCCCCTTTCAAAATATATTTGTAAATATTTTCGGTAGAAAAATGTCTCGGCCGAAGGCCATTTGCTCTAAAATTACAGGATCGCTATCGCTCGCCAGGAATAAATTGACACCTAAATTGCAGGAAAAGTCTTAAAATTTATAGAAATGGGAGTAGAAGTTCTTAAAATCGAAAACTAATGGGGCGAACGTCTAAATATATAAACAAAACAATGGGGCTAAACATGAGAGACTAGAAAGGGGTCCAGAAAAAAAATCCCTCAAGTGGCAATCTCCCCTCAAGTTCAACCAATTAACTGCACGCATAATATTAACTAATTAATTAGTTTTTTTCTGTGATGTACGGTAGGCCAAATAAATCATGTCTCCGCTGTCATTATGTTTGTCTCGCTGTATGCTGTATTAATGTCTGTCAGATGTTGAATAGGGTGTGTCAAGATAGGAACATGTTTTTATATCTTTATCGAAACGCTGAATTAATGTTTAGATAGTGTTGATACCAATTAATGTTTAGATAGTGCTGATACCAATTAATGTTTAGATAGTGCTGATACCAATTAATGTTTAGATATTGCTGATACCGGTACCAATTAATGTTTAGATATTGCTGATACCAATTAGTGATCGAAATATACTTGGTGCCGCGACATAGCTTATTTGGGCAACTGTAGGATATCTTAATTAATGCTTATACTTTACATTATAGCTATCAGTCAATTATATTCTCTTGCTAAAACGTTCCCATGAGCTTTCTATTTCCTCTCACTTCATATACCGGTATATATATATATATATATATATATATATATATATATATATATATATATATACCCGTATATATATATATATATATATATTATATATATATATATATATAATATATATAATATATATATATATATATATATATATATATATATATATAATATATATATATATATATATATATATATATATATATATATATATATATATATATATATATATATATATATATATATATATATATATATATATATATATATATACCGTATATATATATATATATATATATATATATATATATATATATATATATATATATATATATATATATATATATATATATATAGAGATTGATAGATATAGATACATAGATAGATACATATATAGACAGATGGATAGATAGATAAATAGATAGACAGATCAATAGATAGATACCAATATAGACAGATGGATAGATAGATAGATAGATAGATAGACAGACAGATCGATAGATAGATAGATAGATAGATACATATATAGAACATGGATAGATAGATACAGATAAATAGATAGATAGATAAAATAATATTTGTATTATTATTGTTATTTTTGTAATTTTATCCTACGTGTCTCCTCTTAATAGTTATCTGTATTCCGTTATGTCTCTCTCTCTATCTATCTATCTAAAGAGAGAGTGTGAGAGTGAGAGAGAGAGACAGACACACCCACACCCACACGTACAGTAACACTATTAATGTTGTTACTGTGAGAGCATAACACCAATAATATCATGTGGAGATACCCCAAGTAACGATTCCAACCTTATAACGTAACACACACAAACAAACACACACACACACAGGGATTATTACCACACTCACAAAATACAGTCAAAACCAATCCTCAGCCAAATACAGTAACAGGATCGAACCACGGCCAATCAGGATGACACCCTAGGCTTCTTCCACTCCCACATACCAACCAGAAGGGGACTAAAAGGAAATGAGGCACTAGTTGCGTGGGGTGAACGGTAACCATTCCTCTAGTGTCCAGACCCCTTGGTAGTGTACCCTCAAATAAGTGTCCTACACCTTGGTAGGGAAATAACATGTTCCCAATTGACCACTTGCGAGTTTCAGGCTATACGGAAGTTGGGGATGTAAACATCGATTGTAGCTATAAATGCAATAATAATGTGGGTTTCTGATGGCTACAGAGTATGTAAATTGGGTTTTATATATTGAATGTACTACAACCGTATTTTTGCTGGTAATTCTGATAAATATCGATGTATACAGCTCCAACTTCCTTATAGCCTAAAACTTGTAAGTAGTCAATTAGGATATCCTTAAGTGGAATACGAACAAATACTAATCATGGTGTCTCATTAGATATTTAGAAGTGGAACAATGACAGAATTGATAAGACAGCAAGATCAAATGATATGATAGACATATAACAACCAACCAATCATGATGTAAATATTCCCACCTCCTCTAGTATTACTATCCCTGGTGCAACATTGAATGCCAACCTAAAGCCGGTATCACACGAGCGCTTTTTCCCTCAACATTTATCATCAACACTGGTCTGGCAGCTTATGAGGTCAATGTTTTACATATTTCGGTGTCCTAAATTCATAGATCATCAGTCTAGTTTCCGATACCAGTGCAAAATATTCCAGAAATGTTGCCAGCAAAATGTTGATAATCGAATGTTGACTATATAAGCTCTCGTGTGATACCGGCTTAAGCAAGACACGTTATATTAAATCCATAGCTAAAAATGCCTCTAAACATTTGGGACTCCTGTACAGAGTTCGAGAATTCTTCACTGACGAGCAGTTATACATGTCATGTGCGTTTTCAGATGGAATACTGTTCACCCTTGTGGAATGGATGTGGAGTGGTTGCATTGACGCAGTTGGACAAAATTAAATATAAAGCAATTAGATTAATCAATAATCCTGCAATCACGCAAGACCTTCCCCCGTTATTCATACGAAGAGGTGTTGCATCCCTTGCATTACTCTACAGATATTTTCACGACAAGTGTTCTGAGGAACTTGTTTCAGTTGTACCACCTTCCCGCATCTTCCCGCAGAAATAGGGCAGCTGGAAATACCCATAAATTCACACTCTCTCCTCCACAATGTAGAACTTTCGTTTATCAAACTTCATTTATCCCCAGAACTTCTACTCTCTGGAATTCACGTCCTTAGAGTTGCTTCCCACAAATTTACAAACCACAACAGTTTAAGTCCAATTGTTACAAAATAATAAAACAAACAATAAATCCAATAGAGAGGACAACAATAGTGCCAGTCATCACACACAGCCTCCCCTACACCATGACCGTCACACACACAAAGGAGTACAAAGGGAGTACAAAGGAAATCAAGCAACAACATATCTAGTGACCCTTCTAGGCTGCTTGTCCTCCAAAACACTGAGGATCAAGTGTCCAAACAGTGGTTTAGAGTGGGTAAGGGAACATTGGAAAGGGAACTACTGCCCTGGAACTAATGTCCGTGGCAGGATTGGGAAGTTAGTAGGGGACAGAGGGGTTAGTAACTGAGGGGAGGATAAAATAAAGTTATTCATTTACAAACGCAGTCAGTCGCGGGTTTGATGCGAGATATTTGTCTAGGCGAAGTTTAAATGAATCAACGGTGCTGCAGTCTATAACATCTCGGGGAAGCCCATTCCATAAGTTGACACACACACACACACACACACACACACACACACACACACACACACACCACAAACAATCAACAACTGTTTATGACACTCTTACCGCACCACCACCACCACAACCACCACTAAGGACTCCACACAGCACCACCTCCGATAATAATTACTATGTGGCGACACTCCAGCGACACCATTTACACCACCCGTATTGTGATTGCTATCGATATTGTGTGAGAGAGAGAGAGAGAGAGGCTGTGGGATAGAGAGAGAGAGAGAGGGTAAACATATATATACAGGTCGTCTTAGTACCTTCAGCAACCAGTTGGGAGCTAGCACTCAAGCAAAGAACACAACAGCAAGCAATTACAACGAGCAATCATGGTGTCTGCTAAAGTAAGTTGTAATTATTTTGATAGAGAGAGGTTTTGGCATAGAGAGAGAGAGAGGTTATACGCTTATATATACTGTATATAAGTCGTCTTAGTGCCTTCAGCAAGCAGTTAGGGGGTAGCAGTCAACCAAGAAAGTCAGCAAAAAGCTATAGTTTATCAAGGAATTATGTTGTCTGCTAAAGTAAGTGGCAATGATTTCTATAGAGTGATAGAGATATATAAAGTTGACATACAGAGTCCTAGTGCCTTCAGCAAGCAGCAAGGAATTAATATCCAAGCAATGGACAAAAATATACAAGCCATTTAATCACAGAATCATGCTATCTTCTAAAGTAAGTTGTAATTTACCCCTTCAGCACGATTGCGTCTTTATACCTTTAATTCTGGCTACAGTTAGACGTTTTTATGCAGCTTAAGAAGGACCTGTCATATTCAGTAGGTTTATTGAGATCGAATTAACCCCTTTGAGTCGTAGAGGTTGATTATAAGCTAAATAAAATCGTCTAATGGCAAACAGCAGGATGAGAAATGACGTCGTCGTGCTGAAGGGGTTAAGGGGGGTGACCTGCTTTTTTGTTATTTCTGTCCTTTTCTCTCTTTCTCTGGCTTGTATCCATTCGGCCCCATTCAGCCAACTATTTTAAGACGTGTATCCCCATCTAGGTGTCCATTTCTTCCTGGCGAGCAATAGCGAGCCAGCATTATATGAAGAAATCCGGCTTTGCCGGAGAAATTTTTCTATCGAAAAAGTTACAAATTTAGCCTGCTGTCAAACAAAAATTAAAAATATGCTGGCTCGCTACCGCTCACCAGTAAAAAATTGACACCTGGATGGGGATAAACGTCTTAAAACTTTAGGCTGATTGGGGCCAAATGGATACAAGCCAGAGAAAGATAGAAAAGGACAGAACAAAAACAGGTGACCCCCCTTAATTTGATAGATTGGGACTGTGAGATAGATAAGAGAGGGATCATATAACACACACAGGGCGTTTAGTGCCTTCATCAAACAGTAAAGGGTACATCACACAGTCAGGAGTGCGAGCTAGTAGGAGTCTAACAGGAGTCACTAGGAGTCGCTAGAATAACTAGGAGTCATCGATTTGTATCGCGAGCGAGTGGGAGTCTAACAGAAGTCGCTAGGAGTCGCTAGAGTCACTAGGAGTCGCTAGAGTCACTAGGAGTTATCGATTTTCACCGTGAATAGGCCCGCGAGTCCGAATTGTCTCCTACTCCTAGTGACTCTAGCTCGCACTCCTGACTGTGTGATGTACCCTTTAGAAGCTATACCCTGTTCCAAATAAGTAGGCGAAAACTCTAGACCATTAACCTCTATAACTCACAAACGACTAGAGTAATCGAGCTAATAGTTCTACCATTTGGGAAGGGTCAGCCAGGGAATATGTGTGGAGTTTTACAGCCCATTTGTCTTAGCCATTTTTGAGTTAGAGAGGTTAGGGTTCGCAATTTCTGACCTACCTATTCGGAACAGGGTAGTTTTCAAGAATAGAAGAAAGCAACAAACTAAATATATAAGGAATCAGGGAGTCTGCTAAAGTAAGTGGTAATTAATTGGATTATGATAACTAAAGATATACACGGAGAGAGGGAGATATAATACACGGAGAGAGGGAGATATAATACACGGAGAGAGGGAGATATAATACACGGAGAGAGGGAGATATAATACACGGAGAGAGGGAGATATAATACACGGAGAGAGGGAGATATAATACACGGAGAGAGGGAGATATAATACACGGAGAGAGGGAGATATAATACACGGAGAGAGGGAGATATAATATACTTACATCCGCATTTAAAAATCACACTTTACCCCATCAGCATAATGACGCATTTTTACCTTTTCGACATTTCTACATTTAGACGATTTAATGCAGTTTCAGAAGGACCTGTGTTATTCAGAGGGTTTCTTGAGATCATATTTACCCCTTCGAGTCCTAGAGGCAGATTATAAGCTAAATAAAATCGTCTAATGGTAACCAGAATGGGATGAAAGTTACGTCATCGTGCTGAAGGGGTTAACTTCTTCCTTAACCCTATGTCGAAAGTTCTTCCTTCCAATTCACTAATGTATATGTTTAATTGTTTCTCTACAGGTACTGATGATGGCTGCGGTCCTAGGGTGCCTCTTAGCTTTAACTACTGCAGAGGCCGAAGCTAAACCCAGCTACCGTTCAAGCTATGGCGGTTATGGCGGCTATGGCGGGGGATCCGGCGGTGGATATGGCGGTTACGGTGGCGGTTATGGCGGCGGTTACGGTGGCGGTTATGGCGGTAACGGAGGTGGATTCAACCGTCGCAGCTACGGCGGTGGATATGGAGGTTACGGTGGCGGTTACGGTGGCGGTTATGGCGGTGGATATGGCGGTTATGGCGGCGGTTTTGGTCGTGGCTTCGGTGGTCGCGGGTCCGGTGGTGGATATGGCGGTTACGGAGGATATGGCGGGGGTTACGGCGGCCATGGATACGGTCGCTAAGGTGCCTTATGTGTGCTGGGAATTGTACAGTCATGAGCATATATATGGTTACGCCCATTCCAATCTTTCAACTTTTAAGGGGAAATTTCCACTTGCAGGATATTTTTTTCGGGACCCCTTTCTCCCTCATGTTTAGTCTCATTGCTTTTGAGATTTTAAGACGTTCGCCCTACTAGTTTGGTGATTTAAAGAACTTTCGCCCCATTTCTGTCAATTTTAAGACCTTTCGTGCCATTCAGGTGTCGATTTGTTTCCTGGCGAGCGAAAGCGAGCCTGTAATTCGGATTTTTTTTTTTTTTACCGAAAAATGTATCTTGAAAGGTGGTCTAGGGGGTGTAACTTTAAGCTTGATGGAGGTCTAGGGAACGAACTAAAAACCTTCCCTTAAAGCTAAGTTCTGAAGCACGCTGGGGCTATATAAGACATTGTATTGTCTCGTTTGTGTTCGATACTGCTTGGAATGGGTGGGTGGTTATTTATGCTCCCGACTGTACGCCCAAACTGCCACCAAGATAATGATAGAAACAATTTATTCTCAACAACAACAACAACAACAACAACAACAACAACAACAACAACAACAACACCAACAATAAATGATTGGCCTATATATGGATTTATTATTTGTCCTCCTTTTCTTCTTTTTCTTCTTTCCTTCTTGTACTATGTTTAATTCCAACCTATTTTAACCTTATTTGGGCCGAGGCGGTCTTCTTTGGGACCTCCCCTGTTTAACACCAGTAATTTGGGTATTTTATGATGCTTTACCCTATTAGCTTGGCGAAAATAAGACGCTTCACCTCATTCAGGTGTCGAATTTTAATTATATATATATATATTATTTTTGTGTGGGGGTGGAGGGCAATACCGGACTTGTGATTTAGCTGAAATCGGCCGTAGGGTATAACATTTTTTATCGAACATGTACAAATTTAGATTGAAGGTGGTTTGGGTGGGTAATATTTAGTTTGTAGGAAGTCTGGAAAGGCGTTTTTGTTAGCCTGGGGGACAAACTAAAATACATCGCTCGAAAATGTCAAAATCAAGCAAAATCCTCAATAGTCCTTCAACGAAATATCATAATAGCCCCCAAGACCTCGGACCAGATAGGGTTAAGGGAGGATCTCCACTTGAGGGATTTTTTTCTTGACCCCTTTCTCCCTCATGTTTAGCCCCATTGCTTTTGATATTATAAAACGTTTACCCCATTAGTTTAGCGATTTTAAGAACTTTCACCCCATATTAAGACCTTTCGTGCAATTCAGGTGTCGATTTTATCCTGGCGAGCGATAGCGAGCCTGTAATTTAAGAGGAACCGGCCTTCGGCCGGGAAATGTTTCTACCGAAAAATGTACAATTTTATCTTGAAAGGGACTCAAGGGGGTGTAATTTTAAGGTTGATGGAGGTCTAGGGAACAAACTAAATACCTCCGCATAACATGAAGAACTTTAATTATCATAATTTTAGCCACATATTTACATCATATCATTAGGTTTGACTACATTATAAATAAGAATACAAACACCACATCAGGAGGAGCATTTTATAGACAAACGTTTGGCATATCATCAGGCCAATGAAGCTATATGCGAAACGTTGTCAATAAAGTGCTCCTCCTCATATGGTGTTATATTTATTCTGTAATTTTTGTTTAGCATATTTTTATCATAACTCTTTGAGGATTACGATGCGTTTTAGCAGTTTTTTCTGGCTATTATTAGACGATTTTATACAGCATACGAAAAACCTCTAGTAATCAAAGAGGTAAAGTCGACCCCAGTTAACCTTTTCACTCCCACGGATCCTTTACTTAATAAAATCCTCTACTGGTAGCCAGAACAAATCCTTAACCCCTTATATATATATATATATATATATATATATATATATATATATATATATATATATATGAGAGTAGTAGTTACCTTGTTTTATTTATCATATTTGATTATTTATTTAGTTTCTTTCATACGTAAGTTAAACAGGATAATGAAGTATATTAGTACACCGGCTGAGAATGTTCGAACCTTGGTATTATGAGAAACTTGTAGACTCTCTAACCATTACCCCAGGCAGCTCTATTCCTACCGAAGGGGTGCGCTGGGGTTACATGACTAGGTATCCAGCCCCACCATTAAAACTCACAGAAGGTCACGCGGTTCATATCACTTCCAACGGCTTCAAGGCAAAATGGACACACTCAGAAACGCCCATATCCAAAACGGCCACACCCCAAAACGGTCACACTCAGAAACGCCCATATCCAAAACGGCCACACTCAGAAACGCCCATATCCAAAACGGCCACACTCAGAAACGCCCATATCCAAAACAGCCACACTCAGAAACGGCCACATCCAAAACGGCCACACTCAGAAACGCCCATATCCAAAACGGCCACACTCAGCATATTGATTCGGAGGGGTTTCCTGGCGATAGGTAGAACAAAAAAAGATAATAAACACTAATGCTAATAAAATATAACTAAATACAAAATAATAACAAAAACAAAAGAAAGTGAGTATAAAAATAAAAGAATAATAAACACTAATGATACTATAATAAACAACAAAATAATAATAATAATAATAACAAAAACAAAGAAAGTGAGAGTGTTGCTCGGTGTGAGAACCGTGTGTGAGGTGAGGTGGATTAAGTACAGGTGTTGAATCTGGAGCACAGGTGAGACGTGGGTGGTGACAGGTAGCGCTCGGGGGGGCGTCTGTGGAGAGAGTGAGAGTGTGTTTGTGTTGTGTGTGTGTGTGTGTGTTGGGGCCAGGTGTACTGGTGCAGTCTAGGGTTCACACACACACACACACACACACACACACACACACACACACACACACACACACACACTCACACGCACAGCCACACCCTCCACGGGAGAACGTGGAAGGGGTGAAATGTAAACACGGAGAGAGAGAGAGAGAGAGAGAGAGAGAGAGAGAGAGAGAGAGAGAGAGAGAGAGAGAGAGAGAGAGGGGGAGAGAGAGAGAGAGAGAGAGAGAGAGAGAGAGAGGGGAGAAGAGAGAGAGAGAGAGAGAGAGAGAGATGAGGAGAGGGAGAGAGAGAGAGAGAGAGAGAGAGAGAGAGAGAGAGAGAGAGAGAGAGAGAGAGAGAGAGAGAAAGTGAGAGTGAGAGAGAGAGAGAGAGAAAGAGAGAGAGAGAGTGAGAGTGAGAGAGAGAGAGATAGAGTTATATAGAGTCACTAAAGACAAATCACGCTGGTTATGGTAAAGTGTGTGAGGGTGGGGCCAGGAGGTGCAGCAGCCACACCCACACACACACACACACACACACACACACACAGGGGTCTATAGGCTACTATCACCTATATACACCCTCTATGGTAAATGAAAAGAAGGGGATGAACTAATGTAAACAGAGAAAAAGAAGGAGTACAACAACAACAATACCTACACAAATACTATTACAACAACAACAACAACTACTACCAGAATTAATAGAACACTCCCACCACCAACAACTACGACTACTACTACTACTACTACTACTACTACTACTACTACTACTACTATAATTAATAGAACACCATCACCACCAACAATAACAACAACAACAAATACTACTACCACTACTATAATTAATAAATCACCACCACCACCACCACAACCACAACAACAACAACTACTACTTCTACTATTAAATGTATAAACCACTCAGCCTGTGCGTGCCCCCTCTGAACCCTAGACAGAGCCAGAACGGTCATCAATACACAGGACCATGGGGCCACAGTGCCGCATCGCACTCAGACTCATCCTCGTGGATTATATATTTGTTATCTAAAACTACTATGTCTACTAATTCTATTTGTATTACATTGCTACAATAATCAGATACTTATATATTCCTAGACTCTATAATATGCAACCTCAATCCAGTCACATCCTGATGCGTCTTTCTGCCACTGCTGCCTTATAGTCTATGTCTGCCACTGTCTTTGGTTCGATGCAGACAGTCTTGTTCACCTAAGACATAATTCGCTGTCTTTGGTTTCGGTGCAGACGGTCTTGTTCCCCTACAACATAACATCGCTGATCTGAGCAACAAAAGGGACAGGCGCACCTCATCCAGGCACTAATTGATTCCTGGACTGTTGCTTCTTCTCTGCGATGGCCTCTGCTAGCCTAGAATAGAAGCACTTAGCCCTGGGTCCCATCCCTCCAGATGTGGTGAAGTATAGTGGGGTAAAGCTGCCTTGTTGAATATGTAGGATCCTTTCCCCATGTGCCCTGACCTTCTTTTGTTCGTTCCTCTTGTGTGCAGCCTCCAGAGACAGTTCGCCTTGGCTAGTGACCATTGGGTCGAATATCCTTATGTCAAAGAATGTGTGCTGTCCTCTTGTTCAGAAACCTCTTGCACTGACATCCACCCGTGCTTCCTTTGATGTGTTGGCCGTCCTGTGCTGCAAGATCTCACCATTTAAGGGGATGATTGTTGGTTCGTACGCCACATCAGGACATACCTCCCTTACCATGTTCACCGTTACGTATCTCACTTCAGCATGCCTGATGCTGATGAACCCTCCCGTCTTACATACCATGGAGTGGTCTGCATCGTTGTTGACTCCATATATGCATCGCTTGGGCAGTCTTTCAATCAACCAACCATACCTCAGTGTAATGTGGTCTGCATCGTTGTTGACTCCATATATGCATCGCTTGTGCAGTCCTTCTATCTGCCAACCTTACTGCAGTGCAATACCATCAATACATTGTTGAGGTTGAACACTTTTACTACTACTACTACTACTACTACTACTATTACTAAGTTCATGATGTATATTTGTCATAGGATTCATTAAGCTAGGACTGCTACGCACTTTTAATAATTTAAAATAAATATAGAGAGTAAGAGCATTATGTGTGTATGTGAAGTGAGAGAGAGAGAGAGAGAGAGAGAGAGAGAGAGAGAGAGAGAGAGAGAGAGAGAGAGAGAGAGAGAGAGAGAGAGAGAGAGAGAGAGAGAGAGAGAGAGCAAGAGAGAGAGAGACAGAGACACACCCACCAATAATATCCATGCCACTAACAGACCATAGGGGGGCCCCCCCCCCCTGTCATGGCTGTCATGGCTGTCATGGCTGAGGTGCAGGAGGTTCAGTAAGTGTCAAGGGTAGTGTTTGACTTTAATATGTCACACTCTCACTCTCTAGCACTCACTTTCTCTGTCACCATTACTCCCAAGCACACATGACCTGGGTTCGATCCCAGCCGTGGCGGACATTTAGTGGGTGTGGTAGTACGTCCTAACATGTATATAATGTTCGCACCCAGTCGGGGGACACCTCGACGACGTATACAGACTATTAACATACATACCAAAGCCATTCCAACAGCTTCCTCTATCTACAACACCCCTTCTCTGCTATCTACGCTCTCCCAGCCGTATGGTCCTAATGTACTGTCTGATGGTGTTAATGGGTTTCCAAATGTAAGACACACACACATACACTCTCACACACCCACACACACACACACACACACACACATTATTCTATACTATCCTATTCTTCCACTGTTCGTTGTTAGGGGTTCTGCTATCTCTCCTAGAAATAAGTCCTGATCACTTCGCTTAGATCGCAATGTCTGTGTGGTAAGTGTGACTATGTATGTGTTTATCTTTCTCCTTGTGTGTGTGCGCGCGCGCGCGTGTGCGTGTGTGTGTGTGTGTCACTAAACTGTGATGTGGGAGTGTCTGTGTGTGAGTGAATGGTTGTGGTTGTGTACGTATGCGTTTATGTGTAAGTGTGCGTATGTGTGTTAACCATTCGTTGTGAGAGCGCAATTTTGTGCATTATTACTGAGAGAGAGAGAGAGAGAGAGAGAGAGAGAGAGAGAGAGAGAGAGAGAGAGAGAGAGAGAGAGAGAATACATACATTGATGAATATATATCACCTTTTCCACCAATGCACAAACTATACGCTTCAAATTGGCCTTCAAACCCCTATTGCCCCTTCTGTACCAGCGACGTATTATTAATTATATTCTAGATATATTTAGAAGATTGTGTGCAGCAGTTTAAGAAGGATAGTAGATAGTCAAAAGGGTTAAGTGAGATGGTTGGGAGCCTGTAAATTGCTGGAGGCCTTTTATAATCTGAATAAAATCATCTAATAGTAGCCAGAATAATAATAAACAGACGTTGCCGGTACTGAAGAGGTTTAAAACAATAATATGAAGTACACGACCCCCTCCAAGGTCAAGGCGAAGTACCGGAAGACTGGAAGGGGGGTGGGATGGGGTAGATGAAGGAAAGGAGGGAGGGAGGGAGGAAGGAAGGGATCATGAAGGGAGGAAGGAATGAAGGGAGGGAGGAACGAAGGAAGGAAGGGAGGAAGGAAGGAAAGGAGGACAGAAGGAAGGAAGGGAGGAAAGAAGGAAGGGAAGGAGGAAGAAAGGAAGAGAGGGAGGAAGGGAAGGAGGAAGAAAGGAAGAGAGGGAGGAAGGAAGGAAAGAAGTAATGGGCTAATGAAGGAGGGAACGGGGGAAGGGTAGTGCAAAGGAACGAAGGAAAGAGGAAAGCAGAAGGGGAGAAAGAGAGCCAACAAAAGAGAAGGAATGGGAAGGAACGTGGAAAGGGATAATACATAAAGGATGGAAGGAAGGAAGTGAAGGAATAGGAACGACTGAAGGAATCTAATCACGGAGGAATGGAGGTAGGAAGGAAAGAAGGAAGGCAGTAATAATGACAGGTATTAATGTATGTCATGTTAGTCTCACACTTTCACACTTGGTTAAACATCAGTACTGGAAGGTTAAACTTTAAATGTCTCACTCACTGCACTCATATAATATAGGAACTAAGGAATAAAGCAAGGAAGGAAGGTGGGAAAAGTAGAGAGAACAAATAGTGAATAACAAGTAACAGGGATATTGAAGGAAGGAAGGAAGGAAGGAAGGAAATAAGGAAGGAAGGAACATACACTTTGTTTAACATCAGTACTGGGAGGTTAAACGTTCAATGTCTTACTCACTGCACTCATATATAGGAAGGAAGGAATGGAGTGAATGGAGAATGCTTGTGAATAGTTGAGTGAACACGTGGTCATTTGGAGTAAGGGGTCGGGCGCAAGTTGGACTAGATAATAGTCCATCAGGCGCCTGGCCCGGGGAGACGATTAATATGAAGGGTGTGCCTGGAAGTGTGGTGGGAGGGCTTGTGGCTTTGGCTCAGCTGCATGTCTGCCTGCCGAGATCGGAACCTCTCCGGGTGGTCAGGGGCCGGGGGAGTGCTGGAGCGACCTTGGTAACCCTGGTCTCTGGGTCTTCTCCTGGGTGACCTGGATGTGTGTGAGTTTGTGTTTTTTATCTGTGTTTATTTTGTGTTTAATGTTGTTTTTGTGTTTTCCCTGTTCTTGCTCTGTCTTGAGTCGGCTACCCCAAAAATGGGGATTGGGCCTGAGCATATAGATAGATAGATAGAAGGAAGGAAGGAAGGGAGAGAGGAAACAAGAAAGAAAGGGAATGCAAGAAAGGAAGAAACACCGAATGATAAGAGGTACGTACAAGAAAGGGAAGGAAGGAAAGAAGGAAGGAATGATGACAGGTATGTTCTGCTGGTACTGGAAGGAAGGAAGGAAGGAAAGAAGAAAAAGAAAGACTTGATGAATATATTATTATGAAGATGTGGACTGAAGGAAGGAATGAAGGAATAGTGAAGACTGAGCTAATCTAGTCTCAGGAGAAGGAAGGAGGGAAGGAAGGCAGTAGTAACATGAGGTATAGGTAGCGCCAACGAACTTGGCAATAATCTTGACCCCTTAACTTCTTATAACTCGAAATTAATAAAAGCAACCGTGCTGACGTTTCTATAATTTGGAAAGAGTCCACCAGAAAATAAGTGGGGATATTTACAGCCAGTTTGCTCACACACACACACACACACACACAGTATACTGTATGTATAAATAAGTGAATACAAAATAAAATAAAATATGTAAATAAATCTCTCTGTCTCCCGATCTCCCGAGATCTCTCTGATCGGGGGTTCCGATCTCGGCAGGCAGACATGCAGCGGAGCCAAAGCCACAAGCCCTCCCACCACACTTCCAGGCGCACCCTTCATATTAATCGTCTCCCCGGGCCAGGCGTCTGATGGACTATTATCTAGTCCAACTTGCGCCCGACCCCTTACTCCAAATGACCACGTGTTCACTCAACTATTCACAAGCATTCTCCATTCACTCCTGTCCACCACCACTTCCCCTGCCTGATCTATAGTCATTCCTCTATCATCCAAAGCCTTTCTTACACAGTTACTCCATCTCAATGGGGGTCTTCCTGCCCTTCTATCTCCCCTTGTACCTGACTCACATATTCTCTTTGTAAGCCTTTCATCTCCCACTCGTTCAACATGACCATACCAGCTCAGTACCCTTCTGTCCACTCTGGCTGACAAATGTTCCTGCTGCCCCACTCTCCTACGTATCTCTTCATTCCTCAATCTGTCTCTACGAGTAACTCCACACATACTCCTCAAGCAGCTCATCTCCATCACATCCAGCCCTCTTTTCTCCTTTTTCTTCAGAGCCCATGTCTCAGCCCCATACATCACTGTTGGCACAACAATTCCTTGATACAGTGCACTTTTTACTTTCGCTCCGAGATTTCTCGTCTTCCACATACTTCCCATTGCTCCAAAAACCTTCCTTCCTTCACACACTCTCTGTTTTACCTCCACTTCCATACCTCCACTCCTGCTTATCGTTCCTCCTAGATATTTAAAACACTCTACTTGTTCCAATATTTCCCCATCCAGCCTCACATCTAGATTCACCCTATGCTCTCCCCTATTACACACCATTACTTTACTTTTATTGACGTTCACCTTCAGTTTCCTCCTTCCACAAACCACACCAAACTCTTTGACTATCCGTTGCAGTTTCTCATCAGAATCCGCCACCAATGCTGTGTCATCAATACATACATGTCAATAATACATAAATAGATTATTATATGTAGGAAATATAGAACCATTTGTGCTTGATTTAGTTTTATTTAGAGAAGCCATAAATAAGTTATCCGCATTCAGGAATATTCACAGACAAATCCTCTTCGGAGTTCTTCATCCTGCAATAAGAAAGGTAGGCATTAGTTCCAAAAATAAATATATTAAAACCTTTCAAGATCCGATTATGCATTTATTTTCTGTTTTCTGGCTATTATTAGACGATTTTATTCAGATCTGGAGGGATATGTGGAAGTCAGAGGGTTAATTGAGATAGTCTTTAACCTTATAATACCCACAGATCCTTCCTAAGCTGTATAAAATCGTCTAATGGTAGCCAGAATACATCGGCAAAATGCGTCATCATCTTCAGAGGGTTAATAGTTTCAATAGATCACGATACCTTTCTTTAATACCTCGAGGATTATGACGCGTTTTGATAATTTATTCTGGCTATCATTAGACGATTTCATGCAATTTAGGAAGGATCTATAGGAATCAAAGGGGTAAATACTATCTCAATGGGCTCTCTAGCGGCCACAATTTAGGAAGGATCTATAGGCATCAAAGGGGTAAATACTATCTCAGTGGGCTCTCTAGCGGCCACAATTTCACCCTAAGCTGAATATAATCGTCTAATGATAACCTGAATAAACTGTCAAAACGCGGCATTATCCTCAAAGGGTTAATTAAAAGAGAGAGATTGTGACCCATCTGATTCTTAGAGGTCCTTCCTAAACTGAATACAATTGTGCAATGATATCCTAAATCAATGGAAAAAGAGTATGTTCATCTGAAAGGGTTGATACTTGATAAGAAATGTTAAGGAATGCTTGGCACACATTTAGTGATGATAGTCATAGAAAATGGATTATATTAAGCAGGATGAAGAGGGGTAACAAACCTAAATCCTTGTACCTACCATAATATGGTGTGGATGGTCCGTTATAGTAACCTCCGAGGTGAGTGTTGACGTGGCTGACAGCGTGGCCACCATGACCATAGCCACTACCATGACCATGACCGTATCCACCATATCTACCACCATGGCCGTATCCTCCATAGCCATATCTGCTACCATGACCATTACCACCATGGCCGTATCCTCCATAGCCGCTACCACCATGACCGTGTCTGCTACCATGGCCGTATCCTCCATAACCATGTCTGCTACCATGACCATAACCACCATAGCTTCCACCATGCCCATATCCACCATATCCCCTGCCACCAAAGCCTCCCACACGGTGGCCACCATAGCCACCATAACCTCCATGACTACCATCATATCCACCATGGCTACCATGAACTACACCATGACTACCATCATATCCACCATGGCTACTATGAACTACACCATGACTACCACCATGACTACCACCATGACTACCACCATGAATACTGTGACTACCATCATATCCACCATGGCTACCATGAACTACACCATGACTACCATCATATCCACCATGGCTACTATGAACTACACCATGACTACCACCATGACTACCATAATCATCATGAACGAGACTATGACTATCATGTCCCCCACCATAGCCACCATGACTGATGCTCTGACTGCTGACAGAGAGAGGTTTGGCCTCTGGGTCAGCCAGAGTGTCAACAATCAGACAAGCTGACACCAATAACAGCCCCAACATCTGTCAACACAAATAAATACATTAGAACATATAAAGGTGTTAACATTTGACTCAAAGCAAATCCTATATATTTGTTGTCTATGTGTATGAAGGAATCAAAAGGCAATGATGCCTGTAACAGCCCATTTGTTCTAGTCCTTCTTTAGTTACAGAGGTTAGTGATTACGATTGTTAGCATACTTATAATGAATGGTCTACTTTCATGACAGTAGACTAATGTGAAATATGTTTATAAATATTTATGTCCCCTTTTGCAGAGGCAGAAAAGCAAAGATATATATATATATATTCATCCCCCGTCATCTCTGTTCCCTTTCCTATTTTTCGTGCTGATCCTCCCTACCCCTTTTGGTGGGAATGGGAGTTTGGCTACTGACTGACTCACTCGGCCCTAATGTAGAAGTACACTCGGATGCCATAGTGTCTAACCCACTCATAAACATTTGTGGACTTCACTTATGTCTAATTATGGAAGCATATCTCTGGAAACGAACTTTTGAATATAATTTGCTGTACATCAAATGCAAAAGTATATATACTATTTATTAAAAAGCGAGTTGTACCCACTAATCAATCCATATAGTTAAATTTGCATAAGAAAAACATAAGGGGTCCACGAAATTCTAATGAGTCGACTAGAGACTATGGTATCTGAGTGTACAAGTAAACAAGACAATATCATCGTTAACATTAACAAACATATTATGAACTAAAGAATACACTGCTTCAGCCTTTGTGAAATAAGGGAGGGGGGGGGGGGTCCTGACCCCCTTCTCGCTCATGCTTATATGCTCTATAAGGTTTGAGAATTTAAGACAAATGCCCCATTACTTTGGCGACTTTATATATATATATATATATATATAAAAAAAAGCACACTGGGTAGTAGGATTCCCAGGCCCGGGCACCCCTTCACTCACAGGTTTGGACACCATATTGACGGTCCAGTAGAGAGGTTGAAGTGTGCAAACAACCGATGGAAGGAAGCAAGTGATAACAGAGGTTGTCATAGCCAGGTTTATATACTCCAAAGGAAGCCAGGGTCTCTGTGGCCGTGATAATTCAAGTAATGGTGACAATTTTACTGGTAGGGTGTGTCGGGAGTTGGAGTGCTGCTATATCATATATATTATATGTCTTTCTAGCTTTATATCTATCTATCTATTTATCTCCATCTATCTATATATCTATCTATCGATCGATCTATCTATAATATCTATTTATCTATCTATATTGTAATGTAATTGCCTATACAGATGACCTTGTATTAATGGCTCCATCAGCTAAAAAGTATACAATATTTGCTAGATAAAGTAAAAGTGTCATCAACATCATTAGATTTAACTATTAACGAGAGTAAGACAGCCTGTATGTTTTTAAAAGCAATAACGATCGTACAGTAGGTCCTTATACATATTTAAATGGTAACATTTTAAACTCTGTTGCTGATCATACATATCTTGGTTTTATTATTGATAACAAGCTGAACAATGATAAAGACATAGTTATATGTAAAAATGAATTATACAATGAATTTTATTGTATTTTAAGGAATTTTGGCACAATTGAAGTTAATGTTTTTATATATCTTTTTCAAAGTTACTGTTTGAATGTTTATGGGTCCGAACTATGGCTTTTCAACAAGAAAGGTTACATTGCTCTTAAACAATTTGTAGTTGGGTACCATAAAGCTGTAGAGAACATACTGAATGTGAAGTATTGCGAGAGTAACCATTATGCGTGTTATATGTGTGACCTGATGACATTTAAGCATTATATTAACTGGATAAAAAATATATATGTCCATAGAACTTTCGTGAATCCATGTACTTTTGTGGTTAAAAACAATATATATTTTAAACAAAGAACTTTTATTGTTAAAGACTTGGAGAAAACATTGATGGAAGTATATGGATTTCGGAACCTAATTACAAATGATATTGATGCTGTAAAGGCAAGAATATTTCACGAGCAGCATAATGAGCCCACATTGCGGTAAGGAAAGAAATATATATATAAATATTTTGTTTTCTGATTTTATGAACATGTTATAAATACGGTGTGTGTGTATGTATATACTGTATATGTGTAATGTGTATGTATTATTACTATTGTTCAACCGATATGTAAGAAGCATACGTTGTGTATCTTTTTATGAAATACAAATATGACTGACTGACTGACTATTTATCTATCAATCTATCTATCTATCTAGCTAGCTTTCTATCTATCCATCTGTTTGTATGTCCTTGATCTAGGGTGTGTCGGGAGAGGCTGAGAGAGTTGAAATTTGTAGCTTGATTTGTGTCTGTGTCAAAACTGAAGGACTGAATGATCTGTTATTAACCCCTTCTGTACCGGCGACGTCTTTTGTACTATATTCTAGCTTTATTTAAACGATTTTGTGAAGTTTAAGAAGGATGTGTCGTAGTAGAAAGGGTCAAGTGAGATAGTTCGAACCCATTTAATTGCGGGAGGCCCTTTTTAAACTCATTACAATCGTCTTGAATAAAGTTAAAAAGACGTCGCCAGTACATAAGGGGTAAATATTCTTGTTCTTGTTTTTTGCCCATGTGTATGAAGGAGACAAAAGGCATAACTGCCTGTAACAAGTGTAAAAATAAGTCCTGATCACTTCGCTTAGATCGTAATGTCTGTGTGGCAAGTGTGGCTATGTATGTGTTTATCTTTCTCCTTGTGTGTGTGTATGTGTTTGTATTTGTGTCACGAAGCTGTGATGTGGGAGTGTCTGTGTGTGAGTGAATGGTTTTGGCTGTGTACGTGTGTATGTGTGTACTCACCTAATTCACCTAATTGTAGTATACAGGGTTTGAGTTTTTAGGGTCGTATTGTCCCGCTTCCCAAGATTCTGTTATCAAATTTGGCTTGATATGGAAAGCTGTATTTCCTCACATCTCCTTTACATCTGCCTTTCTTTAACTTGCAACTATGTCCTCTAGTCCTCCCTTTATCCCCTTCGACAAAGTCCTCCTTGTCTATCCTTTCCAATCCCCTAACACATTTATACACCATAATCATATCCCCTCTTTCTCTTCTTTCCCTTAGTGTTGGTAAGTTCAATCTCTCTAATCTCTCTTCATATGACAGTTCTCTTAGTTCTGGAATAATTTTAGTTGCAGCTCTCTGTACTTTCTCAACTTAATTATATGTTTTTTAAGATGGTGTGTATGTGTGTGTGTGTGTGTGTGTGTGTGTGTGTGTGTGTGTGTGTGTGTGTGTGTGTGTGATCGTGTATGTGCTAGTGTAGTGTATGCATGTACGGCATGTACAGTATATACTGGTGTCTTTGTGAGTATTGTATGCATGTATGTATGTGTGTGTGTGTCACGAAGCTGAGATGGTGGTGTGTCTGTGTGTGAGTGAATGTTTGTGGTTGTTTATGTGTGCGTATGTACAAAGGGTACAAAGGAGTACAAAGGGAGCACAAAGGAAAACAAGCAATAACAGGTCATGTGACCACTCTAGGTTACTTGCCCTCCAACACACTGCTGTTCCAAGTATAGCAACAGTATTTCGGAGAGAATGTGGGAAAGATGTGAGAAGGAAGTGCTGCCCTGGGGCTTAGTCCATGGCAGGGGAAATTATATTAAGATCTATTAGGTTATTGAAGAACACTACTAAAGAAAATATTTATTCAATTACAAATGCAGTCAACCTTGGGTTCAGGGCAAGGTGTTTGTCTAGGCGAACTTTGAAGGTGTTGCAGTGTATGACATCTCGGGGAAGCCTATTCCACAAGTTGACGACTCGATTGAAGAAGAAATTCTTTCAACTCTAACGAATCCAAGAATGGAGTCATTAATACAAGGTCATCTGCATGAACAATTATAATACAAGACAGATAGATAGATAGATAGATGGACAGCTAGACAAACAGATAGATGGATAGACAGATAGATAGAAAGCTAGATAGACAGATAATTTATATGACAGCAGCACCATAACTCTTGACACACCCAACCAGTAAAATTGTCACCATTACTTGAATTTTCACGGCCACAGAGACCCTGGTTTCCTTTGGTGTATATAAACCTGGCTATGACAACCTCTGATATCACTTGCTTCCTTCCCTCGGTTGTCTGCACACTTCAACCTCTCTACTGGACCGTCAATATGGTATCCAAGCCTGTGAGTGAAGAGGTGCCCGGGCCTGGGAATCCTACTACCCAGTGTGCTTTCCTATACTCGATTTTTGTTTATATATTTTTTTCTAACTTTGCGGATAATTTACTCCCTTAGCATCTCATATCTCGATAATTCATGGACGTATTATGATACTAATATGTCTCTGCATCATATTATTGCCACGTTTTCGTAATCAAAACCATATTTGCCTATAAAACGTTATAAAACCCTTAGTAATTAAGATAGGAACAGTCTCGTCAGCTTAAACAAAACTAAACTATATAATTATATGGATATAAAAAAGTCACATATGGGATTTCCGAGCTTTTCGATCAGTCTCTAAAGCTTTGAATGAAGGGGTGTTCAGGCCTGGGAATCCCTCTACCCCGTGTGATTCCCTATATAGAGTTGCGCTTGGGAAACCCATTATTTAGTACATTCTTCTAGATGTAATCAATATTCATACGACACGAAAGGTCTTAAAATCGCCAAAATAATGGGGCATTTGTCTTAAAATCTCAAACCTTATAGAGCATATAAGCATGAGCGAGAAGGGGGTCAGGAACACCCCCCCCCCCCTCCCCCTCCCTTATTTCACAAAGGCTGAAGCAGTGTATTCTTTAGTTCATAATATGTTTCTTAATGTTAACGATGATATTGTCATTTTTTACTTGTACACTCAAATACCATAGTCTCTAGTCGAGTCATGAGAATTTCGTGGACCCCTTATGTTTTTCTTATTGGGTAGAACTCGCATTTCAATAAATAGTATATATAGTTTTGCATTTCAATAAATAGTATATATAGTTTTGCATTTGATGTACAGCAAATTATATTCAAAAGTTGATTTCCAGAGATATGCTTCCATAATTAGAAATCAGTGAAGTCCACGAATGTTTATGAGTGGGTTAGACACTATGGCATCCGAGTGTACTTCTACATTAGGGCCGAGTGAGTCAGTCAGTAGCCAAACTCCCATTCTCATAAAAGAGGTAGGGAGGATCAGCACGAAACACAGGAAAGGGAACAGAAATGACAGGGAAAGAATATATATATCTTTGTTTTTCTGTTTCTGCAAAAGGGGACATAAATATATATAAACATATTTCACATTAGTCTACTGTCATGAAAGTAGTCCATTCATTATAAGTATGCTAACAATCGTAATCACTAACCTCTGTAACTAAAGAAGGACTGGAACAAATGGGCTGTTACAGGCATCATTGCCTTTTGATTCCTTCATACACATAGACAACAAATATATAGGATTTGCTTTGAGTCAAATGTTAACACCTTTATATTTTGTAATGTATTTATTTGTGTTTACAGATGTTGGGGCTGTTATTGGTGTCAGCTTGTCTGATTGTTGACACTCTGGCTGACCCAGAGGCCAAACCTCTCTCTGTCAGCAGTCAGAGCATCAGTCATGGTGGCTATGGTGGGGGACATGATAGTCATAGTCTCGTTCATGATGATTATGGTAGTCATGGTGGTAGCCATGGTGTAGTTCATAGTAGCCATGGTGGATATGATGGTAGTCATGGTGTAGTTCATGGTAGCCATGGTGGATATGATGGTAGTCACAGTATTCATGGTGGTAGTCATGGTGTAGTTCATGGTAGCCATGGTGGATATGATGGTAGTCACGGTATTCATGGTGGTAGTCATGGTGTAGTTCATGGTAGCCATGGTGGATATGATGGTAGTCATGGTAGGAGTCATGGAGGTTATGGTGGGAGTCATGTTGGCTTTGGAGGCAGACATGGACTTGGTAGCTATGGGGGCCATGGTGTAGGCTATGGCAGTGGGTATGGAGGACACCGTGTGGGAGGGTATGGTGGGGGTTTGGATACACTATACAGAGGCGTCGGTGGTAGCAGACATGGTGGGTATGGTCATGGTGGTAACTATGGTGGATACGGTCATGGTAGCAGACACGGTCATGGTGGATACGGCCATGGTAGCAGACACGGTCATGGTGGTAGCGGCTATGGAGGATACGGCCATGGTGGTAATGGTCATGGTAGCAGATATGGCTATGGAGGATACGGCCATGGTGGTAGATATGGTGGATACGGTCATGGTCATGGTAGTGGCTATGGTCATGGTGGCCACGCTGTCAGCCACGTCAACACTCACCTCGGAGGCTACCATAACGGACCATCCACACCAATTTATGGTAGGTACAAGGATTTAGGTTTGTTACCCCTCTTCATCCTGCTTAATATAATCCATTTTCTATGACTATCATCACTAAATGTGTGCCAAGCATTCCTTAACATTTCTTATCAAGTATCAACCCTTTCAGATGAACATACTCTTTTTCCATTGATTTAGGATATCATTGCACAATTGTATTCAGTTTAGGAAGGACCTCTAAGAATCAGATGGGTCACAATCTCTCTCTTTTAATTGACCCTTTGAGGATAATGTCGCGTTTTGACAGTTTATTCAGGTTATCATTAGACGATTATATTCAGCTTAGGGTGAAATTGTGGCTGCTAGAGAGCCCCTTGAGATAGTATTTACCCCTTTGATTCCTATAGACCCTTCCTAAATTGCATAAAATCGTCTAATGATAGCCATAATAATCTATCAAAACGCGTCATAATCCTCGAGGTATTAAAGAAAGGTATCGTGATCTATTGGAACTATTAACCCTCTGAAGATGATGACGCATTTTGACGGCGTATTCTGGCTATCATTCTATACAGCTTAGAAAGGATCTGCGAGCAATATAAGGGTAAATACTATCTCAATTAACCCTCTGACTTCCACATATCCCTCCAGATCTGAATAAAATCGTCTAATAATAGCCAGAAAACAGAAAAAAAAATGCATAATCGGATCTTGAAAGGTTTTAATATGTTTATTTTTGGAACTAATGCCTACCTTTCTTATTGCAGGATGAAGAACTACGAAGAGGATTTGTCTGTGAAGATTCCTGACTGCGGATAACTTATTTATGGTTTCTCTAAATAAAACTAAATCAAGCACAAATGGTTCTATATTTCCTACATATAATAATCTATTTATGTATTATTAACTTAGTTTATATTTATGTTAACCCCTTCTGTACCGGTCACGTATTTTTAATTATATTCTAGCTATATCGCAGCCTGGTAATTGCTGGAGGCTCTTTTTAAGCTGAATAAAATCATCTAATAGTACCCAGGATAAAGTTGAAAGGATGGCACCGGTACTGAAAGGGTTAATATGATGCATTATATATTTCTTACAGTTAAGTATGACGTGTGTTAGTCTATTCATTATTATTACGCCAAAGACTATTTATAAAAGACAATAAATAGAGAAAGGAAAAATAAACAAACAAAATAAAGGTCCATGAGCCTAAAGGCATCCTCCGATCATAAAATGTTTGTAACAATTGGACTTAAACTGTTGTAGCTTGTAAACTTGCAGAAAGCAACTCCAAGGAAGTGAATTCCAGAGAGTAGAAGTTCTGGGGATACAACTTCTGTAACTAAAACAACGACTATAATAATCCAGCAAATATGTCTACCAGTTGGGAAGAGTCGGCTATGAAATAGGTGTGAAAATGTACAGCCCATTTGCTCCAGCCCTTTTTGAGTTACAGAGTTTAACCTTCCAGTATTGATGTTTAACAAAGTGTGGAAGTGAGAGACTAACATGACAGATACTACTACCTGTCATTATTTCTGCCTTCCTTCCTTCCTTCTTTCCTCCCTTCCTTCCTTCCTTCAGAAATAATACTTCCTTAAATATACCAGTAATGACATCAACCTAGTCTCAAATATTTATAAAATATCAAGGCGTGAAGGTGTGAAACCAACTTCCTCAAGAAATACGAGAAAAGAGAAATATATTAAGCTTCAAGCAATCCTTAAATAGTCATCTGTTAATGAAATATCAATTTTGTTTGTAACAATGCAGGTTAAATATGTACATTATAAGTATATATTATGTGTAGATGTATTTTCATTATATGAATCCGAGTATGGTAAATGGAAAGGGTGTTTTGATTATGGGTGTATACAGTATATGTATGTGAAAGTATGTATAACTATGCGCATGTGCGGTACGTATATATGTTAGTGTGTATATTTGTAGGTGAATATTTCAACATGTTTGAACATGTATACGGTATCTGTATATGTGGGTATGTACTTATTGAAATGTGTATATGTATCCATTGGGTGTGGGCGTGTATACTGTACGTGCAGGTGCTATGTTTTGATATGTGTGAAGGTCATCATCTCTTAAGTGTACAACAGTCACATAAATGATTGTTTCTATGACCGAGGGGTTTGGTCCGCGGTCCGTCAGATGATCGTTGGTGTTGGCCTCTTGGCCATATGTCCCCTACAAACTTCCTAATCCTGCCACGGACATTAGTTCCAGGGCAGTAGTTCCCTTTCCAGTTTTCCCTTACCCACTCTAAACCACTGTTTGGACACTCGATCCTCAGTGTTTTTGAGGACAAGCAGCCTAGACCTGTTGTTGCTTTATTTCCTTTGTACTCCTTTGTACAGTACCGTGACCGGGTGGTTGGCGTCTACTGACGTCGGTACGGTGGGCAGTGGGTCGGGTCCCGGCGGGGTTGGAGGCATGTATTGGTATATGTGTGTATGTTTGTAGTATAATATATCATGTTAATGTGTAATATATAATGCAAGATACTTAGTGTTTGTCAAGTAAATATTAATGTGTGAAGATGAGCTATCGGTATGCATAGATGAATGCATATACTGTATATAAGAACATAAGAACATAAGAAAATGGGAGTCTGCAAAAAGCCGATCGGCCCATACAAGGCAGATCCCTGTCACACCCAACCCCAATATATACAGTATGTTATTCACTTGCTTGTTCGTCAAGGGGAATCCACGCAATACGTGGTGTGTATGAGTGCATTTGTGTACAATCCACGCAATACGTGGTGTGTATGAGTGCATTTGTGTACAATCCACGCAATACGTGGTGTGTATGAGTGCATTTGTGTACAATCCACGCAATACGTGGTGTGTATGAGTGCATTTGTGTACAATTGTCATGGGAAACCTGTTTTTCTGTGTACATTATGTCTATTATGTATATGCTGCATTGCCATCAAATTATGTATTTGCCTTAATTTGTTTAAAACGCTTAACCATAACCTAATTTCAAAGTAGTTAATACTGAGGAACACTTGAGTGTTAATTAATAAGGTGCCTTTATATGAGAGTTCACTCTCTAAAGGCTCGGCCAGAACATTATTGTAATATTGTATATTATTGTATGTATTATGGTTGGTTAAATAAATAATTTCAATTTCAATTTCAAATTTCCTTCCTTCCTTCCTTCTTGCCTCCATTCCTCCGTGACTAGATTCATTCAGTCGTTCCTATTCCTTCACTTCCTTCCTTCCATCCTTTATGTATTATCCCTTTCCACATTCCTTCGCATTCCTTCTCTTCTGTTGGCTCTCTTTCTTCCTTTCTTCTTTCCATCGTTGCTTCATTCCTTTACACATTCCTTCCCCTGTCCCCTCCTTCAATAGTCCCTTCCTTCCTCCGTTCCTTCGTCCCTCCCTCCCTTCCCTTACTTCCTTCGTCCCTTCCTTCCTTCTTTCCCCCATTCCTTCCTCCCTCCCTTCCTGATTCCTTCCTTCCTTCCTTCCTCCCTTCTTCCTTCCTCCCTCCCTTCCTTCTTCCTTCCCCCCCCCCCACACCCTCAGCCACCCCAGCCCCCTTCCAGTCTTCAATGCTTTTAACCTCTTCAGTACCTATATGGCTTTTAATAAATGTTATGAAGCTTAGAAAGGATCTGTGGTAGTTAAAAGGGTTAATTGATTTTTATTTTGTATGTGAATGAGGGAGACAAAAGGCAGAACTGCCTGTGATGAGTGCCTCCCCCAGAGTTGAAAGTGACAGGGCCGTAATCAAGGGACGTTCGAGCCAAAATGCCAGGACACACGGAGTTTGAAGCAATTTAAGTCATAAGATGAAGGAAAGATTGATTCTGGGAGAGAGTTCCAGAACTCAGCAGTAGAATAAGTTAATGAGACGGAAGGCTTTCTTTTCTACTTTGTTTAGTAGTGCTGTGTGAGAGGATCCTCCCCACACGTGTGAACAATATTCAATACATGGACGCAATGTGCCGCTGTACAGAGCAAGGAGCTGCGCAGGGGTAAAGGATCCCCGGAGGCGGTTGAGCACACCCAGCTTCAGGGAAGCTGTTTTAGCGAGAGTGGTAATATGATCTTTCAAAGATAGATCAGAAGAAAAAGAGACACCGAGAATATTAGAAGTTGAAGGGTTAATTTGTATGGTGTTGAAGAGTAAGTCATAGTTTTCTGGAAGGGGGCTACGAGTAGACAGATGGAGAAATTGAGTTTTGGAAGCATTGAATGTAACAAGGTTTTCTCTGCCTCATTTTGAGATAATAGAGATATCAGAAAATAGCAGAGAGATCTTGAAGAAATATGATTATTTGAAGCCTCTCCTAAACGGATTTTAATCGTCTAATAGTTGCCAGAATAAAGTTAAAAAGACGTGGACGGCACAAAAGGGATTAAAGGGGTTTGAAGTCCAATTTGGAGCGTATATTTTGTGCATTGGGTAGAAAAGGTGGAATACTCTCTCTCTCAATAATAATGCACAACATTGCACTCTCACAACGAATGGTTAACACACATACGCACAAGTACACACACACACACACGTACACAACCACAACCATTCACTCACACACAGACACTCCCACATCACAGCTTTGTGACACACACACACACACACACACACTCCAAAACTCACGTAATGAGGCCATAGAGTACATTTCTTCTGATCTCTCTACTATTTCTAACTGGGACAGAGAAAACCTGGTTACATTCAATGCTTCCAAAATTAATTTTCTCCATCTGTCTACTCGTCGCCCCCTCCCAGAAAACTATGACTTACTCTTCAACAACATACAAATTAACCCTTCATCTTCTCTTAATATTCTCGGTGTCTCTTTTTCTTCTGATCTCTCTTGGAAAGATCATATTACCACTATTGTTAAAACAGCTTCCCAGAAGCTGGGTGTGCTCAACCGCCTCCAAGGGTTCTTTACCCCTGCCCAGCTTCTTGCTCTTTACAGGGGCACAGTGCGTCATGTGTTGAGTATTGTTCACATGTGTGGGGGGATCCTCTCACACTGCACTTCTGGACAAAGTAGAAAGATAAGCCTTCCGTCTCATTAACTCACATCCACTCACCAATTTTCTGCAGTCTCTCTCTCTCTCTTCGCCGCAATGTTGCATATCTTTCACTATTCTACTGCCATTACTGTTCCTCAGAGCTCTCTCAGTGTATACCACCCCCCCTCCCCTTCGTAGAGCACGTAGCACCCATCTTGCAACACAATTCCACCCCTACTCTGTACAATTCTCCAACCCAAGAGTGAAATGCTATTCTCAATCTTTCTTCTATTCAACAGCTGAGCACTGGAACTCTCTCCCAGAATCAGTCTTTCCCTCTTCCTTTGACTTAAATTGCTTTTAACTCCGTGTGTCCAGACATTTTGGCTCGAACGTCTCATGATTTTGGCCCTGTCACTCTTTCAACTCTGGGGGAGGCACTCGCTACAGGCAGTTCTGCCTTTTGCCTCCCTCACATATAACATGCATAATGGTTAGTTCCCCAATACTTCACATTCAGTATGTTCTCTACAGCTTTACGGTAACCAACTACAAATTGTTTAAGAGCAATGTAACTTTCTTGTTGAAAAACCATAGTTCGGACCCATAAACATTAAAACAGTAACTTTGAAAAAAGATATATAAAACATTAAAATCAATTATGCCACTCTTCCTAAAAAGTACAATTAAATTCATTGTATAGTTCATTTTTACATAAAACTATGTCTTTATCATTGTTCAGACAAACTGTCTTACTCTCGTTAATAGTTACATCTAATGATGTTGATGACACAGTCTTGTACTTTATCTAGCAAATATTGTAGACTTTTAGCTGATGGAGCCATTAATACAAGGTGATCTGCATAAGCAATTATATTCCAAGATATTATATTACAAGATAGACAGATAGATAGATATATAGATAGTATAGATCGATCGATAGATAAATATATAGATAGATAGATAAATGGAGATAAATAGATAGATAGATGGATGGAAAGCTAGAAAGACAGATAATACATATGATATAGCAGCACTCCAACTCCTGACACACCCTATCAGTAAAATTGTCACCATTACTTGAATTATCACGGCCACAGAAAGCCTGGCTTCCTTTGGAGTATATAAACCTGGCTATGACAACCTCTGCTATCACTTGCTTCCTTCCCTCAGTTGTCTGCACACTTCAACCTCTCTACTGGACCGTCAATATGGTGTCCAAACCTGTAAGTGAAGGGATGCCCGGGCCTGGGAATCCTACTACCCAGTGTGCTTTCATATATATATATATACAAAAAGTCGCCAAACTAATGGGGCATAATGTCTTAAAATCTCAAACCTTATAGAGCTAAGCATGAGGGAGAAGGGGGTCAGGAACCCCCCCCCCCCCTCCCTTATTTCACAAAGGCTGAAGCAGTGTATTCTTTAGTTCATAATATGTTTGTTAATGTTAACGATGATATTGTCTTGTTTACTTGTACACTCAGATACCATAGTCTCTAGTCGACTCATAAGAATTTCGTGGACCCCTCATGGTTTTCTTATGCAAATTTAACTATATGGATTGATTAGTGGGTAGAACTCGCTTTTCAATAAATAGTATATATAGTTTTGCATTTGATGTACAGCAAATTATATTCAAAAGTTGGTTTCCAGAGATATGCTTCCATAATTAGAAATAAGTTAAGTCCACAAATGTTTATGAGTGGGTTAGACACTATGGCATCCGAGTGTACTTCTACATTAGGGCCGAGTGAGTCAGTCAGTAGCCAAACTCCCATTCCCACCAAAAGGGGTAGGGAGGATCAGCACGAAACATAGGAAAGGAAACAGAGATGACGGGGGATGAATATATTTATTTTTGTTTTTCTGCTTCTGCAAAAGGGGACATAAATATATATAAATATATATAAACATATTTAACATTAGTCTACTGTCATGAAAGTAGACCATTCATTATAAGTATGCTACCAATCGTAATCACTAACCTCGGTAACTAAAGAAGGACTGGAACAAATGGGCTGTTACAGGCATCATAGCCTTTTGATTCCTTCATACACATAGACAACAAATATATAGGATTTGCTTTGAGTCAAATGTTAACACCTTTATATTTTGTAATGTATTTATTTGTGTTTACAGATGTTGGGGCTGTTATTGGTGTCAGCTTGTCTGATTGTTGACACTCTGGCTGACCCAGAGGCCAAACCTCTCTCTGTCAGCAGTCAGAGCATCAGTCATGGTGGCTATGGTGGGGGACATGATAGTCATAGTCTCGTTCATGATGATTATGGTAGTCATGGTGGTAGTCATGGTGTAGTTCATAGTAGCCATGGTGGATATGATGGTAGTCATGGTGTAGTTCATGGTAGCCATGGTGGATATGATGGTAGTCACGGTATTCATGGTGGTAGTCATGGTGTAGTTCATGGTAGCCATGGTGGATATGATGGTAGTCACAGTATTCATGGTGGTAGTCATGGTGTAGTTCATGGTAGCCATGGTGGATATGATGGTAGTCACGGTATTCATGGTGGTAGTCATGGTGTAGTTCATGGTAGCCATGGTGGATATGATGGTAGTCATGGAGGTTATGGTGGATATGGTGGTCACCGTGTGGGAGGCTTTGGTGGCAGGGGATATGGTCATGGTGGTAGCTATGGTGGTTATGGTCATGGTAGCAGATATGGTTACGGAGGATACGGCCATGGTAGCAGACACGGTCATGGTGGTAGCGGCTATGGAGGATACGGCCATGGTGGTAATGGTCATGGTAGCAGATATGGCTATGGAGGATACGGCCATGGTGGTAGATATGGTGGATACGGTCATGGTCATGGTAGTGGCTATGGTCATGGTGGCCACGCTGTCAGCCACGTCAACACTCACCTCGGAGGCTACTATAACGGACCATCCACACCATATTATGGTAGGTACAAGGATTTAGGTTTGTTACCCCTCTCCATCCTGCTTCATGTAATCCATTTTCTATGACTATCATCACTAAATGTGTGCCAAGCATTCCTTAACATTTCTTATCAAGTATCAACCCTTTCAGATGAACATACTCTTTTTCCATTGATTTAGGATATCATTGCACAATTGTATTCAGTTTAGGAAGGACCTCTAAGAATCAGATGGGTCACAATCTCTCTCTTTTAATTGACCCTTTGAGGATAATGTCGCGTTTTTGACAGTTTATTCAGGTTATCATTAGACGATTATATTCAGCTTAGGGTGAAATTGTGGCTGCTAGAGAGCCCCTTGAGATAGTATTTACCCCTTTGATTCCTATAGATCCTTCCTAAATTGCATGAAATCGTCTAATGATAGCCAGAATAAACTATCAAAACGCGTCATAATCCTCGAGGTATTAAAGAAAGGTATCGTGATCTATTGAAACTATTAACCCTCTGAAGATGATGACGCATTTTGACGGCGTATTCTGGCTATCATTCTATACAGCTTAGAAAGGATCTGCGAGCAATATCAGGTTAAGTACTATCTCAATTAACACTGACTTCCATATATCACTCCAGATCTGAATAAAATCGTCTAATAATAGCCAGAAAACAGAAAAAAAATGCATAATCGGATCTTGAAACGCTTCAAAATGTTTATTTTTGGAACTAATGCCTACCTTTCTTATTGCAGGATGAAGAACTACGAAGAGGATTTGTCTGTGAATATTCCTGACTGCGGATAACTTATTTATGGCTTCTCTAAATAAAACTTAAGCAAGCACAAATGGTTCTATATTTCCTACATATAATAATCTATTTATGTATTATTAACTTAGTTTATATTTATGTTAACCCCTTCTGTACCGGTCACGTATTTTTAACTATATTCTAGCTATATCGTAGCCTGTTAATTGCTGGAGGCTCTTTTTAAGCTGAATAAAATCATCTAATAGTACCCAGGATAAAGTTAAAAGATGGCACCGGTACTGAAAAGGTTAATATGATGCATTATATATTTCTTATGGTTAAGTATGACGTGTGTGAGTCTATTCTTTGGTCGAGTTTATAGCCACAAATGTTGACTACACTACTGACGTGGGGTTTCCAATTTATATGGTTGTCTATGATGATTCCTTATAGTTTGAAATTGTTCACTACCTGTAGAGAGGTGGATCAGAGGATGATGAGAGGTAGGTCGATGATGTCTGAACCCACGCTCATGTGCATCACTACTGTTTTGGCACTATTTATGGTGACGTTGTTGGCTGAAGTCCAGTCCTGAAGTTGGTTGACATGATCCTGAAGTGTGCTGAAGTCGGGTGATGTGATGTCTATGCTCACTCTGATTGTTGAGTCATCTACGTACTTCCAGCGTGCATCTGTGTCTCGCATTGCATCGTTGATCAGGATGAGGAAACATAAGGGTCCCATTTTAGTGCCCTGTGAGACACCACAGGTCAGTGGGAGGGTGAAGGATACTATGCATTTTAACCGCACGGCTTGTCTTCGGTTACTGAGGAAGTCTGCCAGCCATGAAACCATGGAGGGTCGTAATCCGAGCTCCGCAGCCTATTTTATGATAATGTTATAGCTGACTAAATCAAAGGCTTTACTGAAATCTAGGAAAGTTAAAGCAACTGAAGTTTTCCTTTTTTCCAGGTTGCGATACATGAAGTCTAGAAAACTGACCAGGCAATGGGTTGTGGAGGAGGATTTCATATTGCCGAGTTGTTATAGGTCTATGGATGGTGCTAAGGGTCATAGGACCATTCAAATACGAAGTTTTCACAGATTAGACTGGGGATTGGAGTTATGGCAATTGGGCGCAGTTTGTCAAGGGATTCTGGGTTTGTGGTTTTTGGTAGTGGTGTGACGTAGGATATTTTCCACTCAACTGGGCACTTACAGTACTTTGCGCGAGCGATGCTTTTATGATGGAGGAGTGGTTTGGCAATATCACATGTAGGTTTCTTATAAATTCTTGCTGGTATGACCTGTGGTGTGACTGACCGCTTGGTTTTAAGATTTTGTAGGTGGTTTAAAACCTGATACTCTTCCACGGATTCAGTGGGCGTCGGTGACGGGAGGTAGACAGGAAGTTGGTCGATTTGTAGTGCCGGTATTTTGCGGAGATTATGTGACCAAAGTTGTGTGCCTATCAGTTTGTTTGTTTGTCTGTTATCTTTTGCTGCCTGTTTGTGATGTTTTTGTTTTTGTTTTTTTAAGTACCCATGGATTGATTTAGATGAAACATGGTCAGCATCTTCAGCTTGTACCCTTGTAATAGGATTAACTTTCAGCCAAATCTGAGGATTTGTCTCCCAATCCGACATCCCCTACATAAACCCCTCATAAAAGACTAAGGTTTTGCTAAATGTTCACGATACTCTCTGTGATACTATTCAAAGTAAGTAGGCACAACCTCTTGATTATTAGCCTCTACAACTCACAAACGACTAGAGTAATCAAGCTAATATTTCTACCATTTGGGGAGAGTCCGACAGGGAATAGATTTGGAAATGTTCATCCAATTTGCTTCAGTCCTTTATGAGTAATTGAGGTTAGGGTTCCAGATTTCTGGCCTGCTTATTGGAACAGGGTATAGTTACCAAAGGACTTACTACACAATTTAATGGGGGATGGTTCACTTTTTGGGCGATTTTTGCATGTATTCATTATTTTTGCATGTATTCATTATTTTTGCATGTATTCATTATTTTTCTAGTTTCCTCCCTAGATCTCCATCAAATTTAAAAAAAAAACATCCATTAGATCCCCCTTCTAGATTGATTTGTACATTTTTCGGTAGAAAAGTGTCCCGGCCGAAAGCCGGTTCCTACAACATTACAGGCTCACTATCGTTCGCCAGGGAAAAAATCGACACCTAAATAGCACGAAAGGTCTAAATATTGACGACGAAATGGGGCGAAAGGTCTTAAAATCGACTAACTAATGGGGCAAACATCTTAACAGCTGAAAACTAATGGGGCTAAACGTGAGGGAGAAAGTGGTCCAGAAAACCTGCCCATCCCCCCTTAATGACGTTTGAATAACATCGCCTGGAACACTGCTAGTAATGTTTACATTTGTTTTCTATGTGAGTGAGGGAGACAAAAGGCAGAAATGCTTGTAGCGAGTGCCTCCCCCACAGTTTAAAGAGGGACAGGGCCAAAATCAAGGGACGTTCGAGACAAAATGCCTGGACGCACAGAGTTTGAAATGCTTTTAAGAGAGATTTCTATCAAAAGGCTCAGCCATTTTACCAATGTATATAATAACAATTATTTCTATGGCTAATTAATATATTTCAATTTATACTTCAATTTCAACTGGTATCGTTATCCTCGCTATACGAAAATGTGTCCATACTCTTAGTAACATTCGGCAATACTATACTTTTTTTTTTCCAGCTTATGGCAAATTGCTATCTCTCCATCCTGATTACAATGCTATTACCATGATTGTGTAGCGAAATATGTTGCTAATTACGAAAACTTGGATATAATATGATGCACAGACATAGCAGTATCATATTTTGGACAGGATATAATTATAGTTTGGTCTTGTATCTAAAATCTACTTGGTCAAAAATAAGATATCCCTCTGTTGTTTTTGCATTAACGCTTTCTGTACTGGAGACATCTTTGCAATTTTATTCTAGCCATATTTAGACGATGTTGTGCAGTTTAAGAAGGATCTGTAGTAGTAAAAAAAAAAAAGGTTAAGTGAGATAGTTCGAAGTCTGTTAATTGCTGAAGGCCCTTACTGAACTGAAAGAAATCGTCTAATAGTAGCCAGAATAAAGTTAAACATAATGAATGTACAGTTGTCCACATAAGTTCGGTTCCTCTCAGTGATCCTGTACATGGAAATATAATGCGTATGATTGATTGACGAGCGTAGTTCCTTATACAGTGGTTAACTCATATTGATTGACGAGCGTAGTTCCTTATACAGTGGTTAACTCATATTGATTGACGAGCGTAGTTCCTTATACAGTGGTTAACTCATATAATAAGTCAACTAATAATTATATAGAGAAACCAAACTCGCAACTCATTCACATTAACCCTTTCAAGATCCAAGACGCATTTATTTTCTGTTTTCTGGTAGTTATTAGACGATTTTATTCATATTAGGAAGGGTATATGGCAATCAGAGGGTTGATTGAGAGAGTCTTTACCTTTACAATGCCCACAGATCCTTATTAAGCTGCATAAGATCGTCTAATGACAGCCAAAATAAACTGATAAAACGCGTCAGAGCTTCAAGGGGTTAATTTTACTTTCCTACATAATATCACGACGAAACAGAAATTAAGTGGGCAATTGTACGATCGCGCTAATAAGTCATGGCCCAGCTGTCATTACGTTTGGCTTTCTCTGTGCTGTATTTATGTCTGTCAGATGTTGAATAGGGTGGATAAGTGTAGGAACATGTTTGTATATTTCACTCAATATGAAGAAATGAAGCTTAGATATTGCTGATACCATGTATTGATCAAAACATACTTGGTGCCGAGACATCACTAATTAGCGCGACTGTACATCCCCTTGTATAAACATTCAGCCATACTGGTACATGATAATTATATCGTTTTTTTATTTTTACATCTAAATTATACTTGATCAAACATAAGATATCACTCCTTTGATTGGTAATAAGGTCAACACAATGGCGCCCGAAGCCAAATATGTCCATTCTCTCTTACAACAGGATCAACAACAACAACAACAAAAACAACAACAACAGGATCTCTAGCTTGCGTGTTATTTGTATCTATAATTATGTGTTCTACGTTTTTTTTTCTTGAGTCATTGATATCGACAGTCCTAGTTAGCGATCAGCCGACGGTGACAATGACACTAAATGACGAGTCAAATATCGTGCTTTATTTTTATGATGACAAATTGTGGTAGAGGGGGAGAGCGTGTCATAATTATTGTTTGTCGTGTTGTGTAGGTGGGGGAGAGGGATAGGGGATGTGTGTGTGTGTGTGCGTGTGCGTGTGTGTGTGTGTGTGTGTGTGTGTGTGTGCGTGTGTGTTGTGGTTTACATTTACCAGGCCTTTAACAGCAAGAACAAAAATCATCAAAATACACAAGACAAAAAATATGCTTGACTTCTGTGTGACGTACAACTCCTCACTTTTTACTACTACTACTACTAATAATAATAATAATAATAATTATTATTATTATAATAATATTAATAATAATAATAATAACAAAATTTGTCTCGAGCCCTCGCTCGGAGATTCAATAGCGCTCGACCAAAATTTATTACCAGACACTATTATCCATTTCCTTGCTCAAGAGAAATGTTATGAGCTACCAGTGTATGGGAAAATCCTTCATGACTGAGCGTGGGATTGAACTCAGGTCTCCAGGGTGGGAGGTCGAGACGTTCTGCAATACACTACCGAGCTGGTAGTGCATACATACAAATTACAAAAGAAGAGGTGAAGGAGACATATGGTTTCCTTTTCTAGTGGTATCGTAATGCCAACGCAAAATAATGTGTAATTATTCGCAGAGTTAAAAACAATAATAATAATAATAATTCCGGAAATAGCATACATTAACCTAGACAGTTCCTGACACTCATAGGTCAAATGTGCGTGAATAACATCTATAACTTGGGACCAAAATACCTGAAACGCTTTCCCCCAATTAGGTGTAAAATGCTTAGTTCAATGGGGGGCCCTCCGAGGACTATACCCTGTTCCAAATAAGTAGACCAAAACTCTTGAACATTAACCTCTATAACTCACAAACTACTAGAGTAGCCCACCTAATATTTCTATCATTTGGGAAGGGTCGGCCCGGGAATAGGTGTGGAACGTTATAGCCCTTTTGTTTTAGCCCTTTATGAGTTACTACCAGATGGGCATGCCTAAAAGGCAACTTTACCCCGTTAACCACCCCCTCCTTCACACACACACACACACACACGAACTCCGTGTGTCCAGGCATTTTGGCTCGAACGTCCCTTGATTTTGGCCTTGTCACTCTTTCAACTATGGGGGAGGCACTCGCTACAGGCAGTTCTGCCTTTTGCTTCCCTCACTCACAGAAAAAAACCACACACAGACACACACATCCACAAACACAATATAAAGTGGTGCTAGTGGGAGTAACATCAAGTAAGTGGTACTACCTAAGCTGACTATAATCTGCTAATGTCACCCATAAGGTAGTACAAGTGACGTCATTGTGCTTAAAGGGTTAATGTCGACTTACACGCCCCGACACCCAACTAGGACGAGAATTACCCCCCCCCCCTATCAAGCTCTCCCCCCCCCACCACCACCACTAACGCCTCGATAATACACGCTCCTTGGGGGTGGGGGGGGGGGGGGGCTTGATAGGGGGGGGGGGGGGCGTTCCTATATAGCAATTAGTGGTTAGTGTTGACAAGGCAAGAGGTTAGGTGTGTGTGTGTGTGTGTGTAGGAGTGGTAGGTGGGGGGCGGGGGTGGTTGACAAGGAGGGGTGCTTGTGTGTGTGAGTGAGTGTAGGGGGGTGTTTGTATGTGTGGCAGGCGTTGCGGAAGGTTACATGTTGCTATATAACCTGTAGGGATCGGCTTGGATATCACAGTCGGTCCTAGCACCTCGCAAAAAAACAAATACTTATTCAGGATGTTCAAGCTTGTAAGTGTAAATATTATGACACACACACAGAGACACACACACACACACACACACACACTGCCAACTCAATCTGCACCTTAAAATTACGAATAATCTAAATATATGCGCATATTGGCAAAAGGTGAAGTTACACGAGCGGGTTTTTTGGCATTTTTTATAAGCAAATTTGAACCCACTAGAGGTTATTTATAAGCTAAATGCCAGTCTAATGTTCGCCTTATTTAATCTTGAAGGCTATATAGCAAAATTAAAGTTACGGGGAGGTTCATGGTTTGTTCCCTAGACCTCATTTCAAGCATAAATTTACACCCCCTAGACCCCCTTTCAAGATAAATGTGTACATTTTTCGGTAGAAAAATATCATGGACGAAGGCCGGTTCCTCTTAAATTACAGGCTCGTTATCACTCGCCAGGAAAAAATCGACACCTAGATGGCACGAAAGGTCTTAAATTTTACAGAAATGGGGCGAAAGTTCTTAGAATCGCCAAAGTAATGGGGCGAAAGTTTTAAAATGTCAAAAACAATGGGGCTAAACATGAGACAGAAAGGGGTCCAGAAACAATTCCTCAAGTGGAAATCTCCCCAAGTCATTCCGTGCCACTAAGACATTATTTTATGTCAGAAGAACTTTAACCTTTCCAGTGCGGTTGACGTTCATTTAATTGTGTTCTGACTCTATTTAATGATTATATACAGTTTAGGAAGGATTTCTAGTAATTAAAAGGCTACAAACAATCTCAATTAGCCCTTCTAACTACCAGAGTGAGAACTGAGCGATCTCTGCCATACCCATAGCTTACTCTGACTGTTCCTTTTACTTATATATTTTCTAGATCTCAAGTGACGGTGCCTCTTCCGTGGATTGACCTCCCAATCTACCAAGATTGGCAGCCAAAGCGTCACATTTTTCCCTTGCCCCTCAACTTTCTCTTCATAATTGCTGAGGGGCACAGGGCCCTGGGTGGGGCTTTGGTTTCCCGGGCGTTTCCTCACCCTCCCCAGCTCCCCGCCATGGAGTGGCTTCGGTCACCCAGGCTTTATTGTGGTCGGCAGGGAGGGTTCTGTGGGGGCGCTCGGTTATGGCCTTGGCCTTGCTCGGGGCCTTGGGGCTGTTCGGCCAGGCAGCTTGGGGAACAGCAACAACAACAACTACCACAGGCCTTTCCTAAGCTTAATAAAATCCTCTAAATGTAACGAATACAGAATTAAAAAGTAACCCGCACTGAATGGCTTAATATTAACGTAGAAAGAACCTATTGAAATTTAATGACCATACACTATATCAATTGACCCTTTGATTAACAGATTCTTCCTAAGCTGAGTAAAATTATCGAATAATAGCCAAATTAAAAGGAAAACATTAGAATATATAATTATAAAAACATTGAAATTGCATGGTTGCATTGCTTCTTTCTGTGGCGTTGAAATAACTGAGGTAAATAATCCATAATATTATACGGGATGTTTTATCTGCAGCCCCTTCTCCGTCATGTTTAGCCCCATTAGTTTTGAGATTCTAAGACGTTCACCCCATTATGTTGGCGATATTAAGACCTTTCGCCCCAATTCGTTGTCAATGTTAAGACCTTTCGTGCCATTTTGGTGTCGATTTTTCCTGACGAGCGTCAGCGAACGTGGGTCTTTTTATTTTATTTTTTCTTAGGTTAAGCTTGACGGAGGTATTGTGGAGAAACCTAAAAAAATAATAATAATGATAATTTATACCGGTATATATTTAAGTAAAATATAAATTCTCCCCTTTACCTGATATGATAGATTAATACAGTCAGATATCCAGAGAATTTGTATGATGGAGGAATAAAATAAATATGTCCCAAGCATCCTACTGTGTGTCGTACAAGGCGACTAATAGGGTGGGATGGTGGTAGACTTGTGGACCAACAACCATGACTATAATTATACAGTAATCAACCCTATTAATATAGTTTTCTATACACCAGCTACACAACTATATATACTGTACTATTTATCGAAAAAACAAGCTATTTCCAAAAATCAATTCAGCTGGTTATAATTGCACAAGTTGTAACATAGGGGATCCCAAATTATTATGAGTGGGCTAGAGACTAGAGACTATGGCATCAGAGTGCACAATTGTCACGCATAATATTCGTTTATGGCATTTCAGATGTTGGCAGTGGTGGTGATGGTGGTGGTGACAGCTATGGTGTTAGCTGAGCCCGAAGCTAAACCATCAGGAAGTAGCTTCTCTGTCTCCCACGTCGGCTATGGTGGGGGTTATGGTGGGGGCAATGGTAGAGGCGTTGGAGGGTATGGTGGTTATGGATATGCTGGTGGTCGAGGGTATGGTGGTGGATATGGTAGTTATGGTGGTGGTCGAGGGTATGGTGGTGGATATGGGTATGGTGGCAGCTATGGTGGTGGTCGTGGCTATGGTAGCTATGGTGGTGATGGAGGGTATGGTGGTGGATATGGGTATGGTGGCAGCTATGGTGGTGGTCGTGGATATAGTGGTGGTTATGGTAGTGGTCGTGGATTCGTTAGCTTTGGTCGTGGTTATGGTGATAGACATGGTGGTGGTCTGTCCGGCCGTGGGAATGGTGGTGGGTATGGTGGCCGATATGGTGGCTATGGAGGCTACGGATATTAAACGCAAGAACATCAATATTTATGGTGAGTATAGTGACTTTCTTTGATTTTGATTTTATGTTATTTATATTTGTTTGTGTTCAACTTTCTAATAGCCTATACTCATTTGCTCAGTAGATATCTTTATTTTTACCTAGTCATCGTCATAATAATACAGTAATATTGCCATTCATTATTTATCATATATCACGTTCAATATGCTTAATATGTTCTTATATTAGACTATAGCTTTATTACACCTGAGGGTAAATTGAGACCCTTAGCAGCTAAGTTTTTAATATGTAATAGGAAAACAAAATGAAGCTACTAAGTTTCTGTATCAAATTAATGCCATACTTTGCTACAAAATCTTCGTAATATATCAATGTTCATTATCTCTCTCTCTCTCTCTCTCTCTCTCTCTCTCTCTCTCTCTCTCTCTCGCTTAGTTCATTAGTCATTGATATTACTTTTTGCGTCTTTAAATCGCATGATCTTATTTCTTCATCTTTGGTCATTGCGCAATTATAATTTCATATTGCGTTGATATTAATATGTTGTTGTATCTTGAAATTTCTTTGTTTTATTTCTTCAATTTTTTTTTTACCATTGCACAATTCCAATTTCTGTTAACTTTGTTCTATTAATGTTCGCTTCAACTTTCTCGTATTTAATGTGTTATTATTTTTTGTGTGACGGTATTGTTTCAGGGGTGAGAGAAGCAGAGGAGGAGGAGGAGGAGGTGGAGGTGGAGGAGGAGGAGGAGGAGGAAAAGGAGGAGGAGGAAGAAGAAGAAGAAGAAGACGAGGTGGTGGGACTGACCCGAGCGAGACACGAACGATCGAGCCTCTGTAATGGGGGTTTTCAAGACACTGTATTTTATTTCTTCACAATAAATTATGCAATAAATGATAGGCTGTATTATTTCGATCGCATTGTGTTCCTGAAATTGATTAATGTAATAAGTAACACCCAGTTCTTAACATTAATGATCAGTTACAAACTCCAATGTACTTGAATAAACTAATTAAAGCATATGGTCCTCCCGGGATTCGATCTCAGGTTTGCATTTGTCTATCTTTAAAGTATTATATAGATTATGAAATTTGCGAAATTATGTATTATTGGACTTGCATTGTTTTCCAGTTTTTTTTTTTTTTTTTGTAATTCTGTTTCCTTTGAGTCTATGTGTAAAGTATCATGTTGTGAATAGCTGCGTCCAAACATCCATAATATATTATAGTCTGTACATTATAAGTAGGCCAACAATCTAGACCACTGACCCCTATAACTCATTAACGACTAGAGTATTCCAGCTAATATTTCTACCAATTGAGAAGATTCAGCAAGGAAATAGGTGTGGAAATTCACAGCCTGCCTATTGCAGGGTCGATGTCACTCGCCAGGAAAAATGCTACCCCTAAATTGCCAGAACGGTCTTAAAATTAACAAAGAAATGGAGCAAGAGGTCTTAAATAGACATACTAATAGGGCAAACGTCTTAAAATCTCATCCTATGTCAATATTGTCACCACCATGCTGGTCAGACCCGTCTATGGAGGGTAGTGACTATAACGGTGCTAGATCCCCCCCCCCCCCCCCCCCCACACACCCTTCAGGACCACTATTGACCTACTATTGGTTTTTTTATTTGTCTAGACCTCCATCAACCTTAAGGGGAGGTATTTAGTTTGTTCCCTAGACCTCCATCAAGCTTAAAATTACACCCCCTTGAGTCCCTTTCAAGATAAATTTTTACATTTTTCGGTAGAAAAATGTCCCGGCCGAAGGCCGGTTCCTCTTAAATTACAGGCTCGCTATCGCTCGCCAGAATAAAATCGACACCTGAATTGCACGAAAGGTCTTAATATGGGGTGAAAGTTCTTAAAATCGCTAAACTAATGGGGCAAACGTTTTATAATATCAAAAGCAATGGGGCTAAACATGAGGGAGAAAGGGGTCAAGAAAAAAATCCCTCAAGTGGAGATCTCCCCTTAAGAAGTACCTAAAGACACCTCTTTGAGATACGTTAGTGCATGCCTCATAAACTGCAGGCTCGCTATCGGTCGCCAGGAAATAATCGATACCTAAATGACACGAAAGGTCTTAATATCGCCAAACCATTCAGGCGAATTTGCAATAATTTAAAAAATGGGAGTAAACAAGAGGGAGAAAGGAGTCCAGAGCCCTCCACCCTACCCACCCACCCTTAATCTATCAGCTATATAGATGACGTCATCAGTGAATGGTGTATGCCACAAATATACATGTATCAATATCACCATTATCATCATTATTAACATCATCATCATATGTATCCTAATTTAATACACTCAGATGTCATAGTCTCTAGCTTATTCATCAGAATTAGTGTATCATATGTTTGTTTATGCATTTACAACTATCTGGATTAAGTTATAGATAGAACTTGCTTTTCAATAAATGGTATACATAGTTTTATAGTTGATGTATGGAAAATGTTATACTTCCATACTTCCATATACTTCCATACTTCCATATACTTCCATACTTCCATATACTTCCATACACTTCCATACTTCCATATACTTCCATATACTTCCATATACTTCCATATACTTCCATAATTAGAAATAGGTTCAGTCCAAGAATATTTATGGCATCCGAGTAAACATAGCAAAGCAACATAACTATCCTAAACTTTAGCTCCACTCTACACCAATTAGGGGTATTTTTTTTAGCTTGATGGAGGTCTAATGAGCAAACTAAGGAAATATATATATATATATATATATATATATATATATATATATATATATATATTCCCTTAATTTAACTCCACGCTTGTTTCGAATTAAAGTTCCTACCTGATCTTACAGAAAATTTAAAACCAGTGAGATACCCCAAAACAATTGACACACGAACTAGAACAGATGAATACCTACACGCAAGGAAGTGAAGGAAACGAGGAAAATAATAACAAAATAATATTAATAAAATATGTAAATAAATAAACAAGGAACATATACAGTATATATAAATAAATATACAATTAAATATATCTATAAGCAAATAAATAAGTAAGTAAATAAATAAATAAACAAATAATAAATATATGAATATATAATTGAATTATCAAATTAGAAATGATAAAATAAATATAACAAATAAATAAATAAATAGAGACGCGGTGGTCAAGTGGTGAGCACGCTCACGTGTGAATCTGCTTGACCTGAGTTCGATCCCAGCCCAGGCGGACATTTAGTGGGCGTTGTAGTACGTCCTAGCATGTTTCACCTGCTTGCACCCAGTCGGGGTACACCTCGACGACGTATACAGACTAATAACACACATAACAAAGCCACTCCAACAGCTTCCTCTCTCTCCAACACCCCTTCTCACCTCTCTACACTCTTCAGAAAAATAGGAAAAGTAGAATGTAGAAACGAGGTGCCGTTGTAAAGGCTTATCCCTCAATACCTTCACCTGACCTGACCTAGAAATAAATATATATAACAGGAAATCAATAAGAAAGCAGTAAGTTCCGTTTAATGTTTATTCATAAAATGTTAACGAGTGAGTGTAGATGGCGCCGCTGTTTGTCTCACGCCAATTTTGGGAGGTATTCCTGAAATCGTAAATGTGATGGGTTAGTTGTTTTAAGAAAGAGGAATTGGATATATATAGGCTAATCTGGTCAGGATATATTAATCATGTAAAGGTGTCCACATGCATTCTGCTCCTCTCTGTAATCTTGTGTACGGAAATACAGTATAATGCGCATGGTTGAATTACGAGTGTAGTTTTTTATGCAGTGGTTAACTCATCTGACTCGTCAACTGATAATTAAAAGAAACCACCCTAGCCATTCATTCATGCTAATTTTACTTCATACATCAGATTACAAGAAGGAACAACTTATGCGGCCAACTGTACATATATACGTTAGTGCTGTGTATTCATTATGAAATTCAGGGATTGCATAAATATAAAGTGTGTGGCGCGAGAGAGAATGTATGTGTGAGTGCGAGAGAGAGAGTGTGTGTGTGTGTATGTGTGTGTGTGAGCGCAAGATAGTGTGTATGTAAGTGAGAGAGAATTTTAGGGGAACTTCTGAAGGAGACATTGAATATATAACATTAATGGTGACAGGATATACAGTATACCTGTATATCATTTATCTATTATTTATTTATTTTTAAATAAGCCCATGAACATTTTAGCACTTGGCGGGCGACTTTCGAATTTCGAGTTTTCATGGGTATATATGGATTCGTCTCGTCATTACAATTCCAACGGTATATGAATATTTTAATTTTGACCAATTTTGAGGCCCAATAGGCCTATTTTAAAGTTTAAAAACTCCATAGACGAGTTATCTATCTACGGATTGTGTTCAAATTTATACCTAATGTACACTTTGACACGCTGAATCGAATGGCGCAAACAGAATTGAAATCGGGCCATTTGTTTAGGATTTCGTATTTGACTTGGCCTCCCAGAAGGGCCCAAATGACCAGTTTTTGGACTTTAAAAGTCCTCTGTAGCCCAAACTATAAGTCCTAGGGAATTCTACTTGGTGCCATTCGATTTTTCTCGACGAGCAGCTTCTTTACATGGTCGTAGATTGCAATTTAGACCAGCCATTGGGCCAGAATCAAAAATATTTATTTCCAAAATCTCATGTTTATTGATTATGTGATTAAAGGGTTGGATGTACAGGCTGTCCATAAAGTCTCTCCTTGTATACATCACAACATATTAAGACAAACTATCGTAGACAGAATCATGGGTTTTGTGGCAATCAACGGCTAAACTCACCAAGTATTAGTCTCATTAGGCCTCACCAGCTACAAGCTTCCACCTAGGCACTATCTGTGGGTAGTGAAACTTAGTGAGAATAAAACTTGATGAGTTTAGTTTTTGACTGCTGCAAATTGCATGTTTCTGTTTCTGTTTTTATTTGTGTTACCTATGTGTATGGAGGAGACAAAAGGCAGGTTCCTGTAACGAGTGTCTCCCCCAAAGTTAAAAGAGTGACAGAGCCAAATTCAAGGGATTTGTGGAGTCAAAATGCCTGGACACACAGTTTGTCCAATAGGTTGTGCTTTAAACTAAGAAAGACTTTATGGATACCCTGTAAACTTGGGAATGTGATATAAGTGTTGCCTTTGTATAGCATTTAATGGAGAGAGGGAAAAACAGAGAGAGGAAAGATGATAAAAACAAATGCTTTACCCACCTCTATCGTCGTCCGTATCCACCACCACCACCACCATATCCACCTCCACCTCCACCACCACCATATCCTCCACCACCACCACCACCACCATATCCACCCTTGCTAAACTTACAGCACAATAGACACTTCAGACCACAATACCCTTTACCCTTACCACCACCACCACCATAGCCTCCACCATGGCCTCCTCCGCCACCACCATAACCTCCTCCTCCACCACCACCATGGCCCTTTCCTTTGCCTCCACCACCATGGCCTCCTCCGCCACCACCATAACCTCCTCCTCCACCTCCACCATGGCCCTTTCCTTTGCCTCCACCACCATAACCTCCACCATGGCCCTTCCCCTTACCACCACCACCACCATAACCTCCTCCTCCTCCACCATAGCCTCCTCCTCCACCATATCCTCCACCATGTCCTCCTCCACCACCACCATAACCTCCTCCTCCACCACCATGTCCTCCACCATATCCTCCACCACCACAACCACCACAGCCGCGTTTCTTGAAGAGGTAGAATAATCCGGGTTCTGGCTCCGGATTGGCCATCACGGCGACCAATAGGACGCACCCCAAAAGACCGAGAACCACCTGTAAACAAATGAATAATATCAACCAATTAGCCAAGCAATTAGGTGCTTATGTTCTGGGTGTGATGTCCCGAGTTCGAATCTCGGGAGGACCATATGTTTTCATTAGTTTATTCAAGTACATTGGGGTTTGTAATAGATGATTAATGTTAAGAACGGGGTGTTACTTATATACTAAACCAAATATGAGATAACAAATATACCCAGTAACATCATTCCGTGTGTCCCGCGAGTTTGGTTAGATACTTCCAAAATTTAAAGATTAAGTCACTCTGAGATATAAATGTTCGATAGACAGGCTTTTTGAGACTTTTTTGCAAAAGTCAATATTTTTGCGTGATTCGTATTTTTTAACCAAGTATTACCACTAAAAGAAAGGAATAGAGAAGTAATTAAGTAGTGTATGATGAAGTATCATATAATTTCTTCAAATATACATCAACTAATTTTTTTAACACTTCGTTTTCCCATGGCGATTAGTTCAATATTGCAAGTATAACACAAAACGGCCTATTCAATACATCGCCACGGGACGATGAAGAAAGCTACAGAGGTGCTTGGTGAGACTCTTGAAAGTATGTATACCATACTTCATCGCACAATACTCAAATGTATCTCAGTTTCATCCATATCGAGGAAAATATTCAGTACATATGGCAAAACACGTAAATATTCAGTACATATGGCAAAACACGTAAATATTCAGTACATATGGCAAAACACGTAAGTATTCAGTACATATGGCAAAACACGTAAAACTGCTAGACGAAAAGTAGGGAATTTGAGGGGCTTTTTTTCATCATTATCAACCCCTTCTCAAAATGAAGAAAATTAATAGAGAAATAATGGAACATGGTATCAAGGCTTCAAAACTGCAACAACAAATATGTCAATACCCTGTTTCTTCTTCCCGTAATGCTAAGTTGAATATGCGGTTTTGAGTGTTTTGTTTTTGTAATCTTCAACATATCGCCACAGGAATAGGAAGAATGATAAAGTAGAGTTCTTGGTATAATTTTGAAGTATTGATACCATGTTTTCATTGGTCAATTGCAGAATCTCCGTTAATATTTGACGTATCCTGTTAACTGCAAGCTCATATAATACTCACAATTTGACGCATGCTGCCCTCCTGAATACCCAAATAGCACTGACTTCCCTTCCCTAAGATCCCGCCTATATAATCACCCTCCCTTCACGTGACGTCATCAACAAAGCTACACCATCTGCATGAGAGACTGTTAAGGCGAATTCACACCACCGCTCCTTTCGGAAATTTTTCACCCACAATCAAATTCGGGCAATATTTCGGGGCAATTTTCCACTAATATTGACAACTAGACTTAAGGTCAAATATTTTAAATGACAGAAATATTATAAACTTTATTTGAGAAGCAAGTAGGTCAAAAGTGCCGAAAATTAGTTGCCCGAATAAGCCCTGATCTGAAGCCGCATTTTAGAAACTTGCAAGATCAATATTGATCGGGCCAATATGCAAGAGAGAGAGAGTCAATATCATCGCTTTGTTGCCGCTACTGTTAAGGGGAGATTTTGTGTTTGCTTCCTAGACACCCATAAAGCTTTAACAAAATCCCCCCCAAGACACTCCTTCGATATAAACGTGTACATTTTTTCGGTAGAAAACTTTCCAGGCCAAAGGCCGGTTCCTCCTAAAATACAGGCTCGCTATCGGTCGCCAGGAAAAAATCGACACCTAAGTGGCCCAAAAGGCCTTGCAATTGACATACAGTGGGTGAAATATCTTAAAATCACCAAACTAACGGGGCGAACGTCTTAAATTCTCAAAACTAATGGGGCTAAATATGTGGGAGAAGGAGGATCGAAAAAAAAATGCCTTAAGTGAAAACCTCCCCTTAATAGGTCTTCTGCAACCAGCCACTATTAAACACTTTCACTAATTGCTCTCCATTCTAATTGTATTTATTTATTTATTTATATATTTATTTTTTATCTTCCTGTTTCGATCGTCTCTTGTTTTCCTGTCGTCTTCGTTCTTCGGGAGTTGTTTATCGTCTGCTCTCTCGTTTTCTGTTTGTTCTTCTTCGTATTGGACTTCTTCCTTTTATTCTCCCCCTTCTTCTTCTTCTTCTTCTTCTTCTTCTTCTTCTTCTTCTTCTTCTTCTTCTTCTTCTTCTTCTTGTTTTACTGCCGTCTTCGTTCTTTGGAAGTTGTTTATCGTTTGTTCTCTCGATTTCTGTGTATTCAAGTTCTTCTTGGTCTTAGTCTACTTCTTCTTCTTCTTCTTCTTCTTCTTCTTCTTCTTCTTCTTCTTGTTTTACTGTCGTCTTCGTTCTTCGGGAGTTGCTTATCGTCTGCCCTCTCGTTTTCTGTTTATTCAAGTTCTTTGGCTTGGCCTTCTCCTTATTCTTCTTGGTCATATTATATCAGGTCAGGTCAGGTGAATGTCGGAGATTAACCCCTTCTGTACCGGTGATGTACTTTTTCATTATATTCTGCCAACTAGTAGACTATTTTCATTATATTCTGCCAACTAGTAGACTATTTTCATTATATTCTGCCAACTAGTAGACTATTTTCATTATATTCTGCCAACTAGTAGACTATTTTCATTATATTCTGCCAACTAGTAGACTATTTTCATTAGACTATTTTCATTATATTCTGCCCAACTAGTAGACTATTTTCATTATATTCTGCCAATAGTAGACTATTTTCATTATATTCTGCCAACTAGTAGACTATTTTCATTATATTCTGCCAACTAGTAGACTATTTTCATTATATTCTGCCAACTAGTAGACTATTTTCATTATATTCTGCCAACTAGTAGACTATTTTCATTATATTCTGCCAACTAGTAGACTATTTTCATTATATTCTGCCAACTAGTAGACTATTTTCATTATATTCTGCCAACTAGTAGACTATTTTCATTATATTCTGCCAACTAGTAGACTATTTTCATTATATTCTGCCAACTAGTAGACTATTTTCATTATATTCTGCCAACTAGTAGACTATTTTCATTATATTCTGCCAACTAGTAGACTATTTTCATTATATTCTGCCAACTAGTAGACTATTTTCATTATATTCTGCCAACTAGTAGACTATTTTCATTATATTCTGCCAACTAGTAGACTATTTTCTTCAGCTTAGAATATGACGTCTACCCATTAACAGACTACAAATTATCTCAAATAATCTTTGTAGTTACGAAACATCCTTCCTTAGCTTCATAAAATCGTCTTAATGTAGCTGAGATCAAATAAAAAAGACGTCGCCGGTACAGAAGGGGTTAATGCTTATTGTAACAGCTCCCTTTATTTTATGTATTGTGTGAAGTAAATGTTGAATGTTACTGTACTTTTGTAATGGTTGTGGGTGTGAATGTAGTTTACAACCTATGACTTAACTGCTTGAAACATCGTGTGGTGTCCAGGCTTTTTGACCCCAACGTCCCTAGAATTTGGCTCTCTGTCACTCTTTTGGTTTAGGGGGAGACTCGTTACAAACAGCCTGCCTTTTGTCTCCTTCATACACATAGGGAAAATATAGTGTAATCAGCTCACCCATTCTGATCACTTGCTAGCATATAAATGTGTACAGTCGGCCAAATAAATGATGTCGCAGCACCAAGTACATTGCCATCAATAATTGGTATCAGCACTAAATAGCATGGCTCACTATAGTCTATTCACTGTGAGTAGGCGAGAAATCATGACCTCTATCTTCTGTAACTCAAAAAGGGCTAGAGAAAATTGGCTGTAACTTTCCACATCTATTCCTTGACTGATTCTTCCCAAATGGTATACATATTAGCTCGATTACTCTAGTCGTTTTTGAGTTACAGAGGTTAGAGGTCAGGATTTCTCGCCTACTTACAGCGAATACACTATAGCCGGGGACCGATCCTGGTGCCCTCCATGTATGAGTCAAGTGGGGTACACTGGGATACTTCTTACATGAAGCTGTACATATATGTAAACAAATAAACAAATGTGTATCTATTTTGTCTATCTGCCAATGTATCCATCGATAAATCTATCTATCTGTCTATCCATCTACATTATTTGTCTATCTATATATTTATATTTATCTATCTACCTACATACCTACCTACCTATCTACCTAACTACCTCCCTGTGCCTGTGAAAGCAAGAGTGAAAGCCTCATGTTCCCCCCGCCCTCCCCCCCCCCCCCTTGCGTCACGGTTGGGAGGGGGGGCCACTGTTTCACTATACCCTCAGTGTTTACCTAACTAACAGTGGAGAAAAGCGGAAGGTTTACTAGCGGAAGGTTTACTAGCGGAAGGTTTACAAGCGGAAGGTTTACAAGCGGAAGGTTTACTAGCGGAAGGTTTACTAGCGGAAGGTTTACAAGCGGAAGGTTTACTAGCGGAAGGTTTACTAGCGGAAGGTTTACTAGCGGAAGGTTTACAAGCGGAAGGTTTACTAGCGGAAGGTTTACTAGCGGAAGGTTTACTAGCGGAAGGTTTACAAGCGGAAGGTTTACTAGCGGAAGGTTTACTAGCGGAAGGTTTACAAGCGGAAGGTTTACTAGCGGAAGGTTTACTAGCGGAAGGTTTACAAGCGGAAGGTTTACTAGCGGAAGGTTTACAAGCGGAAGGTTTACTAGCGGAAGGTTTACTAGCGGAAGGTTTACAAGCGGAAGGTTTACTAGTGGAAGGTTTACTAGCGGAAGGTTTACAAGCGGAATGTTTACTAGCGGAAGGTTTACAAGCGGAAGGTTTACTAGCGGAAGGTTTACAAGCGGAAGGTTTACAAGTGGAAGGTTTACTAGCGGAAGGTTTACAAGCGGAAGGTTTACAAACGGAAGGTTTACAAGCGGAAGGTTTACAAGCGGAAGGTTTACAAGCGGAAGGTTTACAAGCGGAAGGTTTACAAGCGGAAGGTTTACAAGCGGAAGGTTTACAAGAGGAAGGTTTACTAGCGGAAGGTTTACAAGCGGAAGGTTTACTAGCGGAAGGTTTACTAGCGGAAGGTTTACAAGCGGAAGGTTTACAAGCGGAAGGTTTACAAGCGGAAGGTTTACAAGCGGAAGGTTTGCAAGCGGAAGGTTTACAAGCGGAAGGTTTACTAGCGGAAGGTTTACAAGCGGAAGGTTTACTAGCGGAAGGTTTACAAGCGGAAGGTTTACAAGCGGAAGGTTTACAAGCGGAAGGTTTACTAGCGGAAGGTTTACAAGCGGAAGGTTTACAAGCGGAAGGTTTACAAGCGGAAGGTTTACAAGCGCACACCACACATATACTGTACACACGGAGATACACACAAACACACATACACTTACTGTATATGCAGTACAGTATATATATATATATATATATATATATATATATATATATATATATATATTATATATATATTATATATATATATATATATATATATATATATATATAAACAGACATTGACAAACATTATTATCAACACATACATTTATTTACACACACACACATCCATTCTATTCTGGGTGGGGCTGCTGTTGTCAATCTTCAGTAAGGCTTGCGATACACACTCTGCTACACTCACACCATAACGTTTCTCAATGGCGGTTCCTCTCACAGTAAACGAGGCCGAGAGTGGGAATGATCAAATAGACTAAAATATCAATTATCATCATCATTATTATTATTACATTTATTTCATCATCATCATTATAATTAGTATTATCATTATCGTCTTCATCATCATCACCCTTATATTTATCATCATTATCATCATCACCATTTTAAATATCATCATTTTAATCATCATCATAATCATCATCATAATCACCATCATCATCATCATCATCAATAAATCCAAGATTACGAATTAAAGTACAAAAATCTACACTCTTGAAAGACCAACATCACGAATTAATGGTCTGTTTGGCACAGAGAGAGAGAGAGAGAGAGAGAGAGAGAGAGAGAGAGAGAGAGAGAGAGAGAGAGAGAGAGAGAGAGAGAGAGAGAGAGAGAGAGAGAGAGAGGGGGGGGGGGGGGGAGAATATAACAAAGAATAACACACATACACACACACGACATATGGTGAATATCTTACCGACTTCTCAATGTCTATACTCTAAACAAATATATACATGAAATTAAAGGGGGGAGGGGGGGGGGGTTCTTGAACCCCTTCTCCCTCATGCTTAGCCCCATTGACTTTTAAGACATTCACTCCGTTAGTTTGGTTATTTCAAGACGAAGGCCGTAGCATTTTTCTAGTGTATGTCGAAGGGGACTTTCTTTTATTTTTTTTTGTAAGCATGATGGAGGTCTAGGAAGGAAACTAAAACATAATAATATACAAATAAATAAATAAACAAATCAATAAAAACCTCCCCTCATCAGCAGAAATTTAATTCCTAAATTATGACTATCTAGAATATTAATCAGCATTCATGGATACTTAACAGGATGTCAAACATTATTAAACATACAAAGTTAATTTAATGTTTCACCGTTCCTATTGTGTCCTTAGAAGTGATGAAATGGCCAAAACAATGCAACTTTATGTACAGTACATTTTCCTATTTTAATTTTTCTTTTCATATTTCGTATTTCGTATTTTTCCATTTCCTTTTCGTATCTATTCCAATCTAAACCCCTTGAGGAATATGACGCATTTTGACAGTTTATTCTGGGTATTATCAGGCGATTTTGTACAACTTAGGCAACTTAGGAAGGTTCTCTGGGAAATAAAATTATAAAAACTAACTCAATCAATTCTCCATCTCCCAAAACTTCTTCTATTTTACAGGTTTGCTATCGCTTGGCAGGAAAAACAAATCAAACCTAAATTGCACAAAATATCTTAATATTGACTAAGAAATTGGGTGAAAAGTATTAAAAATGCCAAACTAATGGGGCGAACGTCTTAAAATCGCATAGTTATTTGGGACAAAACATGCATTATGCTACCCGGGAGCGGCTTCTGCGGGTCTTGTTCCTGGTTGGCTATACCCTGTTCCAAATAAGTAGGCCAAAGCTCTTCAATATTAACCTCTGTAAGTCAATAATGACTAGAGTAATCGAGCTAACGTATACCATTATGGAAGGGCCTGGGAAAAGGTGTGGACATTTACAACCCATTTGTTGCAGCCCTTTTTGAGTTACAGAGGTTAGGGTTAACAATTTCTGGCTTACTTGTTTGGAACAGGGTACAGCGGGCTGTTCAACATAAACAATCACTTCACAACATCGACAGAAAAACAGCTGACTGACTCGTCATTTAATAGTTTTCTTTATTCAATTCATAGTAAATTGTAGCCTATCTTGCCTAAATACTGTAATAACATATTTATATTATTTATTCTCCCTTCAGTACTAGCCCCAACACTTTGTGGAACGATATAGCTGGAGGGGTGTGTATGAATGAATGTAAGTACGTGTTTATGTCTAAGGTTAAGCCTATAAATGTAAATGTCGTTCATATTTTATTTCATTCACCCATTTATATTAGTTTTCTTTAATTATATAATTACAGAAAACGATACTTTATCTGGAGTAACTAGTATATAATAAATGATTTTATTATTTTGTTTTTTAAAAGATATTCGGTGTTATAATATTATAATCTTAAACTGTCTATACAAATATAATACGAGTTATATTACAAACGTTTATTTATGAATAAACTGTACTCATTGTAATAAATTTTACCGACATTCTACAGACTTTCTGCGATCTAGATAATTTGAAGGAGCTTGGCAGCCACCCGGGCCAGCCTCATTTAAGTGATTCACTCGAGACGAAACGCACCGCTATATTTTCCTCTTGTGAATTACATCACATTTACGTGTTTGGTGTTTTATCTCACTGTTGTACATATAGCATCGAGTTGCATAAGTTGCTAACGAGTGTACTGGTAATATTTTAACAAGTAATTACAAAATATATACCTAAGTCATTATGAAAAACTGGTCGCGATCAGTCAAGGAGTCGTGGGTCCCATCACCCGCTCCAAAAAAGATGGAAAACCTATCATTGGATGCAACCCAGGACACTGTTGCATCCAAAGAACAAAAATACTTGAAGGGAGTGACCCGACAGGTGTATACCAAGGCCCCTCGGGAGAGTTGCCTGACTTTGTTGGTCAACGTAGCTCCTGATGACCGAGGTCATTTGATCGGGACAGCTGGACTACGTGTCAGGGCGCTACAGTCATACTTCGGGGTACAGATTAAGGTCTTTAGGGAGCCTTGGGAGTTGGTACGGGTCCGGGGTCCGGATGCCAAAGTCCGGGATGCCGTCCATGCTTTAAATGAAATGTATGTGGCACCTCGAAAGGTACTTATGGCTCTGGAGGAGGAGAAGGAGCGGGAGTTGAACAGGGCTCGGCAACGGATGATGGCCGAGATGACGAGCATTAGAATGGGATACGATAAACAGAAGGATTGGCTGGTTCGTGAGATTCGTTGCATTAAGGATAAGTTGATGGTGTAGCATGCCACTCCTATATGATTTCTTTGGTCGGAATTAAACATTGTTTTTTCTTTATGCTATTTATACTGTATCTAGGGCGTTCTTTTTCCTTTTTTTTTGTATAGCCTTTAGTTTTTGTTAGTTAAATTTGATTTATTGTATGTAGGCTATTCGTGGCTAGGCTTATTTTAGGATACTTTTGCACCCTTATATATCAAACATTTTTGGCTCAAACTTTCGTATTACTATACATTTACTGTATAATGTATATAAGTATCAATGTTATGAATATGCCTATATTAATGGTGAATGGACCCATATTATAATTTTATCTATTGTTTGTATTTCTATCATAATAGCATTCTAAAACCTTAACCTATCAATAGATACGGCACTCCTATTTCCTAATGTGGTACATATATAATTTTATTAGATATTTTGGATAATGTAATGCCGTATAATCTATAGCCTTATCAAAATTATTAAAAAAGTACCACACCATTATTATGCATGCAACATGAGGCTTTCAAGTGTATTTCGATAGTTTGGGCCATAGTTTGAGAGTAAGGTTGAAATGATGCCGTAAAATATAGCCAGCCGTAAAATATAGCCAGCCTCTTCTTTTAATGCAGGGTATCAAACGAAAGTCGAGTCCCTTTATTTTAGTCTTTATTATTGTATATGCAAAGATAAAATTGTGGTTAAATAGTTCAAATTATTATTTTGGAAGTGACACAATAGTCAAAACAAGGATATTTCATGCTAACTTCTTGTGTTTTTATGTTGCCTTTTCATCACTTTTGCTCACTATAGCCCATTCATTACAAGTAGGCCAGCAATTGTGAACTCCATACCTCTGTAACACAATAATGGCAGGAGCAAATGGGCTGTACATTTCCACACCTATTGCCTCGCTGTCTCTTCCCAAATAGTAGAAATAACAGTTCAATTACTCAAGTTATTTTTGAGTTATGAGAAGTTGGGTTCGGGATTTCTGGCCTACCTATGATGAAAAGGGTATGTACATAGACCAGACATTTTTGTAACTAAAATAGGCTAGAGCAACCGGGCTTTAAATTCCCACTCCAATTTCCTAGTTGAATCTTCCCAATATGAAAGCTTGACTCATGTACCCTAAGCTATGAGCCCAAAATAATGTTGCCTTATACCGAGACATACAGACAGACAGACACAAAGAACCATACAAACAGAGACATATAGACAGGCTGACAAACAGTAAGAAAGAATGACATACAAACAGTAAGAAAGACAAACAGACAGACTTAAAGGTAAACAGGAATTCATATATAAGTACTGTACAAACAGAGAAACACATGAACAGACAGACATAAAATATTTAGGTCTATAAAATAAAATATTACTCTGTCAATTTACTATAACCTAAACAAGGTACAATACTACACCCTGTTCCAAATAAGGAGGGCAGAAATAACATAAACAAGGTACAATACTACACCCTGTTCCAAATAAGGAGGGCAGAAATATCATAAACAAGGTACAATACTACACCCTGTTCCAAATAAGGAGGGCAGAAATAACCTAAACAAGGTACAATACTACACCCTGTTCCAAATAAGGAGGGCAGAAATAACATAAACAAGGTACAATACTACACCCTGTTCCAAATAAGGAGGGCAGAAATAACCTAAACAAGGTACAATACTACACCCTGTTCCAAATAAGGAGGGCAGAAATAACATAAACAAGGTACAATACTACACCCTGTTCCAAATAAGGAGGGCAGAAATAACATAAACAAGGTACAATACTACACCAATGAATGGACTATAGCTAAGTTTTCCCTATAGAGTGGAAATAAAAGACGAAATATTTTTAAAACTATATTTATTTCAAAAGATTTCGAAATTCTCCATTCCGAAAACCCTGAAATTGAAAGACGATGTGATGGAAACCGTGGCCTGAAAATAGAAGAATATATTGGTATTATTATATTTATCATCATCATCATCATCATTAATATTATTATTATTATCATTATTAGTATTATTGTTAGTAGTAGTAGTAGTATTTTTGTTTGTATTATTATTATTATTATTATTATTATTATTATTACTATTATTATTAATATTATTTTTATTATTACCGATGTTGTTGTGTTTATTGTTGTTGTTGTATTAAAATAATCGTAATGCATTTTTGATACGGAGTTTGTTTGGTCTACTTTATTACTCGATAATATCATAAATAAGGGAAGCCCTGGCCCAGTTGGCATGTTGGCCGACTGTACGTATATCCTTACCTTGATTATGATTAGCGACCGTAGCCATATCCACCGCCGTGTCCACAGCCATATCCACCGCCGTGTCCACCGCCATATCCCCCGCCGTTTCCCCCGCCGTGTCCACCACCATGTCCGCCACCGTATCCTCCACCATACCCACCACCATATCCTCCACCTCCACCACCACGGCCTCCACCATGACCCCCACCATAACCACCATAGCCTGGGTCGGGCATGGGGGTAGCCAGAGCAACCACCACCATAGCCAACACACACAGGGCAACACAGATCTGGAAGAGAACAAATATATGTTATAACTATCTCCCTCAATCTGTCTTTCCCTCAGCCTATGACTTAAAATGTTTCAACTACCACCACCATAGCCAACACACACAGGGCAACAAAGATCTGGAAGACAACACACATGATAAACAAATATCATAAGTCAGTCAGTCAGTAAGGGCATGAGGTAGGCTGGATGTTCATGATGCCCCGTTTTAAGCCATTTATCACAAGATTCGAACAATCAAACTAAAGTGTGCGCCTCTCATTAATTCATCCTTCACTCCTAAGAGGTGTAAGATTATCTAGAACACTAAAGGTATTATGTTCCATGTTTGGGAAGACATAGTGGATAGAGGGATTCCCAGGTCAGACCACTAGGGGAGTTAGAACAGGAGATAATAGTAAGAGAGAAAGAGTGAACAAGCTATGGGAGGCAGAGGACGCTCAACCCCCATTCTGATAGTACCAGCCCATCACCCTAATTGAGTTAAATATCAAGATAGTCATTTATAACAAAGATGACGAATATGACTATGTATATGCTGTATCTTAAAAATAACCAAATATCCCGGAATTCTATACAATTGCGACATTATTACAACATGAATTAGAAGTTAAAATCCTTATGCCCAAACGACCCAAACTGGAAATGTTTTATGTTAGCTCAAACTTATTCCTTTTAGTTGTATGATACACCTCTTCTTAATCTGGCTATCAATATACTTAACACCTTCTGTACCGACCCCGTCTTTTAAACTTTATTATGGCTACTATTAGATGACTTTATTCAGTTTAAAAAGGGCCTCCAGCAATTAACAGTCTTGAAACTATCTCTCTTAACCATCTTTCCGACCACAAATCCTTCTTAAACTGCACAAAATCGTCTACGTATAGCTAGAATGAAGTTAAAAAGTCGTCGCAGAATAGAAGGGATTAAGATTAAAGATGCACCAAGTAATCCAAGAACCCAAGTATTTAATATAATACATATGTATAGGCTACACCTAAGAAGATTTACAATCTTCGAAATGTTGTTGGGAAATGTTGTTGCGAGTTAGTCTGAGCAGCGAGTATCTGCCATCGCCACCTCAGTTCTCTTCTTGTGTTAATTTTGAAAACAGGTGGAACAACATACTTTCACCCTTTACTCTTCTATTTCGTTCTTTCTTTCCTCCTTTGCTGTTCTCTGATTCTTAAGAGACCTCTCACCTCCCCAACCTATCTATCTCTCCTCAACTTAAACTTCAACTTTAACACCATACTTTAAGAAAAAACAAAACCAAATGCAGAGAGGAAAGTTTAATCAACTTAAAAAATAAAAAGTACCAATTAATCCAAGAAGAACCTAAGAATTTAATATGAAAGTCTCAAACACTGAATACACCTAAGAAGGTAGTTGAAATAGGACTCCAGAGGCTATCAACCCTTCTGGATTATTAAGCCAGCACACTGTAAGTCAAGAATAGCGTCAGGACTGGAGCCCCTTTTCGAGAGCTCCAGTCCCTTGCATTACAGTTACACATAGAAAAAAGATATATAGAGCAATATATCCACTAGGCTAACAAAAACGACTTCCCAGACTTCCTTCAAACTAATACTTACCCACCCAGACCCCCTTCAAGCTAAATTTGACCACTAAGAAGACTTACAATCTTGGACATGTTGTAGGGAGTGAGTCTGAGGATCGACTGTGCCTTCACCGTCGCAGTCACAACCTTATATACCTCTCCACCTGTGACGTCACATCGCTCCAACAAATAAAAATATATACAAAAATGGCGTTTGATAATGGGGGTGGGGGAGAGGGGATGGAGGAGTGTTCACAAATAGATACAATAAGTGTGTTTCTTAATGGCGGAGAGAGAGAGAGAGAGAGATAGAGGGATACTCAAAAATAGAAACAAAAATGTCGTTTGATAATGGGGGAGGAGAGAGGGTGTTCAAAAATAGGTTTCATTATAAGAAGTGGGGGTTTTGGGGAGAAGGTGAGATGGGGGTTTCAAATATAGATTTCATTTGAAGAATTGGCTGGTTGGAGGCGGGGGAGGGGGCAATTAAAATCAATGTAATTCATATTAAAGGGGGGTGAGAGGGGTGTTCAAAAATAGGTTTAATTTGAAGATGTGGCAGGTTGGAGGGGAGGGGAGGGGGGGGGGGGGAGAATGATTGTAATATTTATTAATGAAGGGGGGGATGAGGTGGGGGTCATTTGGTTTTAACCCCTTCTGTACCGGCGACATCTTTTTAATTTTATGCTACCCACCAATAGACAATCTTATTCAGTTTACGAAGGGCCTCCATCAATTAACAGGTTTCGAACTATCTTCATGCACCCTATTTACTACCACAGATTCTTCTCAAGCTGCAAAAAAATCGTCTAAAAATAAGATGGAATAAACTTTAAAAATACGTCACCGGTACAGAAGGGGTTAATTATTGGGGAGGGGAGGGGGAGGGGGAGGGGGTTACAATAGAGGGGGGAGGGGGAGGGGGTTACAATAGAAGGGGGAGGGGGGGGACCTAGACCTAAGCTTGCCAGTAATGGAAGACAAAAGGTTGGCCAATCTCGCCAGCTGGATATGAAACAAGGAAACACGATTGACAGACACCGAATTGTGGGTGGTGGTCAGTTAGTTAGTTAAAATAAGAGGTTACCAACCCTTCCGGATTATTGACCCCTACTGTATCGGCGACGTCTTTCAAACTTGCGTGAGGGCTCTCCTTACATAGGCTATCCTTCATCTCCGCCTATGTAAGGAGCCCTCACGCACTGCTCTACCTGGGCCGACACCCACCAGGAACTAGAAAGACTATCCCAAGTTTTAGTGAATAATGGATACTCCAACTCCGACATCTCCAGCACCATAACCACCATCTTGAAAAATGGTACACCCAAAGCCCTCCCAACATTGACCCCCCCAATGAAATTAAGATCTTCTACCGTAATTACATGTCCTCTGAACACAAAAATTACGAGGCCGTCTTAAAAGAAATAATCTCCAAGCATGTCCACCCAACCAACCCGGAAAACAAAATCAAATTAATAATTTATTACAAATCCCCCAAGACCTCCAACCTCGTTCTCCGCAACAAACCAGCTTCCACCAAGATAAAGATCCCGATGACCGACGATCACGTCATTTACCAACATACCTGTAATTATGAGGACTGTGGACCTCATTCCTATATTGGCATGATGCAGACTCGTCTTTCACGTCGGTTAACTCTTCACCTTCAGGCTGGAGCCATCAAAGACCACTATCTCACCCCCAACCACCCCCACCTCACATGCAACGAGTTAGAGAAACACACCACCATACTCGATAAAGAAAGTGACCCAAGGAGATTACCTATACTCGAAGCTTTATATATCCAAGCTTTACATCCTAACATCAACAACCAAACTCTAGACCTTCAGATCCTTCCTTCTGCCAAAAGGCACTACCCTACAGGGCCTAACGCCCCTCCTCACCCCCCGGTGCCCTTGACGCAGCCCCCCGCGCTACCTCCTTCAGCTTCGTCTTCTGCCGGCGCCACACGAACCACACAACTTAGGCCACGCCCCTCGACACGCAGCCAATCAGCTTTGACCCCGCCACCCGACCAACACCATCCCGCATCCAGTGCGCCTGCGTGAAGCGGTTCCCCCTTCTGCACTCCTAGAATACCCCTCCACCAATAGGAGACTTTTGCCCCCTGATTTTCGCCTCCTCTGATCCTCCTCCCTCTATATATACCCTTCCTGTTTACCTTTTATATCATTCTACCCTTACTTGATAATGCTGGTTGTCCAGTGAAACGCATCGTATATCCTGTATCATCATGTACATTTATGTAACCCTGTACCACCATGAATTTTGCTCATCTAATTCATCTACTTCCTGCCACCCAGCGAAAACTCATCAGAGACCTGGAAACTTTGAATAATAAAATTTCCAACGCAGAAATTGCCATTTCTTTCAACCTCGTATGTATTAAAGAAAATATATATATATATATATATATATATATATATATATATATATATATATATATATATACAGTATAAATATTTATATATATACTGTATATATATTCGTATTTATTCCTATCTTAACCCCTTCAAATTGCCAAACTAATGGGGCGAACGTCTTAAAATCTCATAACTAGTGGGGTTAAACATGAGGGAAAAGGGGGTCCAGAAAATACAACGACCTTCCCCCTTAACCCAGTTTGACACACTAGAACCATGCCAGATTCTATTCTCACCCCGTAATAAACACCAGCCCAGCTCCCGTGCATTATATTACCCAGGAGCGGCTTCTGCGGGTCTTAAGGGAGCTCAGACGGTATTGTGCAGCATAATTTACTGGTTTGGCTCAATGGTTTAAGGAAGGGGTTTAGTTTGCTCTCTAAACCTCTATCAAACTTTTAAAAACACCCACAAGATCCCCCTTCGATATAAATTTTTACATTTTTCGGTAGAAAAATGTCCCGCCCAAAGGCCGATTCCTCTTCAAATACAGGCTCGCTATCGCTCGCCAGGAAAAAAATCGACACCTAAATGGAACGAAAGGTCTTAATATTGGCAAAGGAATGGGGCAAAAGGTCTGGAAATCGCCAAACTATTGAGGCGAATGTCTTGAAGTCTAATAACTAATAGGGCTAAACATGAGGGAGGAGGACTCGAAAAAGCAACTGCCTCCCCTTAATTCCTGGTTGGCTGTACCCTGTTCCAAATAAGTAGGCCAAAGCTCTTGAATATTAAGGGGAGGCAGACCGTGTTTCTGGCCCCCCTTCTCCCTAATGTTTAGCCCCACTAGTTTTGAGATTATAAGACGTTCGGCCCATTAGTTTGGCGATTTTAACACCGTTCGCCCCATTTTGTTGTAAATTTTAAGACCTTTTGTGCCATTTAGGTGTCGATTATTTCCTGGTGAGCGATAGCGAGCCTGCAATTTTAAGAGGAACCGGCCTTCGGCTGGGACATTTATCAACCGAAAAATGTACAAATTTATCTTCAAGGGGGGTCTAGGGGGTGTTTTTCTAAGCTTGATGAAGGTCTAGCGAGGAAGCTAAAAAACATATGAATAAATTAATTTATAGACCAAACAAATGGTCTGCCTCCCCTTAACCTCTGAAACTCACTAACGACTATACTCTGTTTCATTTCATCTAACAGTAAATTGCTATCTCTTCATCTTGATTACTCCACTATTATGCAGGTTTTGTAGCAAAATCGATTGTTAATAATGAAAACTTGGCACTAATATGTAGCAGAGACATGGTAGTTTCACATTTTCCCGTTAGTTATCGATAGATCAGTTGCTAAAGGATTCAATTTACCGTGAGATGAAAAGAAACAGAGCATAGAGTAATCGAGCTAACATTACCATTAAGGAAGGGCCAGGGAAAAGGTGTGGAAATTTACAACCCACTTGTTCCAGCCCTTTTTTAGTTAGCCTACAGGGGTTAGGGTTCACAATTTCTGGCTTACTTATTTGGAACAGGGTACAGCGGGCTACTCACCGTAAACAATCACATCACAACATCGACAGAAAAACAGCTGACTGACTCGTCATTTAATATTTTTCTTTATTCAATTCATAGTAAATTGTAGCCTATCTTTATTTATTCTCCCTTCAGTACTAGCCCCAACACTTTGTAGAATGATGTAGCTGGAGGGGTGTGTATGTGGGAATGTAAGTGCGTGTTTATGTCTGAGATTAGGCCTATAAATGTAAATGTAATTCAATTTTATTTTAGTCACCCATTTATATTAGTTTTCTTTCATTATACAGTTACAGAAAACGATAATTTATCTGGAGTAACTAGTATATAATAAATTATTTTATAAAGATATTCGGTGATATAATATTATAATGTTACACTGTTTATACAAATATAATACAAATTGTATTACAAACGTTTATTTATGAATAAACTGTACTCATTTTAATACATTTTACCAACATTCTACAGACTTTCTGCGATCTAGATAATTTGAAGGAACTTGGGAGCTGCCCGGGCCAGCCTCATTCAAGTGATTCACTCGAGACGAAACACACCGCTATATTTTCCTCTTGTGAATTACATCGCATTTACGTGTTTGGTGTTTTATCTCACTGCTGTATATAAAGCATCGAGTTGCACAAGTTGCTAACGAGTGTACTGGTAATATTTTAACAAGTAATTACAAAATATATATCTAAATCATAATGAAAAACTGGTCGCGATCAGTCAAGGAGTCGTGGGGCCCATCACCTGCTCCAAAAAAGATGGAAAACCTATCATTGGATGCAACCCAGGACAGTGTTGCATCCAAAGGACAAAAATACTTGGAGGGAGTGACCCGACAGGAGCATACCAAGGCCCCTCGGGAGAGTTACCTAACTTTGTTGGTCAACGTAGCTCCTGATGACCGAGGTCATTTGATCGGGACAGCTGGACTACGGGTCAGGGCGCTACAGTCATACTTCGGGGTACAGATTAAGGTCTTTAGGGAGCCTTGGGAGTTGGTACGGGTACGGGGTCCGGAGGCCAAAGTCCGGGATGCCGTCCATGCTTTAAATGAAATGTATGTGGCACCTCGAAAGGTACTTATGGCTCTGGAGGAGGAGAAAGAGCGGGAGAGGAACAGGGCTCGGCAACGGATGATGGCTGAGATGAAAAGCATTAGAATGGGATACGATAAACAGAAGGATTGGCTGGTTCGTGAGATTCGTTGCATTAAGGATAAGTTGATGGTGTAGCATGCCACTCCTATATGATTTCTTTGGTCGGAATTAAATATTGTTTTTTTCTTTATGCTATTATTTTATACTGTATCTAGGCGTTCTTTTTCCTTTTTTTGTATAGCCTTTAGTTTTTGTTAGTTAAATTTGATTTATTGTACGTATTCGTGGCTAGGCTTATTTTAGGATACTTTTGCACCCTTATATCTCAAACATTTTGGCCCAAACTTTCGTATTACTATACATTTACTGTATATAAGTATCAATGTTATGTATATGCCTAATAAGGGTGAACGGACCCATATTATAATTTTATCCATATGGTATTTGTATTTCTATCATAATAGCATTCTAAAACCCTAACCTATCAATAGATACGGCACTCCTAATTTCCTAATGTGGTACATTTATAATTTTATTATATTTTTTGAATAATGTAATGCCGTATAATATATAGCCTTATCAACATTATTAAAAAAGTACCACACCATTATGATGCATGCAACATAAGGCTTTCAAGTGTATTTCGATAGTTTGGGCCATAGTTTGGGAGTAAGGTTGAAATGATGCCGTAAAATATAGCCAGCCTCTTATTTTAATGCAGGGTATCAAACGAAAGTGGAGTCCCTTTATTTTAGTCTTTATTATTGTATATGCAAAGATAAAATTGTGGTTAAATAGTTCAAATTATTATTTTGGAAGTGACACAATAGTCAAACCAAGGATATTTCATGCTAACTTCCTTGTATTCCTTTTCATATTCATTAAAGTATTCAAACAAAATTGGTCCGGATTGACACCTTGTTTTGAAGTTGCTTTTTCAATACTTCTGCTTACTATAGCCCATTCATTATATGTACGCCAGAAATCGTGACCCCAAACCTCTATAACTTAAAAAGTGCTAGAGCAAATGTGCTGTTTTAAGTCCACAACTATTGCCTGGCTGACTCTTCCCAAATAGTAGACATAACAGCTCAATTACTGAAGTTGTTTTTGAGTTATGAGAGGTTGGGTTCGGGATTTCTGGACTACCTATGATGAAAAGGGTATATACATAGACCAGAAATTCTTGTAACTAAAATAGGATAGAGCAACCGGGCTTTAAATTCCCACTCCAATTTCTTAGTTGAATCTTCCCAATATGAAAGCTTGCCTCCTGTACCCTAAGCTATGAGCCCAAATTAATGTTGCCTTATACCAATGGACCCCCCTCCCATGGTGTAAGGATTCCAAATATATGGCTGTTTAAATTGTGCGCCTTGCCCGTTTGCCTTAATGCACATTAAGTGTTCAAAATTACTTGGGCTAAACCCTTGACGAAATCATGACCATCTTGGGGTCATTTTGGATGTTCAAGTATTGTATTTGGATTCTTCACGCCGTTGCAATTCCAACGATATGTGGCATATTCATGTTTGGCCATTTTTTGTTTAGCCTATGGCAGCTGTTCAAAGATGTTTGAAAACAGTAAATCACCCATGGACTAGGAATTAATGTTTGGAATACGCCCAACTATTGTTCTCAAGTACAGTACAATCCTCTGGATCCATTAGAACCATCAGAATTGTAACTGTGCTTTTATTGTGGAAAGTAATTTTAGCCCCACGTGTCAAAACGGCGAGAAATAGGCCAGACAGAAGGAGAGAAAGAGTTACAAATATGCATACAGGCAGACAGACATACACAAGAAGCATACAGGGACAGACAGAGAGTCATACATACATACAGACAGACACAAAGAACCATGCAGACAGACATATAGACAGTAAGAAAGACAGACGGACAGTAAGAAAGAATAACATACAAACAGTACGATAGACGGACAGACAGTAAAAAAGACTGACACTAAGAAAGACAAACATTAAATATTAAGGTCCACAAAATATATCATTAGTCTATCAACTTACTATACCATAATTATTATTAACATGGTTCTTAACACCAATAACCCCCTAATGAAATTAATGAAAGCATGTGATTCTCCTAAGATTCGAACCTAGGTTATTTAATACATAACTTACACGCTCTAACCATTACACCATCAACACAGTTATAAGTACAGCACATAACTACGATTAATATCCATTTATCGAATACTGGATATTTAGCATAATCAAACATACAATACTATACCCTGTTCCAAATAAGTAGGCCAAAACTCTTGAACTTTAACTCACAAACGACTAGAGTAATCTAGCTAATATCTCTACCACCTGGGAAGAGTCAGCCAGGGAATAATAGGTGTGGAATTGTATAGCCCGTTTGCTCTAGCCCTTTTTGAATTACAGAGGTTAAGGTTCACGATTTTTGGCCTACCTATAATGAATGGACTATAGCTAAGTTTTACCTATAGAGTGGAAATAAAAGACGAAATAATTTTAAAACTATATTTATTTCAAAAGATTTCGAAATTCTCCATTCCGAAAACCCTGAAATTTAAAGACGATGTGATGGAAACCGTGGCCTGAAAATAGAAGAATATATTATCATCATCATTATCATTATTATTATCATTATTATAATAATAATAATAATAATAATAATGATTATTATTATTATTATTATTATTAATATCATTATTATTATTGTTATATTATAATAATCGTAATGCATTGTTGATACGGATTTTGTTTGGTCTACTTTATTACTTGATAATAGCATAAACAAAATAAGACCTGGCCCAGTTGGCATGTTGGCTGACTATACGTATATCCTTACCTAGGATATGATTAGCGACCGTAGCCGTATCCACCGCCGTGTCCACCGCCATATCCACCGCCGTTTCCACCGCCATATCCCCCGCCGTATCCACCACCATGTCCGCCACCGTATCCTCCACCATACCCACCACCATATCCTCCACCTCCCCTACCACGACCACCACCATTACCCCCACCATAACCACCATAGCCTGGGTCGGGCATGGGGGTAGCCAGAGCAACCACCACCATAGCCAACACACACAGGGCAACAAAGATCTGGAAGACAACAAATATATATTAGAACTATCTCCCTCAATCTGTCTTTCCCTCAGCCTATGACTTACAATGTTTCAACCACCACTACCACCATAGCCAACACACACAGGGCAACAAAGATCTGGAAGACAACACACATGATAAACAAATATCATAAGTCAGTCAGTCAGTAAGGGCATGAGGTAGGCTGGATGTTCATGATGCCCCGTTTTTAGCCATTTATCACAAGATTCGAACAATCAAACTAAAGTGTGCGCCTCTCATTAATTCATCCTTCACTCCTAAGAGGTGTAAGATTATCTAGAACACTAAAGGTATTATGTTCCATGTTTGGGAAGACATAGTGGATAGAGGGATTCCCAGGCCAGACCACTAGGGGAGTTAGAACAGCAGATATAGTAAGAGAGAAAGGGTGAACAAGCTATGGGAGGCAGGTGATGCTCAACCCCCATTCTGATAGTACCAGCCCATCACCATAATTGACGACTTGCGAGTTTCGTTCTAAACCCTATTAAAATACGGTTGTAGTACATTTACAGACACATAAAACACAATTCAACATACTCTTTAGCCATTAGAAACCTATATAATTATTGCATTTCTATTTACCGTCGATATCTACAGCTCCAACTTCCTTACAGCCTGAAACTCACAAGTGGTCAATTGAGTTAAACATCAAGATTGTCATTTATAGCAATGACGATGAATGTGACTATGTATATTCTGTATCTTAGAAATAACCAAATATCCCGGAATTGTATACGATTGTGACATTATTACAACATGAATTAGAAGTTAAAATCCTTATTCCCAAACGCCCCAAAACTGGAAATGTGTTACGGTAGCTCAAACTGGAAATGTGTTACGGTAGCTCAAACTGGAAATGTGTTACGGTAGCTCAAACTGGAAATGTGTTACGGTAGCTCAAACTGGAAATGTGTTACGGTAGCTCAAACTGGAAATGTGTTGCGGTAGCTCAAACTGGAAATGTGTTACGGTAGCTCAAACTGGAAATGTGTTGCGGTAGCTCAAACTGGAAATGTGTTACGGTAGCTCAACGCTCAAACTGGAAATGTGTTACGGTAGCTCAAACTGGAAATGTGTTACGGTAGCTCAAACTGGAAATGTGTTACGGTAGCTCAAACTGGAAATGTGTTACGGTAGCTCAAACTGGAAATGTGTTACGGTAGCTCAAACTGGAAATGTGTTACGGTAGCTCAAACTGGAAATGTGTTACGGTAGCTCAAACTTATTCCTTTTAGTTGTATGATGCACTTCTTGTTTCTCTTAAACTGGCTATGAATAAACTTAAGGGTCAGATAGTTGCTTTTTTGACCCCCCTTTTCCTTATGCTTAGCCCCATAAGTTTTGAGAACGGGTTAAAAACATTCTTTAAGAAGCCAAAACCAATTACAGAGAGGAAAGTCTAATCAACTTTAGACAAAATATGTACCAATAAATCCAAGAAGAACCTAAGAATTTAATATGAAAGTCTCAAACACTGTATACACCTCAGAACTTAGTTCACATAGGACTTCAGAGGCCATCAACCCTTCTGGATTATTAAGCCAGCACACTGTAAGTCAAGAATAGCGTCAGGACTGGAGCCCCTTTTCGAAAACTCCAGTCCCTTGTATTACAGATACACACAAAACAAAGATATATAGAGCAATACATCCACTAGGCTAACAAAAACGCCTTCCCAGACTTCCTTCAAATCAATACTTGCCCACCCAGACCCCCTTCAAGCTAAATTTGACCACTAAGAAGACTTACAATCTTGGACATGTTGTAGCGAGTGAGTCTGAGGATCGACTGTGCCTTCACCGCCACAGCCACAACCTTATATACCTCTCCACCTGTGACGTCACATCGCTCCAACACAAAAAAATAGATATACAAATATTGTTTGAAAAGGGGGGGGGGGGGGGGGGAAGGGGGAGGAGAGGAGGTGTTCAAAAATTGGTTTCATTATAAGAAGTGGGGGGTTTGGGGGTGAGTGGGGGTTTTCAAATATATATTTCATTTGAAGAAGTGGCTGGTTGGAGGCGAGTGAGGGGGCAATTAAAATCAATGTAATTCATATCAAAGAGGGTGAGAGGAGGGTTCAAAATAGGTTTCATTTGAAGATGTGGCTGGTTGGAGGAGGGAGGGGAATATGAATAAATATATCTTAATGCAGGGGGGAGGGGGGGTCATTTGGTTTTAACCCCTTCTGTACCGGCGATGTCTTTTTCATTTTATGCTACCCACCAATAGACAATTATATTCAGTTTGCGAAGGGCCTCCAGCAATTAACAGGCTTCGAACTATCTGTACTAACCCTTTTTACTACCACAGATTCTTCTCAAGCTGCAAAAATCGTCTAAAAATAAGCTGGAGTAAACTTTAAAATAAAAATACGTCACCGATACAGAAAGGGTTAATTATTGGGGGGGTCACAATAGAGGGGAGGAGGAGGGGGGGAGGGGGGTGACCTAGACCTAAGCTTGCCAGTACTGGAAGACAAAAGGGTTGGTAAATCTCATCAGCTGGAAATGAAACAAGAAAATTTAATTGACAGACACCAAATTGACTACGTGCAAGGAAGTTGTATTATTTATATCCATATTTAACAGAACTAAGAGCTAAAGTATGGTTGTATTGCATATGTAAATACACAAAACCAATTATAGCAATGTTTCTATCGATCACAAATTTACATAACGTATATATTGCTGCCAAATATGGATGTTTATGGTGACAACTCCCTTATAACCTGATACTCGTAAGTGGTCAATTGTGGGCGGTGGCCAGTTAGTTAGTTAGTTAGTTAGTTAGTTAAAATAGGACTTTTGAGGCTATCAACCCTTCTGGACTATTAAGCCAGCACCCTGTAAGTCAATAATAGGATTGGAGCCCCTTTTCGAGTACTCCAGTCCCTTGCTCGGTGGTAGTCAGGGAGAGAGTTTACTTCACGTAGCCCCAAGTGTGATCACTTGCGAGTTTCAGGCTATATGGAAGTTGGAGCCGTAAACATTGATAATAAACAGAATAATGTAGGTTTGTAATGGTTAGAAAGCATTTTCAATTTGGTTTTATGTATCTACAGTATATATGTACCTACAGTATATATATATCTACAGTATATATGTATCTACAGTATATATGTATCTACAGTATATATGTATCTACAATATATATGTATCTACAGTATATATGTATCTACAGTATATATGTATCTACAGTATATATGTATCTACAGTATATATGTATGTACAGTATAAATGTATCTACAGTATATATGTATCTACAGTATATATGTATCTACAGTATATATGTATCTACAGTATATATGTATCTACAGTATATATGTATCTACAGTATATATGTATCTACAGTATATATGTATCTACAGTATATATGTATCTACAGTATATATGTATCTACAGTATATATGTATCTACAGTATATATATATGTATCTACAGTATATATATATCTACAGTATATATGTATCTACAGTATATATGTATCTACAGTATATATATATCTACAGTATATATATATATATATATATCTACAGTATATATGTATCTACAGTATATATGTATCTACAGTATATATGTATCTACAGTATATATGTATCTACAGTATATATGTATCTACAGTATATATGTATCTACAGTATATATGTATCTACAGTATATATGTATCTACAGTATATAGGTATCTACAGTATATATGTATGTACAGTATATATGTATCTACAGTATATATGTATCTACAGTATATGTATCTACAGTATATATGTATCTACAGTATATATGTATCTACAGTATATATGTATGTACAGTATATATGTATCTATAGTATATATGTATCTACAGTATATATGTATCTACAGTATATATGTATCTATAGTATATATGTATGTACAGTATATATGTATCTACAGTATATAGGTATCTACAGTATATATGTATGTACAGTATATATGTATCTACAGTATATATGTATCTACAGTATATATGTATCTACAGTATATATGTATGTACAGTATATATATATGTATCTACAGTATAGTATATATGTATCTACAGTATATATGTATCTACAGTATATATGTATCTACAGTATATATGTATGTACAGTATATATGTATCTACAGTATATATGTATCTACAGTATATGTATCTACAGTATATATGTATCTACAGTATATATGTATCTACAGTATATATGTATCTACAGTATATATGTATCTACAGTATATATGTATCTACAGTATATATGTATCTACAGTATATATGTATCTACAGTATATATGTATCTACAGTATATATGTATCTACAGTATATATGTATCTACAGTATATATGTATGTACAGTATATATGTATCTACAGTATATATGTATCTACAGTATATATGTATCTACAGTATATGTATCTACAGTATATATGTATGTACAGTATATATGTATCTACAGTATATATGTATCTACAGTATATATGTATGTACAGTATATATGTATCTACAGTATATATGTATCTACAGTATATATGTATCTACAGTATATATGCAATAAAATCATATTTTAGAAGATAATTCTGCTAAATATCGATGTCATAAAATCCAACTTGTTTATAGTCTGAAACTCGCAAGAGGTCAATTCTGACCATTTCTACTGTCATTCTTTAAAACAAGATTATGGCCCTCTCTTATGTGGCAACCCGGTTCGAATCCAGGGAGGATCACATGCTTTCATTAATTTAATTGGGAGGTGTTTGGTTTCCTCCCTAGACCTCCATCAACCTTAAGAAACACACCTCCCAAGACCCTCCTTCAAGATATATTAGTACATTGTTTGATAGAAAAATGTCACGGCCGTTCCTCTGAAATTACAGGCTCGCTAGGTCTATCGCTCGCCAGGAAAAGATCGACACGTAAATTACACGAAACGTCTTAATATTGACAAATAAATGGGGCAAATGGTCTTAAAATCGCCAAACTAATGGGCCGAATGTCTTAAAATCTGAAAACTAATAGGGCTAAACATGAGGAAGAAGAGGGACCAGAAAAACGGTCTCCCCCCCCCTTAAAATGGTGAGTGAGCCGCGTAAATTTATATCACAAATTCCCTAATATACAAACAATAAAGGTAATTCCCTAATATACAAACAATAAAGGTATCTAATATCAAACAATAAAGGTAATTCCTAATATACAAACAATAAAGGTAATTCCTAATATAACAACAATAATTATTCCCTAATATACAAACAATAAAGGTAATTCCCTAATATACAAACAATAAAGGTAATTCCCTAATATACAAACAATAAAGGTAATTCCTAATATACAAACAATAAAGGTAATTCCCTAATATACAAACAATAAAGGTAATTCCCTAATATACAAACAATAAAGGTAATTCCCTAATATACAAACAATAAAGGTCATTCCCTAATATACAAACAATAAAGGTAATTTCCTAATATACAAACAATAAAGGTAATTCCCTAATATACAAACAATAAAGGTAATTTCCTAATATACAAACAATAAAGGTAATTCCCTAATATACAAACAATAAAGGTAATTCCCTAATATACAAACAATAAAGGTAATTCCCTAATATACAAACAATAAAGGTAATTTCCTAATATACAAACAATAAAGGTAATTATATAAACAATAAAGGTATTTCCTAATATACAAACAATAAATTCCCTAATATACAAACAATAAAGGTAATTCCCTAATATACAAACAATAAAGGTAATTCCCTAATATACAAACAATAAAGGTAATTCCTAATATACAAACAATAAAGGTAATTTACTAATATACAAACAATAAAGGTAATTTACTAATATACAAACAATAAAGGTAATTTCATAGAACAGCGATTATAATTAGGCTAACAATCTTGACCATGTATACAGTATGTGTGTGTGTGTGTATGTACTCACCTAATTGTACTCACCTAATTGTACTCACCTAATTGTAGTATACAGGATTTGAGCCTAAGCTCGTGTTGTCCTGTCTCTCTCTCTCTCTACATTTATCCAATTTTGCTTTAAAAGTTTGGATATTTCTTGCTCCCACCACCTCCCCATCCAACTTATTCCAACAATCAATACTTTTATACGGGAAGCTGAACTTTCTTACATCAGTGTGTGTGTGTCTGTGTGTGTGTCTCTGTGTGTGTGTATACAGGCATATGTGTGTGTGTGTGTGTGTGTGTGTGTGTGTGTGTGTGTGTGTGAAATAAATATATTGATGATTTTCACAGACAAACGAACAACCAGACAATTGGAAACTTCCGCTTCAAGATTTCTATTTCAGTGCCATGCAATCAACAATGAATGGAAGGAGTTCAGGAAATCAATGTGATAATAATAATCCATGACCTCAACCCAAAATACTGCAATAATATATAACATTTTGCAATACCAATAAAATAGTGCAATAAAAGAGAAACTAGTGTAATCACGAATACAAGTGTTATTATAAAGAAAGAAGTGCAATAATAAATAAAATAATGCAAAAAAGTGTAATTATTATGAAAATAGTGCAATACTATATAACATAATAATACATTAAATAATGCAATAAACAAAATACTTCAATAACATATAAAATATTTCAATAATTAATAAAATACTTCAATAATTAATAAAATACGGCAACAATAAATATAATACTTCAATAACGAATAAAATACGGCAATTATAAAACATACTGGAATAATAAGCAAAGTACCGCAATAATATATAAATGACTACAATAATAAATACAAAAATGCATTAATAAATTAAATCAGAACATAACAAATCGTCAGTATATGGTCTATTATTTCCGCTTGCCTGAGACAAATAATTAAAAAATTAAAACATATATATACAAAAATCATTACACCCTCCGACCCAGATACCCCATTTATGAGTATATAATACAACATATTACCAGTGATACAGTATATAATACAACATATTACCAGTGATACAGTATATAATACAACATATTACCAGTGATACAGTATATAATACCCATATTACCGTGATACAGTTATATTATCCAACATATTACCAGTGATACAGTATATAATACAACATATTACCAGTGATACAGTATATAATACAACATATTACCAGTGATACAGTATATAATACAACATATTACCAGTGAGACAGTATAATAATACAACATATTACCAGTGATACAGTATATACAACATATTACCATGATACAGTATATAATACAACATATTACCAGTGATACAGTATATAATACAACATATTACCAGTGATGATACAGTATATAATACAACATATTACCAGTGATACAGTATAATACAACATTACCAGTGATACAGTATATAATACAACATATTACCAGTGATACAGTATATAATACAACATATTACCAGTGATACAGTATATAATACAACATATTACCAGTGATACAGTATATAATACAACATATTACCAGTGATACAGTATATAATACAACATATTACCAGTGATACAGTATATAATACAACATATTACCAGTGATACAGTATATAATACAACATATTACCAGTGATACAGTATATAATACAACATATTACCAGTGATACAGTATATAATACAACATATTACCAGTGATACAGTATATAATACAACATATTACCAGTGATACAGTATATAATACAACATATTACAGTGATACAGTATATAATACAACATATTACCAGTGATACAGTATATAATACAACATATTACCAGTGATACAGTATATAATACAACATATTACCAGTGATACAGTATATAATACAACATATTACTAGTGATACAGTATATAATACAACATATTACCAGTGATACAGTATATAATACAACATATTACCAGTGATACAGTATATAATACAACATATTACCAGTGATACAGTATATAATACAACATATTACCAGTGATACAGTATATAATACAACATATTACCAGTGATACAGTATATAATACAACATATTACCAGTGATACAGTATATAATACAACATATTACTAGTGATACAGTATATAATACAACATATTACCAGTGATACAGTATATAATACAACATATTACCAGGATACAGTATAATACAACATATTACCAGTGATACAGTATATAATACAACATATTACTAGTGATACAGTATATAATACAACATATTACCAGTGATACAGTATATAATACAACATATTACCAGTGATACAGTATATAATACAACATATTACCAGTGATACAGTATATAATACAACATATTACCAGTGATACAGTATATAATACAACATATTACTAGTGATACAGTATATAATACAACATATTACCAGTGATACAGTATATAATACAACATATTACCAGTGATACAGTATATAATACAACATATTACCAGTGATACAGTATATAATACAACATATTACCAGTGATACAGTATATAATACAACATATTACCAGTGATACAGTATATAATACAACATATTACCAGTGATACAGTATATAATACAACATATTACCAGTGATACAGTATATAATACAACATATTACCAGTGATACAGAATATCATACAACATATTACCAGTGATACAGTATATAATACAACATATTACCAGTGATACAGTATATAATACAACATATTACCAGTGATACAGTATATATACAACATATTACCAGTGATACAGTATATAATACAACATATTACCAGTGATACAGTATATAATACAACATATTACCAGTGATACAGTATATAATACAACATATTACCAGTGATACAGTATATAATACAACATATTACTAGTGATACAGTATATAATACATATTACCAGTGATACAGTATATAATACAACATATTACCAGTGATACAGTATATAATACAACATATTACTAGTGATACAGTATATAATACAACATATTACCAGTGATACAGTATATAATACAACATATTACCAGTGATACAGTATATAATACAACATATTACCAGTGATACAGTATATAATACAACATATTACCAGTGATACAGTTATAATACAACATATTACTAGTGATACAGTATATAATACAACATATTACCAGTGATACAGTATATAATACAACATATTACCAGTGATACAGTATATAATACAACATATTACTAGTGATACAGTATATAATACAACATATTACCAGTGATACAGTATATAATACAACATATTACCAGTGATACAGTATATAATACAACATATTACCAGTGATACAGTATATAATACAACATATTACCAGTGATACAGTATATAATACAACATATTACCACTGATACAGTATATAATACAACATATTACTAGTGATACAGTATATAATACAACATATTACCAGTGATACAGTATATAATACAACATATTACCAGTGATACAGTATATAATACAACATATTACCAGTGATACAGTATATAATACAACATATTACCAGTGATACAGTATATAATACAACATATTACCAGTGATACAGTATATAATACAACATATTACCAGTGATACAGTATATAATACAACATATTACCAGTGATACAGTATATAATACAACATATTACCAGTGATACAGTATATAATACAACATATTACCAGTGATACAGTATATAATACAACATATTACTAGTGATACAGTATATAATACAACATATTACCAGTGATACAGTATAATACAACATATTACCAGTGATACAGTATATAATACAACATATTACCAGTGATACAGTATATAATACAACATATTACCAGTGATACAGTATATAATACAACATATTACCAGTGATACAGTATATAATACAACATATTACCAGTGATACAGTATATAATACAACATATTACCAGTGATACAGTATATAATACAACATATTACCAGTGATACAGTATATAATACAACATATTCCCAGTGATACAGTATATACAACATATTACCAGTGATACAGTATATATATACAACATATTACCAGTGATACAGTATATAATACAATATTACCAGTGATACAGTATAATACAACATATTACTAGTGATACAGTATATAATACATACAACATATTACCAGTGATACAGTATATAATACAACATATTACCAGTGATACAGTATATAATACAACATATTACTAGTGATACAGTATATAATACAAACATATTACCAGTGATACAGTATAATACAACATATTACCAGTGATACAGTATATAATACAACATATTACCAGTGATACAGTATATAATACAACATATTACCAGTGATACAGTATATAATACAACATATTACCAGTGATACAGTATATAATACAACATATTACCAGTGATACAGTATATAATACAACATATTACCAGTGATACAGTATATAATACAACATATTACCAGTGATACAGTATATAATACAACATATACCAGTGATACAGTATATAATACAACATATTACCAATGATACAGTATATAATACAACATATTACCAGTGATACAGTATATAATACAACATATTACCAGTGATACAGTATATAATACAACATATTACCAGTGATACAGTATATAATACAACATATTACTAGTGATACAGTATATAATACAACATATTACCAGTGATACAGTATATAATACAACATTACCAGTGATACAGTAATACAACATATTACCAGTGATACAGTATATAATACAACATATTACCAGTGATACAGTATATAATACAACATATTACCAGTGATACAGTATATAATACAACATATTACCAGTGATACAGTATATAATACAACATATTACCAGTGATACAGTATATAATACAACATATTACCAGTGATACAGTATATAATACAACATATTACTAGTGATACAGTATATAATACAACATATTACCAGTGATACAGTATAATACAACATATTACCAGTGATACAGTATATAATACAACATATTACTAGTGATACAGTATATAATACAACATATTACTAGTGATACAGTATATAATACAACATATTACCAGTGATACAGTATATAATACAACATATTACCAGTGATACAGTATATAATACAACATATTACCAGTGATACAGTATATAATACAACATATTATAGTGATACAGTATATAATACAACATATTACCAGTTGATACGTATGTGTACAGTATATAATACAAACATATTACCTAGTGATACAGTATATAATACAACATATTACTAGTGATACAGTATATAATACACAATACAACATATTACTAGTGATACAGTATATAATACAACATATTACCAGTGATACAGTATATATACAACATATTACCAGTGATACAGTATATAATACAACATATTACCAGTGATACAGTATATAATACAACATATTACCAGTGATACAGTATATAATACAACATATTACCAGTGATACAGTATATAATACAACATATTACCAGTGATACAGTATATAATACAACATATTACCAGTGATACAGTATATAATACAACATATTACCAGTGATACAGTATATAATACAACATATTACCAGTGATACAGTATATAATACAACATATTACCAGTGCCAGTGATACAGTATATAATACAACATATTACCAGTGATACAGTATATAATACAACATATTACCAGTGATACAGTATATAATACAACATATTACCAGTGATACAGTATATAATACAACATATTACCAGTGATACAGTATATCATACAACATATTACCAGTGATACAGTATATCATACAACATATTACCAGTCATACAGTATATAATACAACATAGTACCAGTGATGCAGTATATAATACAACATATTACCAGGATACAGTAATAATACAACATATTACCAGTGATACAGTATATAATACAACATATTACCAGTGATACAGTATATAATACAAACATATACCAGTGATACAGTATCATATACAACATATTACCAGTGATACAGTATATCATACAACATATTACCAGTGATACAGTATATAATACAACATATTACCAGTGATACAGTATATCATACAACATATTACCAGTGATACAGTATATCATACAACATATTACCAGTGATACAGTATATCATACAACATATTACCAGTGATACAGTATATAATACAACATATTACCAGTGATACAGTATATAATACAACATATTACCAGTGATACAGTATATAATACAACATATTACCAGTGATACAGTATATAATACAACATATATTACCAGTGATACAGTATATACAACATATTATATTACCAGTGATACAGTATATAATACAACATATACCAGGGTACAGTATATAATAACATTTACCAGTGATACAGTATGCAAGCAAAAGGTTTACTTCTGTAAGTGCGAACAGGAACTCTGACCATTTATAGACTTAACTATTTATTTCAAACGTTTATGTATAACCTGCCGCATACAAACTGATATAAACTTACACATTAGGTTATGCAGTGTGCAGTTGGGTTTGAGTACATGATTAGATTGATATCCAGTATTCGAT